>OW052183.1:56675315-57275315 GCA_932526625.1 Rhingia campestris
GTGTGAATCGAGAGGTTAAGGGATACGCGTTGCGCGAAGGTCTTGGCGGTCTTTGGCTATTGCAGTCTTTCGACATTAATTTTTTCATTCGTGTATGCTTCATTTTTCGACAATACTGCTAAAGATGTCTCATCTTCCTACCTTTGCGTCAAGAATCTTGGAAACATAAGAGTCAAGTTTGCATAGCGATTGTATGCATTTTCATCCAATTCCTTACCATCAACTGTGAACATGTCCTCGTGTCTACTGTACCACTCCCCAAATGTGAATCCATTATCTGCATCGTAGGAAAACGTGGTAATGCTGTTGGATAATGTTTCCATCATCTTCGCTGCAGAAGACTTTAGGTTAGGTTAGGTTTACGGGTTGGTGGAGTAGAGGATTCTCTATTCCGCCACACTTAGGTCCATGTGGACCCATTGTGATACCCTTGGTGGGATTACGTCCTTCCTTATCGTTACTACGGGTTACTCCACTCTATCCAGCCATCCTGATGTTCGTAGGAACCTGTAAAGATAGGGTAATGGAATATCGGAAAGCCCTTGGATGTCTTGGAAGTAGTAGCTTCCAAGTGTTCTGTTCCTCAGGTGACAGAGACTCGGGCAGTGACAGAGGAAATGAGGTGTATTCTCGTGTGTTTCCTCATCGCCGCAGCCTCTACAGATATCGTCATCCTTGAGATTTAATTTCATTGTATGGGTTCTGAGAAAGTTGTGACCAGTGAGAGCCCCTACCAGTTTAGATAAGGAGCTTCTGTCGTACCGCAAAAGTTTTTTGGTTCGGTTTCCGTTGTATTCTGGCCAGAGCTTCCGAGATATTTCGCAGGTGGTCAATGACTTCCACCTGGTATTGGCTTTCATTCGGGTTTTGTATTCCACTCTTTCTCTGAGGTTAGAGAGTGGTGGTTCGACCGTTTGTAGTGCCTGGTCATGATCTGTAGCAGATCCATTTCTTGCCAGTTCGTCGGCTATCTCGTTGCCGTCTATGTCCCTGTGACCAGGAACCCAGCAGAGATCAGCATTATGCTATGAGCAGAGAACCTTGAGCTCTTCGCGACAGCGGCGAACTAGCTTTGATTTAATTTCGATAGCAGATACTGCTTTTATAGCCGCTTGGCTGTCAATGAATATGGTGATATCACTGTGTGGTATTTCCATTATTGACACCAAATGAGCCGCTTCAGCGATTGCTAGCACCTCAGCCTGGAACACACTACTATGATCAGGAAGCCTTATTGATTTGTGTATTGCTAATTCCTCTGAGAATATGCCAGCACCTGTTCCACAGTCCATCTTTGATCCATCTGTGAAGATGAATATCGATTTCCTTTTTGTGGGTTCATTCTTGTCCCATTCGTCTCTGCTCGGAAACGAGCAGGTGAAGGGTCGATCGAAGTCTAGATAGGGAGATAGATAGTCAGAGTTTACTACGCTCCCTACGTATTTCTTTAGGACCTGCGCATGCCCAGCAAGGCTCGGGATCCAGCTGTTCGTTTGGCTGATCCTCGAGGAGCTTTTGGCAGCTGATTCCTGCATGTATAGATCTAAGGGCAGCAGATTCAGAATCACCTCCAATCCAGAGGTTGGGGTTGTTCTCATCGCACTGGTTGTCCCTATACAATCTAGTCTTTGTATTTTTGTCATTTGCTTCAAGTTGGTTGCTCTGTCTGTGGCTTGCCACCAGACTATACTGCCATATGTGAGTATTGCTCGCACGATAGCCATATACATCTGCAGGATTATTTTGAGGTTAGGTCCCCACTTTCTGCCAAATATTCGGTTACATGCGTAGAAAGCATTTGCTGCTTTCTTAACTCTTTCATTGACATTAAGTTTCCAATTGAGCTTCCTGTCTAGAATTATTCCCAGATATTTCGCACTTTCAGCTATTTTAAGGGGTATTCCTTCTTTAGCTGGTGGTTCGAAGTGTGGTATTGTTCTTCTATTTGTGAACAGCACAAGCACGGTTTTTTGGGGGTTGACCCCAAGGCCGCATTGCTTTGCCCACGTGTTGAGTGTCCGGAGCGAGTTTTCTAACAGCTCGCTTATGGTTGGTAAGAATTTGCCTGTCGCAAGCAATACTACATCGTCTGCGTACGCAATTACTTTAACCCCCCTGTTTTTGAATTTCATTAGTAATTCATTAACGACAAGAACCCATAGTAGAGGGGAGATGACTCCTCCTTGTGGTGTGCCCCTTGAGGCGTTTACTTTTAGTTCAATGTCGCCCAGTTTTGCCTTGATATTTCTTTCTTTGAGAAGACTTACAATTACGTTAGTGAGTGCCTGGTCAACGTTGGAATTCTGCAATGCCCTTTCCACTGCGCATGTTTTGACATTGTTGAAAGCTCCTTCAATATCTAGGAATGCTGCGAGTGTGTATTCTTTGTCTTTTAGAGACTTTTCTATAGCACTAACAACGTCATGCAGTGCTGTTTCAACCGCTTTGCCCTTTGTATAAGCATGTTGGGCTGAGGAGATATCATTGTAATTAAGTTTTTCACGAATGTATATGTTCATTAGTTTTTCAAAAGTCTTCAGAATGAAGGACGTCAGACTTATAGGCCTAAAATCTTTTGCAGTTGTATGGCTAGATTTACCTGCTTTGGGAATGAAGACGACCTTTACTTCTCGCCAAGCCCTTGGAATGTAGCCACACATTATACTGCTTTTAAACAGTCGTGTGAGGACTGGTATGATCAGGGTTTTTGTCTTTTGGAGCATAATTGGAAATATTCCATCGCTTCCTGGGGATTTGAAGGGAGAGAATGTATCAATTGCCCAATTTATTTTTCCTTCAGTTATGACTTCTTCTGGAGCTGTGAAGAGAGTCGTTGAAGGGTTAAGGGTCACCTGATTACTGTCTCGACTCTGGGTACATCCCGGAAAATGGGTTTTTAGTAGGAGGTTGAGTGTGTCCGTACAGGATTGTGTCCAGTTGCCATCACTATCTTTAAGATACGTTGGAACTGTAGATTCTTTAGTTAAGATTTTCCTGAGTCTGGCTGATTCTGTGGTGTTTTCTATGTCACTGCAGAACGTGTGCCAGGCAGTGCGTTTAGCTCTCCTGATTGCACTTTTGAACTTGCGCTGGCAGGATTTATATAGATCCCAGTCAGTTTGTAAGTTTGTTACTTTGGCTGCGTTAAAGAGCGCTCTAGTCTTTCTCCTGATTTCGAGGAGCTCTTTCGTCCACCATGGTTGAGATTTCTTGCTCTTTGGGGTACGTAGAGGACAAGCTTTTTCGTACAAAGTATATGGATCGACTCAGAATCGATAGCTGAGTCGATTTAGCCATGTCTGTCCGTCCGTCCGTCCGTCCGTCCGTCCGTACGTCACCAGTTTTTGGGGCTTAAATTTTGAGCTAGAAGGATGAAATTTGGTACACGTGTTCTTTGTTGCTCCCAGCAGAACGTGTTTTTTGGCTAAACCATAAGGAATTTTAAAAAAAGTGTCTGAGAAACGTAGTTAGAGAATCGTAATATCTATATTTCGTTCATATAAAGTTTTTTGCCACGCCCACTTTTTGGGGGCGTTTATAATAAAAAACATTTAACGTTCAAATTTTAAAATTTTCGAAAAAATTTTGATGCAGAATAGTTAGTAATATTAATATAAACATTTCGTCCATAGAACATTTTCACCTACGCCCACATTTTGGGGGCGTTTTCTTACAAAAACCATTTGTATACCCCATCCCAAGGCATTTGCAATAGAAATACGTTGTTTTTTGTCGAACCACACAAGATTTTGAGAAACTGTCTGAGCAATATATTGTGACAATGTCATTTTCTGTATTTCATCGCCATAAGGCCTATATTTTGAGGATATTAATTTAAAGGATGGGATGGGATAGGGTATTCAACGATCCGCATAGCGGATTGTAGCCTCTCATATGTTTATACCCTATCCCATAGGGGGGTATATTAGTTTTGATACTTAGTTTGTAACATAGAGAAATAATTTTGCTACATATACCTCAAAGTATATGGATCGACTCAGAATCGCTAGCTGAGTCGAATAAGCCATGTCTGTCTGTCCGTCCGTCCGTCCGTCCGTCTGTCTGTTCGTCAGCGGTTTTTGGGCCTTAAATTTTGAGTTAGGATAATGAAATTTGGTATAGAGGATCCTCGTCCGTGCCACCAGAACAAGTGTAAAAATTTTTGAAATCCGCCCACTGCCACGCCCCCTTTTAGGAAAACTTATTTTTTGGCCAAACCGTAAGGAATTTCAAAAAAGTGTCTGAGTAGCATATTTAGACAATCCTAATATCTATATTTCGTTCATACAAAGTTTTTTGCCACGCCCACTTTTTGGGGGCGTTTTTAATAAAAAAACTGTTTTCGGTCAAATTTTAAATTTTTCGAAAAAAATTTTGATGCAGAATCATTAACATTATTAATATAAACATTTCGTCTATATACCATTTTAACCCACGCCCACTTTTTGGGGGCGTTTTTATATAAAAACCATTTTTATACCCAACCCCATAACATATGCAGGAGAAAACCTTGTCTTTTGTAGAACCGTAAAACTGTTTTGTAAGCAGTCTGAAGAATTTGTTGTCACTATATCATTTTTTCTATTTTATCCACATCGTGTTTTTAGCCATGCCCACTTTTTTGGGGATTTTAGTTTTATGGATAGGATGGGATAGGGTATTCAACGATCCGCACAGCGGATTGTAGCCTTCTCATATGTTTTTTAATAAATTCATGCAAGTAGAATTACAAAATATAATAGAAAGGAAAGAAGTGTGCTTTTTATAAACGCAAATTACCGATCTGATATCTAGCGTTACTCTATATCTGTCTCCAAACCTGTGTGACAGATCAACTATATCAAGTACATATTTATAGGTATGTTCAAATACATTTTATAGTGCTAACATTTTTAGGTTTGTTTAAATACAACAATGTTTAGTCAGAGTTGCAAGCACTGGGCATTGCTAAGTTAAAGCCAATTAGAGTCTACCCTCGTTCTACAACACCCCACCACTTTTTATACCCTATCCCATAGGGGTATATTAGTTTTGATACTTAGTTTGTAACATAGAGAAATAATTTAGCTACATATACCTCAAAGTATATGGATCGACTCAGAATCGCTAGCTGAGTCGAATTAGCCATGTCTGTCTGTCCGTCCGTCCGTCCGTCTGTCTGTTCGTCACCGATTTTTGGGCCTTAAATTTTGAGCTAGGATAACGAAATTTGGTATATGGGATCCTTGGCCGAGTCACCAGAACAAGTGTAAAAATTTTTAAAATCCGCCCACTGCCACGCCCCCTTTTAGAAAAAACGTAGTTTTAAGCCAAACCGTAAGGAATTTCAAAAAAGTGTGTTAGCAACATATATAGACAATCCTAATATCAATTTTTCGTCCATACAAAGTTTTTTGCCACGCCCACTTTTTGGGGGCGTTTTTAGTAAAAAACGTTTTTTGTCCAAATTTTAAATTGTTCGGAAAAAATTTTGATGCAAATACTTCCGCAATGGTAATATAAACATTTTGTCCATAGATCATTTTCACCTACGCCCACATTTTGGGGGCGTTTTCTTACAAAAACCATTTGTATACCCCATCCCAAGGCATTAGCAATAGATATACGTTGTTTTTTGTCGAACCACAAAAGATTTTGAGAAACTGTCTGAGCAATATATTGTGACAATGTGGTTTTCTGTTTTTCATCGCCATAAGGCCTATATTTTGAGGATATTAATTTAAAGGATGGGATAGGATAGGGTATTCAACGATCCGCATAGCGGATTGTAGCCTCTCATATGTTTTTAGTAAAGAGTTAGAAATCTGATCATCAACAGACGATTTCTTCGAGTTGCCGCCGTGTATGGTTTTAGTGACCATTGGTGAATATATCTTCAAATATAGGATAATCTGCTGGATTCTGCCTATTAAATGATGTGATGCTGTTGCTAGCGCTCGTTGCTTGAATTGCCACTGCTTCGACTTCGTCCTGGAACTCCGGTAAATGTCTATCTGTAAAATTGGCTTCGAAATGCGTTGCAAATGCGTTGCAAATGCTTCGGCTTTTTCTGTTCGAGTGTTGGCAGAGCTCATTTCATGGGTGATAGTTTCCGGCATGGTATTGGATTTCCCCAGCAAGGAACTAATTTTCTTGAAATCATTGGGGCCAGGAGGCCAGTCTCTTTTTGATTTATCATCTCTGAAGAGCTTCACTGCACGTTGAAACATAATAGATGGAATGTGCTAGTCTATACTCCTCGTTATTGGTGTTCCAAGTCCTGTGAAGTATCTTTTGAATTCTTTTTCTTAGCCGTTGCCGATGAGCATAGATTGCTTGAATGTGTTGCGGTGTGTTTCTGGCGTTCTAAAGCTCCATTCACAACAGTCTGCAAATGGTTAATTCCTGATGCTTGAATGAGTACATGGCAGTAACGAATACATTGTACTGAATGAGGATATTTTTTTACACCTCAAGTGAAAAATCGAGACATCTCGAGATTTTCTCATAATCGATTATATTCGATTCTTTCATTCGAATGCGCCCATCATTAGTAACAGAGATAATAAATTTCATAAAATTTGACATTATAGTTTACGATAAATTGACATATATGGCTTAAATATATAAATTTTGGAAAATCTGGCTATGTAGTTTTGTTTGAATTACTATATGTGTTAAGTTAGGTTAAATCAAAATTATTAGGCTGGAAAAGCCATTTCGGGCAGACGGACAGATTTGGGTTTCCCTATCATCGTAATATTAGAATCAATCAACATCTCGAGGTCAAAAATGTTAACGAAAATAATGAGTACCTCCATATTAAGTTAAATGTTAAAAGAGATACCAAATAAAAACATACCTCCACTTACGTTTTTTCCCTGTAAAACATTCGAAGATTACTTATAGGAACTAAAATATTACAAAAATTTACGAAACATAAGCATTTCCGCGCATATTTGGAATAAAAGAAAGAATTATTTTGTTGGTTTCTGTCAAACTCCGGTGCAGTCATTCTTTCGCAGTTTTCATTTTCTCACTGGCTGAATGGGTTTGCTGAATGTTTCTTCGTTCATATTTTTAAAATTTTCTCATTTAATGAGTGGAAAAGTCAGAATGTGACATCTAGTGACAAAAAAAAGAATACGTTTAGTACTATACAATTTGACAGCTACTGCTATTTGTGAAGAATTACCATAAGGAGTGCGGTTATTTTTTAGGTAAATAAATTAAGGATTTTACGTGTAAAAAGTAACTAATTGCAATGAAAATAAGTTGAATTTGTAAATTTATGATATGATTATTGACATATGTGTTAAAACAAATCGTTTGACACGTAAAACAAACAAAAACGAGTGGTGGGTGCACGACTGGGTCGTACGCAACTTTCTCTTTCACAGCGAGTTAGGCGTTAGATCAAATAGTACGCATTTTGATTATTAATGCTTAAAATGATATAAATAATGTCGAAATGTGATTATACGTACGTTTCCTCCAAAATGATGATTTTCCGTTATTGGCCAAAACTGAAAATTCCGTTTAGTGATAGTTGGGCTAAAACTAATTATGTGGAATTGTTTCAAACTATAATAGTAGTATATATATTAAATTTCATTCAATTTGACTTAGCAGTTTACGACAAATTAACAATTTTCTTTATATGGCCTATATGACAAAATCCGTTATATGGATTTTCTCGCAAAAACTGGGTATGCAGTTTTGTTGGAACTAATATGCTTATAGTATATATAAAGTTTAATCAAAATCGTTAGAGCCGTTTTCGAGAAAATTGAGGTTATGTGTAATTTTTATATGGCAGGTACCGTTATTAACATGGCTAAAAGCAAACAAAAAAAATGGCCTAGAATTATGACCAAAACAAACTTGGATACGAATTTTGAAGAAAATCGGTCGAGCCATTTAGGCTGGGGAGACCATTACGGACAGACGGACCGACGGACCGACGGACGGAATTCCAAAAACCACTTTTTTAGGCTCCGCTATCATCGTAATGTTAGAATCAATCAAAATCTCGAGGTCGAAAATTTTCACGAAAACAATATCTTTCTCTTTGTAAGAGAAAGTTAAAAACAGTTTAAAACTGTCTTTTAGTAGTATTCAATGTTCATAAACACAGCTGAAAGATACATTTTTTTGCGATTTTGTTTACCCATTCGAAGAAAAATCGCCCAGTTAGTCGTTCTGCAATATCTACGTATGTATAAAAATAGTAATTAACTTTCTCTTACAAAGAGAAAGATATTGTTTTCGTGAAAATTTTCGACCTCGAGATTTTAATTGATTCTAACATTACGATGATAGCGGAGCCTAAAAAAGTGGTTTTTGGAATTCCGTCCGTCGGTCCGTCGGTCCGTCTGTCCGTAATGGTCTCCCCAGCCTAAACGGCTATACCGATTTTCTTCAAACTTCGTATCCAAGCTTATTTTAGTCATAATTCTAGGCCATTTTTTTTTGTTTGCTTTTAGCCATGTTAATAACGGTACCTGCCATATAAAAATTACACATAACCTCAATTTTCTCGAAAACGGCTCTAACGATTTTGATTAAACTTTATATATACTATAACCATATTAGCTCCAACAAAACTGCTTACCCAGTTTTTTCGAGAAAATCCATATAACGGATTTTGTCATTTAGGCCATATAAGGAAAATTGACAATTTCTCGCAAACTATTATGTCAAATTCAATGAAATTTAATATATATACTACTATTACTACTTGAAGCAATTTCACATAATTAGTTTTAGCCCAACTATCACTAAACGGAATTTTCAGTTTTGGCCAATAACGGAAAATAATTATTATTCACATTCACATTAAACGTTCGTATAATCATATTTCGACATTATTCATATCATTTTAAGCATTAATAATCAAAATGCGTTCTATTT
Source organism: Rhingia campestris (assembly GCA_932526625.1). Lineage (NCBI taxonomy): Eukaryota > Metazoa > Arthropoda > Insecta > Diptera > Syrphidae > Rhingia > Rhingia campestris. The sequence goes on from OW052183.1 coordinate 56,684,208, forward strand.
GATCTAACACCCAACTCGCTGTGAAAGAGAAAGTTGCGTACGACCCAGTCGTGCACCCACCACTCGTTTAATTTTCAAATTTGGAGCAAAATCTTTGGAAATAACTTTTAGAATTTTCAAACACTGAAAAGTGTGTTAGTACCGCACTTTTTTCTTGAAATTATGAATTCTATATATTGTTTGTATAATTGTTAATACAATTTAGCTTAATCCACTCATTTATTATTTTTACTAAATACTTTTTTTCCCAATTGAATTATTCCCTTCATGATTTCCAATACAAATATGCGTTTGCTTTCAAAATGTGTAGCACTTAACCGATGCGAAAATGTGCCACCAGGTGTTTGCCTTCAGTCGTCAATAGGCGTATGCATTGACTTAAGGCCTGCTCAGAATGCATATCTGTAGCTGGTATCTTGCATCGCTGTCAAAAGAGAGATACATTTCTTGCATGAAGTTGCCCTCTATTCAACTTCAAGCTACAGATACACATTGTGTAAGCGCTTACGGGTTGCCTTGTTTTTAACTTTTCAGTCAGCTATACAGATACCAGCTACATATATGCATTCTGAGCAGGCCTTTATTATACATGGATGGACTGCTACTAGCCAACTTCACGTTATGTTTCAAAACAATAGACACGCCACTGTTTCACTGCGGAAAGCTAAGTAAGCTAAAAAAAGGTTCGCTTCATCACATTGCATAAAAAAATTAATGTAAATCATCATAAAACATAAGTAAGAAATATATTTACAAAACTTGTTCAGTTTATGGGTCAATAAGTAAGGAAATGTATTGTTATTGCAGAATTAATTTAAAATCACTCTTTGTAGTTTTCCATCTTTTGAATAGATGACGCTACATGTCGCTATGAAAAAGGATCTCTTCTCACAATGGCCGTATTCCGGATTTTAGATTTCAACTGCAAAATGAGATAAGGCGATGTGGAACGCAAAATCTCAAAACCTTAATGAATGGCAAGGTAAATGTCAAATTATACCAACCCTTATGTTGCAATTATCTATTCAGAAAAATTATTCTTCAACAAAAAAGTGAGTCAAAAACATATGAGAAGGCTACAATCCACTGTGCGGATCGTTGAATACCCTATCCCATCCTATCTGTAAAACTAAGATCCCCAAAAAGTGGACATGGCTAAAAACACGATGTGGATAAAATAAAGAAAATGACATGGTGACAACAAATTGTTCAGACTGTTTACAAAAAACTTTGACGGTTCTACAAAAGACAAGGTTTTCTCCTGCATATGTTATGGGGTAGTGTATAAAAATGGTTTTTATATAAAAACGCCCCCAAAAAGTGGGCATGGGTTGAAATAGTCTATGGACGAAATGTTCATATTTATACTACTAATGATTCTGCATCAAAAGTTTTTTCGAAAATTTTAAAATTTGACCGACAAACGTTTTTTTTATTAAAAACGCCCCCAAAAAGTGGGCGTGGCAAAAAATTTTATATGAACGAAATACAGATATTCCGATTGTCTAAATATGTTGTTCAGAAAGTTTTTCAAAATTCCTTATGGTTTGGCCAAAAATTACGTTTTCCTAAAAAGGGGGCGTGGCAGTGGGCGGATTTCAAAAATTTTTACACTTGTTCTGGTGGCACGGACGATGATCCTATATACCAAATTTCATTATCCTAGCTCAAAATTTAAGGCCCAAAAATCGGTGACGAACAGACAGACGGACGGACGGACGGACGGACATGGCTAATTCGACTCAGCTAGCGATTCTGAGTCGATTCATATACTTTGAGGTATATGTAGCAAAATTATTTCTCTATGTTACAAACTAAGTATCAAAACTAATATACCCCTATGGGACCTGGTATAAACATCTTCATCACACTTCGACGCAAAATTAGCTATTTCACTCAAGTCTGGGTGTGTGCATGCGTAAATTTTCAAATGGTTTCACCAGTCATTTCCCTCAAATGTCACGTGACTAAAATGGTCGATTGACCAATGAGAGCAGTGCACCAGCAAAGTTAACTTGGTAAAACTGAAAGCCGGAACGCACCCAATATGTCGCTCTTTTGTTAGGTAACCTTTTACTATGGAAATTTAAGCTTAATGGCGGCGTATGGCTTTTCGAAGTTCACCTTCCCTAGTAAAGTTTATTCAAATTGTGGTGACCTCAAAATACTGCGGCGACTAGACTGGAGAAAGTATTCTTGGCGACCTCTAACCAAAACCAGGTGCGCTCAAAACAAGAACGAGAATTCAAATATTTTTACCAACGGTCGGAAAAACATATTCATTCAGGTTTGTTTTCTCGACTCGACATCATTCTAATTTTCTATTCAACAGAATTAAAAAGTTAAATATATGAGTATAAATGAAGGCAGTTAAATCGTTTGTGTAAACTAGTTGTTTTCTTTTAAGTAAATCGGTGCATATACACACGTGCCCCCTACTCTTCCACATCAGTAACCAAACCGAAGTCCCGAACGGGCTTTTGTTAAGAGAAAATTAAAAATCTTCTTTCGTGCACGATTATTCTAGTACAATACAATATACAATCAGCATTAAATATTCTTATTGAATTTAGTTCCATCTATCGGAAAATAGCGTTATTAAAGTTTGTGCTGACAATCAGCTGATTATATTTTGTTTTTATTTAGCTAGAAATCACTTTATTTGATTGCTCTATGATAAGAAATATTCTTATATTTGCACTAATAAAAGGATTAGCGATAGTGTGAATGCAATTTGGAAGACACTTACATGAAATATTTAAATCTTGTTAGAAAAATGTCATCAAACAACGTCAACATCTCTTGTAAGTTAGACTTATTTTTTGTCAAAGTGCATTTGATTATCTTTTTTTCACCAGCTTTGCGAATGAAATACATGGAAAAAAAGCAAATATTTCTTGAAGAAAATATCAAAACAAAAGAACCGATATCATTATTCAACGAATGGCTACAAGTCGCAATAAATACCGAAGAAATATTGGAACCGAATGCTGCATGCCTTGCCACTGTAAATAAGTAGGTATATTGTTCTATAAATATTTATAAGTTCAAGATAAACAGTAATTATCAAGAGTTTGATCAGATTTCGTTAGATATCAAAGTCGCTGGTAAGACGGAGAAGTAAAGTATATCTTTTTAATGTACCTAGAATGCAACACAAAAGTTAGGTTTATCTGCTGCTGCAAGCCCCGATTTCTTCTTATTTAGTTTTGTTTTAAGCAACTTACTTAAGTAGCGCTATAGTTCAGTATAAACCTTTACCTCAATCAATTTGCCCCCCAATTTGTCCAATCCACACTTGACCAACGGTATATCGTTGTCAAATTCTTGGTGGAATAATTATCCTAGTTCAACACTTTCGGACGTACCAATATAGTTCGATGACCTATATCATAAGCTATGGCATATGCTTTAAATTTTATAAGAAAAAGAAATATAGGGTGTGGCAAAAAACATTTGGACGAAATATAAATATTGAGATTGTCTAAATATGTTATTCATTCACTTCTTCAAAATACAGTCTGCCCAAAAACTACGTTTTTCTGAAAAGGGGCGGGACAGAGGGCGGATTTCAAAATATTTACACTTGTCCTGCTGGGAGCAACAAAGAGTAAGCGTACCAAATTTCATCATTCCTGCTCAAAATTGAAGGCCTAAAAACTGACGTACGGATGGACGGAAAGCATGTCTAAATCGACTAAGCTAGATAGACTTTAAGGTATATCCAGCTAATTTATTTTTCTATGTTACAAATTATGTATCAAAACTAATATACCCCTATGGGATGAATTATGCAGAGCCATGTCCTGTATAGTTCGTCTATATAAATGATTTCGCATACGGTTTTGATATCGACAAATGGTTTGATTCGATTTTGACTACTTGGTTTAGTATCTATTAATTGGTAAACGGTTTCAGACTAAGATATTCCGTATTGCGGATAGAATCTAGAAGCGATGTTGAAGGTAATTATGCAATGCCTCAGTAGTAGACTCAATTCAGTCTCATATCTCATTTTTTTACGGATCGGGCAAACCTCGTGGTGTTTTATTTTAAAGGCATACTTGAAAAGGGATTGAAATACTTATGCAAAAGTAATCACAGAGATTATTCAAGGTATTCTTCAAAAAGCGAAAAAAAATAGAAGCCACTAAAGAATGCTTGCAATTCAAAATAGAGAATTAGAACATATTTGAATATTCAACACTAAATTCCACTTAGTAAAATTTCGACCTCGAAACGGTATTAATTTCTATTGAATTGGGATGCTGCAGCAGACTTAATTAACATATGTAAGCATTACCTCTGGCGCAGGTTGAGATAAAAATAACACATGTTAGTGTTGTTTGTGTGTGAGCTTGTTAGTCCTTTGTCTGCTCAAAAGTTTGCCTGTTCAAATGGGTCCTTTTGACTTTGTATATCCCGCCTCAGGAAAGTACCGTAAAACTGGCATGATCTGGATCGCCATAATGAGTTAATGAGTTAATTAAAACAGATTTTAGTGATGCCATACGGGCACTAGAGCGAATCCATATTGAACAGATGTTACCCAATTAGCCTTCATGCGAAGGCTACGTTCGATAAAAAACATTACACTTCTTGGCTAATTCTATCGTTTAGACAAGTGCACGTTTAAATAGACGCTGTTGACGCGTCTTATAACACGGTAGTCAATGTCACTGTTTTGCATTCTCATTTTTTCATTTTTTTACTCACCAATCTATTGGATGTCCGGATTAATAAATTATTACTTACTAACCGGGCTCCGACCGTGAATAGTCTTCCGTGCAGCCTTCCATCCTCTACGATCCCGGGCTTGTCTAGGCGCTCTGGCATCCGCGATTGCTTGGTCTTTGAAACGGAGGTTCGGTCTTCCTTGCCTTCTCGAACCTGGGGGCTTGGATTCGAAGATCCTCTTAGCTGCAGCATGATTGTCCATTTGCTCGATTTGGCTGAGCCAATGTAGTCGACGAGTTTTGGCTTTTTGGACTACATCCACATCTTGTTACAGCTTATAGAGTTCGCATTTGTATCTTCTCCTCCATTCGAGGGTCAAAAATCCGCCGAAGTAGTTTTTCTTTCGAAGGAGCTCATTTTCAGCTCTCCCTTCTTGATTATCGTCCAGCACTTGGCGCCATAAAGCAGAACTGGCAGGATAAAAGTTTTGTAGTGCACACATTTCGTCCTTCGAGTTAAGAGTTTTGAACCCAATTGTTTCGCCAAACCGAAGTAGCAATAGTTTCCTAGTAATTCTTCGCCGGATCTCCACTAGGGTGTCATTGTAAGAGTCTATGTTTACCTACCCCGAGGTAGGTGAACTATTTAACTACCTCGAAATTACTGTTATCAATAGTGACGTTTTGTCCTAGGTGGTGGACAGATGCTTTTTTGTTTGTTGATAACATGTACTTAGTCATGTCTTCATTTTCTTCAAGGCCAACGGATTTCGTCTGTTGAAAATAGTGCCTTCCGTGTTGACACCTGCCCTGCGTTGACACCTGCTCCAGTACGAGATAGAAGAAGTCACATGATAGCGCGTCTCCTTGCTGAAATATGGTGCATCTTTGGAATAGTTCGGAGGAGCTACTTCCAAACTACACGTTGCAGCGAGTGTTTTCCAGCGTCGTCCATTGCCGTATAGAGCTCCTGACGATGTATGCTATTATACGCGGCTTTGAAAAATATCACCACCGTATTCAAAAAGCTCCGCTGGTAAGCCATCAGAGCCTGTGGCCTTGTTGTTCTTAAGCTTTTTTTATAGCTAGACCAACTTATTCTAAACTAGGTGGTGGAACTAGTTCTTCATTGAGAGGACGTGGGTTCACTTCTTACCCTATCACTCTCTCTACATGAGAAACTGCGTAAGCCCTCTTCTTTCTACGCAGGGTCTTCTTTTCCTCCCTTCTCCTGACTCGGTCTCTTCTGTCGCTGCCTCCGGATCAATCCGCCACCAGCTCTTTTTCAATTCCCTATAGACCTGATGTTCAAATATGTCGAAGCAGCTCATATAGGGATTACACCTACCAGTTCGATCTAACTGGAGCTGTAGGCGCCACCGTTGATTCCATCTAGGGAATTCCTCCGCTGTCGCCTGAGAGTGAGTACCATAGTGAGAGGACACTCCTCCCCCCTCTCTCGTTTGCTGCCAGCAATGACCTTCCACAGGATTTGTTTCCCCTTTCTACAGTAGAGGTACTAGACACCCACCAGTCACCAGCGTGGAGGTGGGAGTAGGAGTTGATAGCTAGAGACTGAACGCTTATGTTCTCATGTAATCGCATCTATTATTTAAATGAATGCTCCCCTATTTAGAATTATATTCAACGAATTATTCACTGGCATCATAAAACATTAGTTTCTCCTAAAAAGATAAAATGAAGAAAACTGTCATATAAGTCTTTTTCCGTACTTTTGCAGTAAAAATTATTAAATTTCTTGTAGTGGGGGTAAATCTTCTCAGAAGGACATTTTTAGGGAAAACTAAGGTCACTACGATTGAGTAGAATATTCACATTCTATCTCTCTATTACTGATAAGTTTTTATAATAAGTAAAATTTAGTAAAAATCATTAGAAATTTTACGAGAACAGACCTTGTACATATTACGTTACAGAATCTAATTTACTAAATACATTCTTTTTAAATGTATTTGCAGAGATGGTTTTCCATCAAATCGTTTTGTTTTGCTTAAAGAGGTTAATTCAGATGGATTTATTTTTTTTACGAACTACAAAAGTCGGAAAGCACAAGACATTCAAAACAATCCTAATGTCGCAATGACTATATATTGGTGCCCATTACGAAGATCAATAAGAATTGAAGGAAAAGCTGAAAAAATTTCCAGGGATGATTCATTGAATTATTTCCGTCAACGACCTCGTGCCAGCCAAATTGGTGCTCTTGCCAGTGCTCAGAGCACAATAATAGAAAGCCGTGAAAAATTGGATGAAATTGAAAGTAAAATCAAAGCAGAAATAGGGGAAGGTGAAGTTCCATTGCCATGTTGGGGTGGTTATCTTATAAGGCCATCTTTGATAGAATTCTGGCAAGGGCAAACAGATCGCCTGCACGATAGAATTCGTTTTCGTAAAGAATCATTCATAGAAGGGGTAAGCATTAAATATAAATCACTTTTGAACACTAATGTAAATAAATTTTCTTCATTAGGATGCAGATGAACAATTGATACATAAAGGAGAGAATGGATGGGTTTATGAGCGATTGGCCCCATGAACTGCGATATTGTAATGTAATGTGAATTTTCGTTGTTTTAATATTTGTTACCATATATCAATAAATATCAATGTTAATTGCATTTAACTATCTAATTTCTTTTTAAATAATGTGTCTTCTTGATATTACTTACTTACTAACTTAAGTGGCGTTACAGTCCGGGATGAACCTGGGCCTCAACCAACATGCCTCTCCAATTAGCCCGGTCCTTAGTAGATCAAGTCCCGTACTACCTCAAAGTTATATCTGTCAATAGTGAAGTTCTGTCCAATTCGTCGATGTTGTGTGTCCTTTCGTGTTGACAGCATATACTTAGTCTTACCCTCATTAACTGCTAAACCCATTTTTGCCGCTTCCTTCTCTATACTAGCAAAGGTGGCTATGACATCACGTTGAGTCCTACCAATGATGCCGATATCGTCGGCGTTTGCTAGTAGTTGCACCGATTTTTGGAAAATAGTGCCTCTGGTGTTGGCTCAGGAGTTTTGCACAATCCTCTCAAGAATCAAATTGAAAAAGTCACATGACAGCGCATCGCCTTGCCTAAATCCTTTTTTGGTATCGAATTTGTCGGTGATTCCGGGGGGTATCGATTTGAACTTCTTGGGTTTCTTCCAGGATCTGCCGAAGTGTGGAAATTTGATCGATTGTCTTCTTGATATTATACAAATGAATTTTCCAATACCTAGTTTTGTAGAAAAAGTGTATGTTTTAGAATAGGGCTATATGATTGTGGATACAAATTGATTAATACAGATTTCGTTAGCATTTAACAAGACAATAGGGGGTACAAAAACAAAAAAATGGGCACGTTTAAACATAAACGTGACATGCATATAGTTCTATTAAGGATTGTATAAGTCATAAGGGTTTCTTGGTTGCCTTAATCGCCTGTTACCATTTAAAAATGACATCCACGGATTCTTTCACTAAGCACACTTCCCAAGATGAATTTAATGGTGGCCGTAAATAGTCCCAGTTAAGATGGACTTAGTGCTCTGACATATTCGGACAACAAACCAAATAGGAACTTCAGGAATTAGTCAGTCCCCTTGAATTTAGATGGTGGTTGATTAGGCTACTGACGGCCCGTGTGAGAGGCATATATAATAAATAGAAACCGACCTTACACCTTGGAGGTTGTAATCATGAAAAAAACGAAATATTTACGAAGCAGCCTTGGTAATAAATGACCTCTGTTGAAAACCAAGCTAAGGACAACGTCATTCGTATCTGCATTTCTACAAAGCAGATATTTCCGCATCCAGAAAATATGATGTGATGGACTGCGCAAACGAAATGTGGAAAATGTTGGCATTTACTACGATCCGTGTTTTAGAGTGCAGAATTAGCGACTATTTGGATTCGGAAGACATAGGAAAGGCAAAATTCGCCGACATAAGGCTTAAATTAATTAACTTCGCTGGAAAATAAAATACCACAGTAGCTCAACTTGATATCCATAAGGGGACCTGGTCAATCAAATCAATCCAATATTCTGAGTGTTCGAATATTAACTGTTTCCAGTTGCGGACTTTGGTTCGTTTTCAATTGTGCGCTCCACGCTTGGCTTCTACCTCATCAACCGTGGACTTGGGAATAAAAAATACAAATTTTCGGAGCAACAGGCCAATTTTTTTTTACCCATGGCTAAGCTTTCTCACAACCATTCATCTTGCGCAATGGCGGAACCTCCTGTTTTATGTCGACTCCGAACGGCTAAGTTAGATAAGCTTTTCTTGACAATTGATACCAATGGTGTTATTGAGTTCCCCACGGCAGGAAGGCCGTCATGTCAAAAATAGAAAAAGGTGGAAATCAAGTATACAAATAAAAGTACAAAGAAACATATGAGAAGCCTACAATCCGCTGTGCGGATCGTTGAATACCCTATCCCATCCTATCCATAAAACTAAAATCCCCAAAAAAGTGGGCATGGCTAAAAACACGATGTGGATAAAATAGAAAAAATTATATAGTGACAACAAATTCTTCAGACTGCTTACAAAACACTTTTACGGTTCTACAAAAGACAAGGTTTTCTCCTGCATATGTTATGGGGTAGTGTATAAAAATGGTTTTTATATAAAAACGCCCCCAAAAAGTGGGCGTGGGTTAAAATTGTATATAGACGAAATGTTTATATTAATAATGTTAATGATTCTGCATCAAAATTTTTTTCGAAAAATTTAAAATTTTACCGAAAACAGTTTTTTTATAGAAAACGCCCCCAAAAAGTGGGCGTGGCAAAAAGACTTTATATGGACGAAATATAGATATTAATATTGTCTAAATATGTTGTTCAGAAACTTTTTTAAAATTCCTTACGGTTTGGTCAAAAACTGAGTTTTTCTTAAAAGGGGGCGTGGCAGTGGGCGGATTTCAAAAATTTTTACACTTGTTCTGTAGGCAGAGACGACGATCCTATATACCAAATTTCATTATCCTAGCTCAAAATTTAAGGCCTAAAAATCGGTGACGTACAGACGGACGGACAGACAGACAGACATGGCTTAATTGAATTAGCTAGCGATTCTGAGTCGATCCATATACTTTGAGGTATATGTAGCAAAATTATTTCTCTATGTTACAAACTAAGTATCAAAACTAATATACCCCTATGGGATAGGGTATAAAAAGTAGTACAAACAAAACATGTATTATAATTTTAAGTTATGGATGTATGAGCTTTTACTTTAAGTTCTTAATTGTCACAACAATGCACCTTGTTCAGTTTCCAGATAGCTCCATTAATTCACATTCCAATCAAATACAGGGTTGTAACGTCAGCTAACAACTATTGGGTTGTCGTATGTGGTAATCAATATAGTACGAACTCCAACCTCCGAAAAAGTAATCTACTGTTAGCTAATACGCGACCCAAAATTGGACATTTTGATTGATTTTTCGTACATTTCGATTTTAAAGGGATTTTTATTGTTTTACAAAGTGGTGAAATGGAACTGAACTTAAATAGATATTTACGGGAAAACTCTGATGGCTTTGCTTTCTTCCGGCTAGCTTTTCTATGTATATTCCTAGACGTTGATATACTGTTTGGTGCAGTTTATGGGCTGGCGAGTGGCGGCATCATTGGACCGTATTTTCTCGAAAATGAGGCCGGTCAGGCAGCTACTGTGAATGGTGTTCGCTATCGTGAGATGATAACGAACTTTTTATGACCCGAATCGTAAGATATGGATGTGGACGATATGTGGTTTCAACAGGACGGTGTCACTTGCCACACAGCTAACGGAAAAATGGCTCTTTTGCGAGACAAATTCACTGGCCGTGTTATCTCACGTGGTGGCGATGTCAATTGGCCGCCAAGATCAGCATGGCGCTACATTCCGGGATCAACCTGGGCCTCAACCAACATGCCGCTCAAATTAGCCCGGTCCTTAGCTAACTGCCTCCAGTTGCGCGCTCCAAGTTGGTTGAGGTCGGTTTCTACTTGTGTGCGCCACTTAAGGCGAGGTCTTCCTTTTCTGCGTCTGACGTCTGGCTGGGAATCGAAGACTCTGCGATTCGGAGTATTGGTGTCCATTCGTTCTACATGTCCTAGCCATCTTAAACGTCCAATGCGGAGTTTTTTTTAAACAGGGGTATGTCGCTTTACAGCTCGTATAATTCTTGGTTGAATCTTCCTCTCCATAGCTCGTCAACGCAAACGGGACCGAATATTTTTTCTCTCGAATCGACCAAGGATTTCTTCATCCGCTGTTGATACGGTCCATGCTTCAGCGCCGTAGAGCAGGACTTGGATGATCAGGGTCTTATACAGGATATCCTTAGTAGTTCGAGTGAGGGCTTTACTACTAAATTGCCTTCTTAGCCCGAAGAAACAGCGGTTGGCAAGAGTAAATCTTCTTTTGCTTTCTGATGAGATGTTGTTGTCAGAGTTAATAGCGGAGCCGAGGTAGATAAAGTCCCGTACTACCTCAAAGTTATATCTGTCAATGGTGACGTTCTGTCCAATTCGTCGATGTTGTGTGTCCTTTCGTGTTGACAGCATATACTTAGTCTTACCCTCATTTGCTGCTTAACCCATTTTCCTTCTCTATACAAGCAAACGTGGCTATGACATCTCGTTGAGTCCTACCAATGATGTCAATATCGTCGGCGTATGCTAGTAGTTGCACGGACTTTTGGAAAATTGTGCCTCTGGTGTTGGCTTGGGAGTTTTGGACAATCCTCTTAAGAATCAAATTGAAGGAGTCACATGACAGCGCATCGCCTAGCCTAAATCCTTTTTTGGTATCGGATGTGTCGGTGAGGACGTTTCCGACCCTGATGGTGCAGCGAGAATTCTCCATCGTCATCCTACACAAACGGACGAGTTTGGGCGGTATACCAAAACTAGACATGGCTCTGTATAGTTCGTCTCCATAAATGCTGTCGTATGCGGCTTTGAAATCGATAAAAAGGTGGTGGGGGGTATCGATTTGAACTTCTTGGGTTTCTTCCAGGATCTGACGAAGTGTGAAAATTTGATCGGTTATGGACTTTCCTGGCCTAAAACCACACTGATAAGGCCGATCAGGTTGTAGGCGATGTTGAGCAGACTTATGCCTCTGTAGTTGACGCAGTTCAGAGGGTCTCCTTTTTTGTGGATCGGGCAAAGTTTGCTGAGGTTCCATTCTTCAGGCATACTTTCATCCAACCAGATTTTGCTGATGAGTTTGTAGATGTTACTTACCAAGTCATCTCCGCCAGATTTATAAAGCTCAGCGGGAAGGCCGTCATTTCCGGCGGCCTTATTAAGCTTGAGTTAAGATATTGCTATCCTCATTTCACTTAGGTCGGGTGGTTAGCAGTTTTCGCTGTCGTAGCCAATATTAAGTGGTTCGTTCTGCCTGACGTTTAACAGTCTGCAGTCCGCAGCATCGACTGTGTCTCAACTACGATATTTCCTTGGTCATATCGACAGGATTCTATTCGAGCCTTTTATCCGTGGCTTTGACGTATTAGACTTTTTAAAACTTGCAAACATCGTTCCTGGAGTGGCACCTTTCTATATCCTCAATCTTGCGCTTTTTCTTCTTTCTGAAAAGCCGTTGTTCTTCCCTTCTTCTTTGCCTATAGAGCTCAATGGCAGCTCTCGTCTTCACCTGCAGCTTAGACTTGTAGGCCTCGTTCTTGGCTGCGAGCATCTGTCGGCATTCCTCATCACCATGGTGGTATGGTGTGAATCGAGAGGTTGGCGGTCTCTTGCGATTACAGTCTTTCGACATTAACAAGGTAGTGGTCCGAGTCGATGTTAACCCTCGGAATGTTCGGACATCGCTATGTGATCAATTTGGTTAACTGTTCGTTGATCTGGAGACCGCCATGTTCACTTATGGATATCGAGATGAGGAAACTGTGTTCTGGCTATAGTGGCATTTCGTTCCGTAGCGAAGTCAATTAGCCTAAGTCCGTTCCCAGACGTGTTGTCGTGTAGGCTATATTTTCCGACAATACTGCTAAAGATGTCTTCTCTTCCTACCTTTGCGTTAAAATCTCCCACCACGATTTTAACATCGTACTTTGGCGTACTTGTTTTGGGTTATTTGATAGAAAAGGTGTACGTCGATAAGCCAGCAACAATTTAAGAGCTAAGGATGAACACTCTCGAACAACGTGCGCTATGTCTTTGTCAATATTAGGCCAGTAGACATAGCTCAGAGCCAATGCCTTCATACGAATTATGCTTGGGTGACCCATGTGAAGTTGCCTTAAATCTTTTGCCTGCAAAGAGAAGGGAATTACAATTTTGTTTTGAAGTATAACACAACCTCTTGTCTCGCTTAGACCCTCTCGTCTATTATGGAATAGCTTTAAGTTTCCATCAACTATTTTAAAATGCCATGAAGATCGAATGAACTGAAGAATTTTGATTTATACGGGGTCAAGTGCGGTCGCTTTTTGAACTTGGCCAAAAGTTACTGGTAAATGCTGTAGATTATCTGACAAAACTCAAGGGAAATCTTTTCGAAGAAGTTTATCCAAAGGTGCACGAATTTCTCGTATATTTTTTTAATAAATTGAGAGTCAAAATTTAAGATACCCAAAAACGAACGTACTTCTGTTGTATATGTATCCCTTGGTTCTGCCATTTTTGAAATAGCTATTGTTCTCTTTGGATATGGCCTTCTTCCATGTTGATCTTTAATGAAACCAAGGTAGTTGACTTCGGTTTGTACGAACGAACACTTTTCATATTTTATTTGGAATCCCCAATCATGTAACATTTTTAGTACCTCATGCAAGTTTTCTCTATGATCATCTAGTGATTTATCTACGACTATAACATCGTCGAGGTCACATACCACTCCTTATAAATTTGTCAACATGGTGTTCATTATTTGCTGAAATATTCCTGTTGCTGATCTAACCCCAATGGTAATCGCTGATATTGGAAAAGTTCTCGGTGTGTATTGACAGTTAACAATGGCTGTGATGCTGCGCTCACTTTAACCTGGAGGTAAGCGTCAGATAAATCAATAGATGAAAAATACTTACCTCCAGACAGTGTCAAAAAAATTCTTCTGGAAGTGGATATGGATATTGAGAAGTCGCCACAGATTCTGACGCCACCTTTTGCTTTATGCACGGCCACAATATTGGTTTAGACCACCGCGAGTACTCTACTCTTCTGGTTACATTTTGCGGCTCCAGAGGGGTGATTTCCTTTTATATATATCTGGTAAAGAAGCATATGGTACAGGTCGTTTTGGTCTAAATACTGGGACTGCTCCAGGTTTTGCTTTTGTAGAGTCCCATAGATCTCTCAAACAATTTGCTGTACATCGACTTGATGATGCATGCAATTTCATTCTGTAGAAGAGATGATGATAAATCATTTGAATTTGATTTTACCTTTGCGCAAATGGAATTTATAGGAATGTCAAATAAATGCAATGCTTCGATCCAATCGATCCCTAAAATATTTAGATGAGGCACACTTGAAACATAACAAATATTTGCATTTGTTTATCTCGAAATGATACTTGACACTGTAACTCAGCTATGAATGGAAGTGACTGTCCACTAGCGTTTCGAGCTGAGTGTGCTGTTGGCGTAACCTTTGGTTTTTTCAGGCTCTTTATGTTTTCTTCTGATATAATGGTTATATCCGAAGCAGTGTCGATTTGCAATTTAATTTGCTTACCATTGACTTGCAATTCGATGTACTTACGAAACGGTGCGTAATACACTTGTACTACGGAAAATATACTGTTTGTTTTTGGTTCTGCACTTAACCCAGTATTCCCTCGATTTCGATTTTTGTAATTTGACTTTATGTTTTTCCTATTATTGTTATTATTAACCAATTTCTACACATTCGCCACATTTGTGAGACTTGTACCAGCACTTTTCCGCGTAATGCATTCACCCACAAAACCAGCAAGCGCTCTTAGGCGTTTGACACTTCGTCTTGTTTTGTTTGTGAACAACCCTAACGTCGAGCTCTGCTGTGCGATGCTCTACAACGCCGAATCATGCTTCAGCATTATTATTCGATCGCATTCACTTGATAGATGGGAGAGTTGTATGTTCTTTTTCGTCCGCTTCCAGCTTTGCTAGCAGCCGCGTCAACATCACATGCACTTGTTAGCCCACAGACGAACATTACACACTTGGGTCCAGTTTGTTCACTGCCGGTTAAATCGACGTTGAGGTTACCGCAGTTTTGATTTAACCCACTATTAAGAATCTACGGTTACAGATTGAGTGTTTGCTCACTAGATTTTTCGCTTCGATTAGCTAACCGTGGATGTTGCGATAAATCGTTCCATTTTCCAGTTTATCTGTCAAACTCATTCTGTGGGTTATCTTTCTTGTTGTCTGTGTTGCGATATTGTATTTATTTTTGTAAGAACAATGGATGGGATAAAAAATATATGATTCCTGGTTGGTTCCGGCAGGCTCGACGTAAATCGAAAATGACTTACCGAAGAAATAAAAATGAAAAATTCAGAAAACAAAAACCGCTTGAATATTCAATTAATACAAATATATCAAAAACAATGTGTGGAAAAAGGATATGAGTTTTATTACATATATCCGGCTTATAGCAGACAGTAATAAAATCATAAACAAAAACATAACAGGCAGATTGTATTTTATGTGTTTAGCAATTAGCTAATATTTAACATATGTGTAGATTTTCAAAGAATTAATAACCCTTTGCTATTTGTCATTATAAAAAATATTAGTATTAACCCATCGCCAGCTGTAAGAACAAAGCACACGAATAATTCTCTGATTTTTCACGGAATGTTGTTCCATGCCATTAAACGAACAAAATCGGGCAGTTACAGATTTATCCGGTTAACTAACTTAACCGTGGATTCTTCGGTAAAATTTTTGGTGAACAAACGCATTCGTCGGTTATCGGCTGGAATAACCGTCCGTTAAAGTTAACCGACAGTGAAGAAACCGGCCCTTAAACTCCGGTTTAAGGCGTAATAGTTGTTAATTTAAACTGTTCGCATTGTTTATTGATTATACCCGCATATGTTTGAAAATCGTCGCATGCACTTTCCTCTATTTTGAGGCAATTATTTCGATAATTCTCGCCGAAATACGATCAAATAATGGCTTTGCATTGGCCGTTGCACCTGGTATTGCAGCTTTATTGGATGGACCCAGCTCATTGAACATTTCAGCTGCCTCTGAATATTCGAGATCTAAAAAAAGTGCAGAAAATGCAATATTATCATCTGGGATGAATGCACTATGACACACAAACATTCTCTTCAGGCTTTGAACAGAACACTCAATGATAAAAATAAAACAACGATAAAAAAAAATTGAAAGTTGGATCACCGGTTATTGAACTCACCACGGGTTCATGTGTAATGGCACATTGACCTTTAAAGAATTAATGAAAAATAATGTCGTAGCGACCATTTTGATTTTACTATTATATTAACAAGGACAAACGACGTCCGTTTGCGGCTAAGATTTGGAATTTCCATGTTTTTCGCACGAATAATTATACATGGCACGACGGTCACTGTCTACAGCGCACAATTATTCTTTTTGTCATAGTTTCCATCGAATTATATATGTTTGACCTTCATCAAAGAATGGACCGCCATCATACTCGGGCTAGGGAAGACCATTTTCCCTCTACGCAACGCCGCTTACGGCCAACCTTCACATATTTGCCCGATATCCACGTGAAATCTTTATGCAGGATATCCATGTGAAATCTAATATCAACGGTTAATATTTTGTGTCCATTATCGTCATACTTGAGGTAACCGGCCCGGTACAGCTGCATCTGAAATCGGTTCCAGGAAAATCTTAGAACAGAACTGCGACACTCAACAACATCAAACTTTCAGTTTCAAAATTAATTTAAATGCACGAATAGTCTTCTGCTGGGCACGGTAACAGCACATCCCCTATCTTGATGATTCATTAGCATTTGCCGAAGACGCTACACTTTATCAAGTGGCTCGAAAAACGAAGCCATCCAAGCTTAGCTTGAACACAAGTTAAATAAATTTTAAATATTCTCCTTAGATTAAAGCTTTAAATAAATGATGGGAAAGCTAAAGAAGGCACGACGGAATTTATATCTTTCAAAAGTTTGTTCTACATCAATTATCTCAGATCCGATGCGATTTGACTTACGCGAGTCCAGTGTGTTGGAATATAAACCATGATTTATGGAAAAGAGAACATTTACGTTATGTTTAGATAATTTTATATGTCAGGTACCATTAGTAAAATGGCTAAAAGGAAGAAAAAGTTGCATAGAATTATGATCAAAAGAAACTTGTATACGAAGTTTGAAGAAAATCGGTCAAGCTGTTTAGGCTGGAGAGACCATTATGGAAAGACGGACCGAAGGCGGTGTGCCTCTGGTGTTGGCTCGGGAGTTTTGCACAATCCTCCCAAGAATCAAATTATATAATTCATATGAAAGGGCATCGCCTTGCCTTAATCCTTTTTTTATCGAATCTGTAGGTGAAGTCGTTTTCGACCCTAATGGAGCAGCGAGAATTCTCCAACTTCATCCTACACAAACGGACGAGTTTGTGCGGTATACCGAAACTAGACATGGCTCTGTATATGGCTTTGAAATCGATGAACGATGCTGAAGTTCCATTCTTCAGGCATCCTGAACTATATTGTCCGCCAATATGGTGTACAAGCCCCGCTCCAGACCTTGTTTCTTAATTTAATATTTTTATAACTAAGGAGTGGACTAATAGTGTGCAAAATCCTGAGGAAATGCAGACACTTTCCTCATTTAGATACCAGAATCCAGTCCAATAACGCCGTGCTAAAGCGGAGGAGCTCCAGAGCATTGTCGACGTACCCGTCACGGATTAACCGCTTATCCCGCGAATCACTCTGAGGTGACTTGGCTTATGAGTTGGTGAATGTTACTTCACAAGTCATCTCCGCCGGCTTTATGAAGCTCGGCGGGAAGGCCGTCATTTCTGACAGCCTTGTTTAGGTCGGTTGGTTGGTAGTTTTCGCTGTCGTCGTCAGTATTGAATGTTTTGTTCTGCTTGATAGCGGAATATTGTTCGTCATCGCCGTTTAACATTCTGCAGAAGTGGTTCTTCCATATCCTAAGCATCGATTGTGTCTCAACTACGATATTTCCTCGTTCATCTCGACAGGATTCTTTCTTGCTCTTTTTTCCTTTCCTTATAGAGCTCAATAGCAATTCTCGTCTTCACTTCCAGCTTAGCCTGGTAGGCCTCGTTCTTGGCTGCGAGCATCTGTCGGCATTCCTCATCAAACAAAGCGTTTTTTGCTGGTGGGCACGAGAAACCTAGCTCATCAGTTTCAGCTGATCTATTGGCTTGTTATCATCGTTGCCATTGTTCTTCGAAATTCGATGCTGGTGGTGTGGTGTCAATCGAGAGTTTAAGGAATATGCGTTCCGCGAAGGCCTTGGCGGTCTCTTGCGATTGCAGTGTTTCGACATTACATTTTTTCACATTCTTACTTGTTTGCTGTGGGATGGTGGATATCCATATTCTTACCTTGGCTGAAACAAGGTAGTGTTTGCCCCTCGGAATGTTCGGACGTCCAAAATACTGGATGCGTGCATACTGCATGTGTGGCTCTTGTCCAGTGTGATCAATTGGTTGACCGTTTGTTGATCTAGAGGCCGCCATGTCCTCTTATGGATATCGAGGTTAGGAAACCTTGTGCTGGCTATAGTGGCATTTCGTTCTGAAGCGAAGTCAATTAACCTAAGTCCATTTCCAGACGTGTTGTAGTGTAGGCTGTGTTTTCCGACAATACTGCTTACCTTTGCGTTAAAATCTCCCAGCACGATTTTAACATCGTACCTCGTGTCCGCTCATAGGTTTTGTCAAGGTGCTCGTAGAAGCAGTCTTTCTAGATTTAATCTGTTTCCTCCGTCGAGGAGTGATCGTAGACTTATGTTGGCGTATTTTGCCTTGATGCAAATTGTAACAATGCGTTTGCTTATGTCTTGGAAACATAAGACTTCTTACCTAAGTCGGGCATTTATATTGTATTCTATTGTATTTATTTGGCCAACTTGAGTACGCATCCGAATAGTCGCAGTTTCTGTTCACTATAACATGGTCCGAAGTAGATGACACTTTTTACCAGGCCCATCCCATCGTATTTCCCGGATGGCAGCAATATCTGCTCTGTAGTACCTTAGAGCTTTCGCTAGTTGTTCGCCTGCACCTCTCCTGTTTAATGTTTCACAATCCAGGTGCACATACGAACGTCGTTCTTTTTTTTTGTTTAGCAGGGTCGTCAAAATAAATCCGTCCTTTCCGAGGCTTTTGGTTGCTTTGTAACAAATACTTTTTTCCATGGGTAGGTAGTTAACCAAAAGAACAACCACCAAACCGGGCGGACCAATTCTAATTTATTACTCCTTGCTCCGCTCAGGGTATGTAAAGTCGTCAGCCAGGTGCCTTAGTCAACACTTTTTTTTTGTTAAAATATAATTTTATTTGATATGTTTTTTTTTTCAGCATGGCAATGCTGCGTATACCACTGAGTTAGAAAAAAAAAACAGAATGCCAGACTACACACAATTTGTATAAGAATTTGACTATGTGTTAAAGCAGATGGGGAGGTCTTCTTGATTTCTCTCTAGGCGTATAGTTGCTTAAATAATTATTTGGGACATTAGTCCCACATTGAATTCAGGACTTATGTCCCACTTTAATGGGCATTTCGTCCTTTCGTGTTGACAGCGTATACTGAGTTTTACCCCCATTTACTACTAAACCCATTTTTGCTGCTTCCTTCTCGATACTAGCAAACGTGGCTATGACATCACGTTGAGTCCTGCCAATGGTGTCAATATTGTGCCTCTGGTGTTGGCACGGGAGTTTTGCACAATCCTCTCAAGAATCAAATTGAAGAAATAACATGACTAAATCCTTTTTTAGTATCTAATGTGTCGGCGAGGTCGTTTTCGACACTGACCAGCGAGAATTCTCCATCGTCATCCTCCTGAAGTGTGAAAATTTGATCGGTTGTGGACTTTTCTGGCCTAAAATCGATCAGGTTGTTGGTAAACCTGTTGTCCGAAAATGTCGAATCAGCTCATCTAGGTTCGCCTGATGTGTAGTCAGAGTTACAACAACTGGGCATTGCCATGTTAAAGCCATCAGAGTCTACCCTACCCTAATAAATCTAGGGCGGTCGAATTGGGTAATCTTGCGGCAAATTGTCAAAACAGTCCAAATTTCCCAACCAAACGTGCTTCAAAATATCGCTTAAGGATTGTGCAGTATGAGGCATTGCTTCACCACATATCCTCCAGTCCCAATACATTCAATTAAGGACTCAATTGACCAGAGCTCTCTAGCGCTCACAAAATGCCCAAAAATACCAATTTGGCATTTTAAAAATTGGTACTACTCGTATGGGTTAATGAAAAATATCGGGTGTTCCTTTCGTTATTCCGCGTTCCTCATGAGTCTACGATAAGGGATATACAATTGTGTAACCAATAGAGGGTATTCAAATCAATTCTATTTCACAAATGTAAAGCATTCGATGCCATTTGTAAAATTGATGACTTTCCAATAGGTTAATACATTGTGGCCTACATACTCCTAAAAGAGCGTACTTAACTATACTTCCAAGCTAAAATGGCAGCCCTGATGGTTGTGCTTATGGTGAATACAAAACGAGAGAAGGATGCTAATGGTATTTCTGTGTGGTGAATCAAGTATATAAATTCTAAATATCCTTAAGGATTTTCTCAGTTCAGCTAGAACCGCCGGCGCGTACATTTACAACGAAGCAATACGAAAGTCGACTGAATACTTACAAACAGAATTTCCTTTCTTCCTGACCAAAGTCAAAATATCTATACTATGTTTAGTTATTAGTTATGTTTCAAGATATAATAAAAAGCAATAAATAAATAGCAATACAACAAACCCCAAAATTATTAAAACAATGAAATAGTGTTTTTGGTTGTGCAACAAGAAAAAATTAAAAGTTCCAAGACCATGGTTTTTCGTGTATATACTTCTATTCCATGCAAAGTTTGTTTTGTGTACCTAAAGGGCCGTAGCATTTACACACAAAATGCCGTAGTTGAAGGGTAGTTCTGTGCGTATATTACGGTATATGTATATATATATCACGTTGCGTATACATCATCATATTTGTTGCCATCGGATTGAACTTTTGTATATATAATACAAATATGTAAAGACTGGACACACATGATGAAGAGGAAAATCTTTACAGGTAAGAAAGATCGTAGCTTAACACCCAATGCTAGAGCAGTAGATGAAGGTCAATTGTTGGTGGTAATGTTGATGTTTTACGTAAGCTTAATGCATTCTATTGACTTTTAAAATTTAGGTTATTGGGTTATTTCGGAATAAATTAAGTTTTGTATTCCTTTTTATGAGTATTATCCTTGCTTTGATGTACCACGGCACTTGGTATTGAGATAATTAGTAAAAGGGCGATTATTTTTCCTTTTGTGCATTAATTAGGTATAATTACTTTTAACCGGCGCATATAAATACATTTACATTGTTCGTATAAAATCATTGGATTTGGGTTGCGGGATATGGAACATTGGTAATTGCATTTGTGTTGGAAAATTGAGCAGTACAGCTACCTGTTTTCTGATGTGATAATGTACAGGAATTCAGTTGATTTCTGTAGAGTGAATTTGTTGACACTTTGTATCTACATTACAGATAAGGCAATATTTCGAGTTTAAATGGTATAAAATATTTATTTACCCGATGTAGTTAATGTAACAAATCTGCCACGCCCATTTTTGAAAAAGGGGTCTCAAGAATTTGTATGAGATCCATATAATATATAAAATATGTATATATATATATATATATATAAATATATATATATATATGAATATAAAGAATAAAACCACGAGATTTGTGATTTTTAACTTTCTATTACACAACGAATTTTAAAAATTATCCCATAATTCGAATAATTCGGTAGTAATTCGAACTTTAAGTAATATTTTGTGGCACGAACTTGAAGCGCACTCCTATATATTTTGAACTCTAAAGGCCCGGTTTCACATGGATTATGGCGTTTTCCATTGGGAAATCTAGATTGTGATCTGAAATTTGATCTTTTTGAGTGTCAATGGAACACGATTCAGATTTATTTTTTTTGTCATTGTATTGGTGTCATTTCGTGTCTGTGAAGTAAGCGTCAGTGTAGCTGCCAAAATTTAAAACAACAAACAATTTCCAAACACAGAAATAACTTTATTGAGTATAACTTTTTTTCTGTGTCTATTATCCATTAATAAATCCAAACGCAAAACACTCTTGTTTTTCACAACCAAAGTAATAAATCAAAATGAAAATCACTCTAGTTAAACTGACAGCTATCATTTGTATTGGTATTGGTAAATCTGTCAAAAAATACAGCTTTGCAAAATTGATCTAAGATCAAAAAAAAATAAAACAATGTGTTTGCCCAATGGAACACAACAACTGTCAGAATCGGTCTTTTGACAGCTTCAGATAAAAAAAAATTGATTTTTTTCCCAATGGAAAACGCCATTAGTAAACTCTGAGTAAAACTAGTTCATTTCATCTAGAGTTTACTCACAAAATGTGCTCCGTTACTTACTTACTTCACCAAAAATTCAACGAAGAAAACGAAGAAAGCCATTTTATGCAGACAAAGTCCCGAACCATAAGCAATCATATGTCTTATCAGGGTTTTATACATTAACAGCTTAGTACTTTGCAGCTCTTCTTTGGGAAGAGTTTAAAAGTGACTTTAATTTTGCAGATGTTTTTTTAAGAATTTTTCTAGTATGGATGTTCATTCTCCACCGTTCAAGAAGGGTCAACCCCAGGTATTTGACCTCTACTTTGCTGAATATTGTATTGCCTTCGATGTTGAGGAGGAATTGTTTACTCTCATTTGGAGGCGTTCAGTGAGATGCCCCAGTTCTTATAATAAGAAAGTATTTTGTTTAAATGTCTGTTTATGCCATATAGGCAGTATAGGGTCTTATGTGGTCTTTCATGGGAATCGTATATGATGGTGTCATCCGAGTCATAGAATCGACTTCGGGCTAACGACTTCAATTTTTTTAATTTTGCATCGAGTGTCATTCCGAGATATTTCGCTTCATTTGCAAACGGGACTCGAATCGTATTGTTTGTCCATTTATACGAAAAATCTTCATGAATCGATTTGCTCTCGTTTAGTGCAATCCGCCAGGATTTTATCCATTCATTAACCTCGTTAAGAGCGTCTTGTAATTTCATATTTGTTTCCTCTATTGTTTTCCCAACTGCTAGTATAACAGTATCGTCAGCAAACGTTGCAACTATTGTATCGTTTGTTTGTGGGATATCACGTGTAAATAGGAGGTACATGAGTGGTCCAAGGACGCTTCCTTGGGGTACTCCTGTCATTATATCTTTGAACTCTGAATTTTCGTTTCAAAGTTCCACACGAAAGAGTCCTTGCTCAAGATACGACATGGGGATTGTATATAATTTTTTCAGGCATTACTTGTATTAATTTGTATTGAAGGCCTCTATGCCAAACCTTGTCAAAAGCTTGCGACACATCAAGAAATACAAATGAGCAAATTTCCTTTTCTTCGAAAAAAATCTCAATTACATCGGTAATTCGATGTACTTGGTCCACAGTCGAATTTTTACTTCTAAACCCAAATTGATGGTCAGGTAAAAGGCGTTTCTGGTCAATAATGGGGTGTAAGCGCCCGAGTAATATACTTTTAAATACGTTTGAAATTATTGGAAGAAGTGAAATAGGTCTGTAAGATTTTATTTCATTCGGTGATTTTCCTGGTTTTAGAACCATAATCAATACCGCGACTTTCCACTGTCTTGGTATGTACTCTAATATAATTGCCGCATTAATGCATTTTAAGAAGTTCTCCCGTAATCAGGTCATAACCCGGAGATTTTTTAGGCTTTAGTTTCTGTATTTCCCGTTTAAGCTCGGCTATACTTGTATATCTTAATATATATTTATCGGTAGTAGTCTCGAATATATTATTGTTTTCATTTTGCATTGGACCATCAGGCTTAAATGTGTCCTCAAGATGTGAGGCAAAAACGTCAGTTCGAATGCTGTTTGTTCTGTAAGAAAAATTGTTTTGGTAATGCGTTGTTCGGGACGTTGTTAGATGGACAGGGTGGCTATTAGCTGCAACTGCGTGTCTTTTAGGTCGTTGGCATTTTACAAGTCTATGGATGATTTCTCTAATCTCCTCCCAACATCTGCCATTGTACATGTAATAAAACATATCTTCTCTCAACCAAAGGTTTCAGTAATTGAAGAATCGTCTATAAGGCGGATTGCATCGTCTTTGAATAGAGTGCAGTGAGGTCAGTGTATTTTTGCATGAAAACAATATTCATTGTCGGACCTGCTGTCGGCTAGCCGGTATTGTATTGGGTGTATATATTTCTTAGCTCTTTCCTGCGGTGAGGATTCATTCTCGGTTTTTCGCATTTTAGACAATCTTAAGAAAATGTTTATAATTATTACTATTATATAGACTTCGAATTTGCTAGTTTCATTAAAAAGAAATTTACCTAGTAGGTGTAAGTCAAAAATAATATTAAATAATTTAATGTCGTTTATGTTTTTTATATCTTATAGCAACTACTGTAAGGGACCGGTTTATACATATCCTTGGACAATTTCACGCCAACCTTGTGCAAAGATTGGTAATTCTTGTTTTTTTCTTCCAATATATTAATATGAGATTTAATTTACAATTAAGGTTGCTGGATGCCAAATAAATTGATAAATAAATTAAATAAAAGCGACTCTTTGTGAACTACCTAAACCATTGGATTGATTTTTTTGACATGTTGACCGAGCTACATTTGGAGGATAGAGGAATCAGAAAACAAATTTCTTGAATGTAAGTTATAATAAAATTTAAAAAAAAAAAATTAAAGCTTACAACATTATTTGCGAAAATAAATTGAATAAAACATAGGTATTAAAACTCTATGCTAATCGTAAACACGTAATTCCAGCCTATTTTTAACATTAAGCACGTTGGCTTTAAATAGTCGTGCTCTAGGAATTTTATAATAGCTTTGTTTAATGAATATATAATCAAAACACAACAGGTCAGAACAGCGCAACTCCGTGCTAGTTACAATTTTTTTACAAAGTATGTCAAATCCTTAAAGGCATGTGACATTTTTGAGACAATGCGTATTTTTGTTAGCTGTAATTTGTAAATATGGTATTAGTAGATAACACTATAGGTATAGAACAGCACAACCTTGTGGAAACTGTCAGAACAGAAAAGTACAAATTCCGGAAATTGTAAAATGTTTCTACATTGCAGTATGTCAAATCCTGAAAGACATATAACATATATGTAATATGCCATTTCCTAGAATTAGAATATCTTTTCAATGGTATTGTTTGTCCAGATAGAAACTTAATTCTTATGTGTGAAAATTGCAAATCGCAAAGCTCTTAAATGCTTACAATTTCAATAATAATAAAGTACAATCTAAATAACAAAACTGACAATTAGACATGGACATTTCAAGCTTTTATGTTCCTACTCAAAAGTTGGTTGAAAAAACCGTGTTCTAGATTGTTCAGCTCAGGCTCACGAGACAAAAAGAGAACAATTTCGTCATAAAACACAAAAAGTGTACTTTTCCGTGGAAATAAGACTCACTAAATGAGTGTAATAATAAACAAAAATGTAATTCAATGTCAATAATCTAATACGCGTCGATGCAGGAATTGATCGAACGTACATAATTGTCCCTTGGGCGCTCTGTTTGTCACCCCAAACAGGGGCTCAAACCTAGTTTCTTCATTCACTTGTGATTGCGAAGTTATGTTTTTGCCAGAATAATGGACATTTTGTTTGACGCTGACTACGAACCTCAATTTGAAAAGCTTCTCATGACTAAAAAAGCTTTTTTTACTAAAATTTCCGACCTCGATATTTTGATTGATTCTAACATTACGATGATAGCGGAATTCAAAAAAAATGTTTCTTGAAACTCCGTCCGTCTGTTCGTAATGGTCTCTCGCCTAAACGGCTTGTCATAATTCTAACCTATTTTTTTTTTACTTTTAGCCATTATATTAACGGTATATAAATACTATTAGCATATTCGTTTCAACAAAACTGCATGCCCATTTTTTTTCAAGAAATTCCATATAACGGATTTTTGCATTTAGGCCATATAAAGAAAATTGTCAATTTCTCGCAAACTGTTTTGTCAAATTGAATGAAATTTAATTGACATATGAACTACTATTACTGTTTTCAACAATTCTACCTACAATAGCAATTCGACATTATTTATAGAATTTTTAGCATCAATAATCAAAATGAATATTATTCTGTATTTTGGCTAAATTATGAAAATCGTCAAATTCTCTCATGATCTAACGTCCAACTCGCTTAAAAAGAGAATGTTGCGAACGACCCACCATTCGTTCATATCTATTATATGGTAGGTATACTATTAATTATTAATACTGGAAATAAAACAAAAATTAAACAAATTCAGTACATTAATTATAATTCAAATGAATATGTGTCTTTTTTAGCCTCAAAATTACAGTGGCTATGGCTAATAAAAAAAGGTTAAGACCACCTCGGTTTTTTGCATTTTGAATCTAATATAATCCGTTTGCCGTCTACGTCTATTTTATTTCCTTTACCGTTAAGTTTAATAAGCCAGAATATTTTGCGTTTAAATCATTTTGGTATTGACAATGCTTGTATTCTCAATATATACTCGTCCCTACTAGAAGACTACCATCTTAATCGGGTGGAAATAAACCTTCTATTTTTTTGTTCCGTTGATATTGCTTGGGTTTACATACGTTTTTATTTCTACTATTAAAGCCAGTATTTAAATAAAATATTATTTGTTACAGATAATTTCACCCACGTGTTCGTTGACCTTATCTTCATAACCGTTCCCAGAAATGGACGACTGGTTATCGTCTTTAAAATCCGCATCGAGTCGGGAATTTTTCGAGCCTGGCCTTGACCATCATGATATACTCTCCAATCATCATCATTGGTATTCCACATCGCACGCCAGACCAACATATTGTAATGTATGTCGAGATGCCCTACCGGGAGTGACCTCACATGGACTTTCGTGTGAAGTCTGTAAATGCAAAGCGCACAAACGATGTGCAGCCAAAGCAATTGCGAATTGCAAATGGACAACACTGGCAACTGTTGGAAAGGATATTGTAGAGGAAAAGGATGGAAGTATTGTTATGCCACATCAGTGGATGGAGGGAAATTTACCAGTATCCTCGACATGTTCTGTATGCAAAAAGACTTGTGGTTCGGTGTTACGGCTACAGGATTGGCGATGTCTGTGGTGTAGGTCAACAGTACATACTGCCTGTAGACCGCAAATAGCTGAATCGTGTCCAATTGGAGCTGCAAAGGTATCAGTAGTTCCGCCAACAAGTGTACACTCTATAGGAATTGATGAAGCATGGGATGTAGTGAGTCCTAAGGGGAATTTCTCGCCGCTGCTGGTATTCGTCAATTCAAAATCCGGTGATAATCAAGGCGTTAAATTCTTGAGACGCTTTAAACAATTACTAAATCCAGCTCAAGTATTTGATCTAATTTCCACCGGACCTAGTTTAGGATTAAGACTATTTCGTCATTTTGATATGTTTCGAATTTTAGTGTGTTCAGGCGATGGATCAGTTGGATGGGTTCTTAGTGAGATTGACCGATTTAATATGCACGTACGTTTAAAAAAAACACAAATCGGCATTGTATATTTGTAAAAACTTTTCCTTTTTTTCCAGAAACAATGTCAAGTAGCTGTACTTCCGTTAGGAACAGGCAACGATTTAGCCCGAGTCCTGGGTTGGGGTTCCTCATGCGATGATGACGCACACCTACCGCAGATTCTTGAGCGGTACGAATCCGCCAGTACAAAAATGTTAGATCGATGGAGTATAATGGTGTTTGAAAAAGCAATTTCCGTTAAAGCGCCAAAGATGTCACTGTCTACTGCACAGGAAGCTCTCTTGACAGGAATGGTAATTTCAGCGAATAATCACCTTCGTTCGATTGTCGAAACTGAAGATATTCAGATATTGGTTTCATCTACAAAAGTCTTATGCGAAACTATTAATGAACTTTTGATAAATATTTGTGAAAATCGAAAGGATGACGAACAATTAATAATGAAAAGTGACATGTTGCGACAAAAGTTAAACATGCTTTTGGATGCCTTAAAAGATGAGGAATCAGGTGAACATATGGGCGATGATTTGTTAACTTCAATTCGAAACATTATCTCACGCAGTTCTTCCGAATATATGTAAGTAAAAATATTAAGAAACAAGTAAATTCTAAAACCCGAGTCAAAAAGATTACTGCGACAAAACATGTGAACGCTATCATCACCTGTGCAAATCATATAACACATCCTTATCCCATCATTATAATAAACATTATCAAAAAGTGGCCGTAATGTACATAATGAATTAGACAGATCCTATTTGGAACTTACTGCAAAAAAATATTAAACCTACATTTTGAGATGTTGATTTAAAACAGGAGATGGGATAGGGTATTAAAGGATTCAATCAACGGAATGTATCATTTTCATTGTACAAAACGTTTAGTCCATTTAAAATAGAATGTTTATGATTGAACGGGTTAATTTATTAATATTGATTATATATTAACGAACCAGACCGTCAGACTCTTTTGATTCATGGTGTATTTGATTGAAATTATTTATTATAAAGTGGCTTAACTTTTTCTTTGTATTTAGGAATAATTCCATATCATCAATGGAAAAGACCGAAAAAGATCAAATTAATAAAAAAGAACGTAGAAACAGTCGCTTTCTTCGCTCCAATGAGAAAGAAGCTCTTCAGTGCCGAGCAAATAGTGTCAAACGTGCTATCTACAATGTTATAGAACACTCTGAACCCGGTCGCCCAAAACGTTATCAACGAAAACTATCAATTACTCCTTTTGAAGCTTTGAAAATACCGACTACCTCAACCGACACCACGCCTTGTTCTTCACCACATCCTATTCCACCAATAAATATTATTTCACCATCAGTTTCAACTACTGCTTTAACCTGTTTATCTCCGTTACCGGATAATCGTCGGGATTCGATGGATGAAACCTTTTTTAACGCCATTAGCATCCCGGTTCCAAGACAATTCGCAGACAGTCGCCGCAGCTCTGGTGTTCCAGAGAGTATACAAGAGATTGAAGAAAATGGCAACGGTTGTCCCGTTGGTAAATTAGAAACGCTTGAAATACCAGGAGCTGGTAACGAGTCATATGGATCCTATCTAAATGATCCATTAATGTCAGCTGACATTCGAAAACCTGATTTACTGAGAGTTCCGATTGTTGGTGGTGAAGAAATGATTGACCCATTATCTGATTACAGACCAATTGAAGTATTTGAAAGAAATTTGTATATGACTCGGGAATTACTTGCAAATAAGTTGCCTAGTGGTGGCATTGATAATTACACACCCAATTTAAGTAAGGATGCTGGCGATAATAAGGAAGGCGGGGATGATAAGGATAAAAATAGCTGCACTAGTGGAAAACCTCTTCAAGTACCACAAGTAGTTACATATAAAAAAGATACTAATATTTACATTGGTGAAAGCATGACAATCATAGATACAGATGCACAGGTATGATTTAAATTCCCGTTGTATGCTGCAACCGTTGTTATTATGAAAATTAAGAAAATTAAATTATTCCAGGATCAGTCTTCATCCGAAGAGCTACCAGGAGAACCAAGTGATGTTTTGTCGGCAATAAGCAATGAGGAATATAGTGTTGCCTCCGAAATTTTGGACAAAAACCAAGATTCATATCAGCCTTACAAATTGGGTGATATTTTACAGGTAAAATAAGTACTAGTTTGTCTTAATTCCTAGCATTAATTCCTATATTGATGTCGCGCACGTATTTGAGGGGAGTGGTAGTGTTTTGGTGATGTCTCTTTGGCCTCATGGTCAGTGCGGCTGTGGCCTCTTTGTTAGTCTAGGAAACTTCGTTTTCCATTTTCATACGGCTAAGTTTGAATAAGTAGTTTTTGTATCACTACTTCACGCCGTTTATTAAAAACAATCATTTTGTTTTCTGTCTCTCGCGGTGCAGGAGGATTTCCACACTTTTCTAAATTAAGGTTTGGTAGTTAAGCAAAAATCATTGGACAAATCAAACCGTCTCCGATTCAGTATTTGACAGCTGCGAAGTTAACTGAAATGTTGAACTGATCCAGACATATCTTTTCTCAATTAATTTGCAATTTGATGCTTTTTTAAGAGGTTTGTTTTTTAAACTGGCAACACTGGCCAGTTAAACAGTTTAAGTATGTTGACACTGATGAAGCTATGTTCTAATTATTGCGTCGCTTGAAAAGCAAACTGACATAAGTCAAAACAGACCCATTCGCAAAAAACAATACAAATTTTCAATCAAACCGTCATATCTATAGCTCTTAAACTGACAGCGTGAGGACGTAGGTTTCGTTTGGCATTTAAGGAAACATTCGTTATGAAAAACTTAAAATAGCTTTTCTGAAAATTTATCAATTTCGACATATATGACAGTTTGCTTTTCAAGCGACGATATGTCAATCGACAATTTGAGTCACGTGACATTGGAGGGAAAATGAGTGATGAAAAAAGGAGAAACATTTCGCATGAGCATTATGATAAGAGTAAAACAGCTGATTTTGCTTCGACCTGTCCAGAAATATTTTTTTAAAAAAATTACTTATAGGTTCATTTAACTTATTTCTTACTTTCTTTGTAAAGAAAAAATATTCTGAATAATGAAAGTCCATAAATCCATAGAAAAATTAAATTGCAAAATAAGGGTTGGCATAATTTGATATTTAACTAACCATTCAGTGATAGCGTTTTGAATTGGGATAAGAAAAACACTTTTTTTTTTTGATCTAGAACAATTTTTTTGCTCAAAACCAATTTTTGCTTTTTTCTTTATCTAGATCACTTTTGAAAAATCCCGATTTTAAATGAGATTTACACATACACCAACACAAAAACATTGGACAACTGAGAGCAAATCTCCAAATCCCAATCGAAAACGCTATAAGATACTTCGTCTCTCAAAATATTAAAACAAGGTAAAAAAAAGTTAAAAATGGGTTAAAATGATTTGTATGCTAAATTTCCATGGCCAATGATTTCGCATCAAATGTTTTTTCGAACATTTTAAAACTTGCGCGAAAAAGGTTCGCCACGTTATTGCCGATATAAGGCCACAAATGTTTGAAAAAGTCATCGAAAATTGGACCTCCTCTTTTCCTCCCATAATCAGAACTAGGAAAGATCGACTTATTCGCTAAATTGGTTTCAGAAAATTCGTCACTGAAATGGGAACTAAGTAAAAGTTCAAACTCGACTAATAAAACATAGCCTCAACAATTTGTAATGTAGGGAAGATACTAGATCTGCTTTACTTAAGAAATGCGCTCCCCAACTTGCAGCTTATTTTGTATCTCATACGATCAAGAAGAATGGCTTAAATCGAAATACCCTTTGCTTTACTATCAATACTTTCAAATTTATTGTATAAATCGAACACAGAGATTGTTGATTGCTAAGAATGGAATTGATTAATAAGCGATCGTGCTAACTTATGTTACCCAGTAATGGACACCTACAATAAAACAAAACAAAGAACAAGATATGATGCTTTAGATTTTCTGAAGATTACGATCGATTCGATACAGAACTTTGTAAGGTTAATTGAATAAATAAAGATACAATTTTTTTCATTATCATTTTTATACAGTATCCCATAGGGGTATATTAGTTTTGATACTTAGTTTGTAACATAGAGAAATAATTTAGCTACATATACCTCAAAGTATATGGATCGACTCAGAATCGCTAGCTGAGTCGATTTAGCCATGTCTGTCTGTCCGTCCGTCCGTCCGTCCGTCTGTACGTCACCGATTTTTAGGCCTTAAATTTTGAGCTAGGATAATGAAATTTGGTATATGGGATCCCCGCCCGTGCCTACAGAACAAGTGTAAAAAATTTTAAAATCCGCCCACTGCCACGCCCCCTTTTAAGATAAACTCAGTTTTTGGCCAAACCGTAAGGAATTTTTAAAAAGTGTCTGAGAAGCATATTTAGAGAATCGTAATATCTATATTTCTTCAATACAAAGTTTTTTGCCACGCGCACTTTTTGGGGGCGTTTTTTTATAAAAAACCTTTTTTGGCCAAATTTGAAAATTTTCTAAAAAAAATTTTGATGCGAAATCATTGGTAGTATTTATATGAACATTTCGTCAGTAGACCATTTTAACCCACGCCTACTTTTTGGGGGCGTTTTCCTAAAAAAAACCATTTGTATGCCCTACCCCAAGGCATATGCAATACAAAAACGTGGTTTTTTGTCGAACCATAAAAGAATTTGATAATCCTTCGGAACAATATGTTGTAACAACGTCATTTTCAATACTTTATGACCATAAAAACCATATTTTGGGGATATAAATTTTAAGGATGGGATGGGATAGGGTATTAAACGATCCGCAAAGCGGATTGTAGCCTTCTCATATGTTTCATCTATTTGTTCTTATCATCTCGGGTGAAACGAAAGCCGGGTCTACAAGTTCCGCGGCTATGTAGTTTAAATAGACATAGCTCTTAGACGAACATAAATAGCGATACCTTTGAAGTGCCTTTCACATTTCTGTGATGTTCCAATGCATCACGTTTACGTTCTTTACGACTTAGTAAAGTTTATGTGGAGGTTGATATTTCATAAATTTGATGATCTGGAAAAAGGAACATACAATTTTAAGCAAATCTTTTTAGTTTGTTATATTTACCATGTCCCGAAAATTGTAAAACTTCTGGTGGATTGTTAAAAACATTAAGAATTCAACCTCATCTTCCATCCCAACGTTCATTTACAATGACATTCCAGCTGTCACCTCTATAGCAAAGCAAAGCTGCTTGCTGCTCATTTGCAGCCAGTTCAACATTAACAGAGTGTGTCCAGTATCCTCCTGTACATGAGAACGTAGAACATACTATTGGACCAATCCATTTCCTTACTCGTACAGTCGCAAGAGTATTATTAGATCTTAACATTCACAAAACGTCTTTTCCGGGTGGTATTTTCCCCATTATTTTGAAGAGGTGTTCTTCCTCGCTGGCAAAACCGCTACGTAAGCTTTTCTATCTGTCCTATTCATAAGGGCTCATCCCGAGTAGATGGAAAACAACATTTGTCCAGCCCCTCCCTAAAAAAGGCGAATCTTCTTCTCTCTCCAACTATCGGCCAATTGCACTTTTTTTGCCCTAGATCAATTTTTACGTTTTCTTTTTTTTTACGTAGATCACTTTGGAAAAATCTCGATTTCAAGTGAGATTTACACATACGCCAACACAAAAACATTGGACAACTGACTTAATTATGTCAGTTTGAAGTTGCATTTCGCAGTTTCGTTTGTGTTATATTTAGAGTTTTTTGAAATAAAATAAGTTTTATTAAAGAAAAATTGAAATTGATTATTGGAATGTTCTACCTCATCATCTACATCAAGCGACAGTTTCTAGAATCTCCACAAAAACAATTCCTCATTCGTTGTAATCATTTAATTTTTTTTATCCATTTTCATGAGGTCATTTATCTTCCACAGCAAGGAGATAAACAATGAGCTGTTAAATGGCACACGGACACACACAAAAACAGATCAATCTATTTTATGTTCGATTGGGACGAGTAAAAATCTTAAATCTTAGAGCAAATCTCAAAATCCCAATCGAAAACGCTAAAAGATTTTGCGTTCCACATCACCTTACCTCATTTTTCAGTTTCATACTGATATGACATTTGAAAGTTGATTTGCTTTTTAGATTAGGGCCAGAACAACGCTTTGAAGCGGTGCAAACTTATTATTAATCATGGTTCGGTTCGGCAAACGGTCGCCATAATTGTCCATCTGAGCAAGGAACACGATAAATCGTTTTCGCCCCGATTTTATGAAAAGATGTTGTCTTAAAAGCTTATAAGATCTAGCTTGTGCATGAGTTCAAACCGCGTGACTCAGTTTGATCCTCATTTTCAAAGTAAACTTTTTTTTTCTCCGATGAGGCCCAATGTTGGTTAAATAGATATGTAAAAAAGCAAAATTTACGAATTTGGAGTGTAGAAAACCCATAAGTCTATGTCGAGACGCCCTTAAAACCATTAAAATTCATTCTTTGGTGTGCTTTATGGGCTGGTGGAATTCATTGGCTGATATTTCTTTAGGGACGATGCCCTCCAGAATGTTACAGTCAATGAAGAGCGCTAGAGACACGTGATTCCTGACTTCTTAGTTCCTCAGTTGAATGGCAGTGACGTGACATAGCTTGCGTTTTCACATGACTACGCAACATGCCAAACGGCGCGCGGCACAATCAATTTATTGCTGGAAACATTAGCCAAGCGCATATTTTCGCGTAATGGACCTGTGAACTGGCCTCCACGTTACTGTGATGGAAGTATGTAAAGTCGCTAATCCACACCGATAAACCAGAGACGTCAGACAATGTCAAATGCCTTTGAAATATCAAGTGAAACGATCATGTTTTCGCCACCAAGGTGGATTGCCTGGTTCCACTGTTTGGTGAGATATGTCATCAAATCACCACTGCACCTGTTGCTACGAAAACCATATTGTCGCTCATTGAGGAGTTTTCGTTATTCAAGATATTTCATAAGCTGAAGATTTATCAGCGTTTTCATGACCTTAGAAAGAAGGGATGTAAGTGCAATTGGTCGGTAGTTGGAGAGAGAAGATTCGCCTTTTTTTTAGGGAGGGGCTGGACAAATGCTGTTGGGATGTCATTGTAAATGAATTTCTTAATATTTTTAACAATCGGCCAAAAGTTTTACTATTTTTGGGACATAGTAGACATAGCAAACTAAAACTATTTGCTTAAAATTGTATGTGCCTTTTCCGAGATCATCAAATTTATGAAATATCAACCTCCACATAAACTTTACTAAATCGTTCAGAACGTGAACATGATGCATTAGATCATCACAAAAATGTGAAAGGCAGTTCAAAGGTATCGCTATTTATTTTCGTCTAAGAGCTATGTCTATTAAAACTACATACCCGCGGAACTTGTAGACCCGGCTTTCTTAATGCATCTTCTAAGTAATCTCTGTGTTAGATTTATACAATAAATTTGAAAGTATTGATAGTAAAGCAAAGGGTATTTTGATTTAAGCCATACGATTTCTTCTTCTTGGAGAATGAATTGAATTTGGGCAGTTTCTCAGGAGCTATGGGAAATCTGTTGATCGCATGAGGTACAAAATAAGCTGCAAGTTGGGGTGCGCATTTTTTAAGTAAAGCAGATCTAGTATCTTCCCTACATTCCAAATTATTGAGGCTATGTTTTATTCTCGGGTTTGAACTTTTACGTTAGCCATCCATGAGAAGCACGTTCTGTATCGTTGGTACTACCGTTTGTTCCCATTTCAGTGACGAATTTTTTGAAACTAATTTACCGAATAAGTCGATCTTTTCTAGTTCTGATTATGGGAGGAAAAGAGGAGTGGTAGGGTATTTTTTTTTAGAGGTATAGAACTTGGAAATGGAATAAAACAATGACACGAAATTTACTTTATTCGAATGATAATCTTCTGGCATTATAATTTAAATATGATTTCTGGCATATAACAGCCACTGCTGGCTCGGACATATTCTAATCTGGAGGTCCAATTTTCGTTGACTTTATTTCCAAAATTTGTGGCAATAACGCGGCGAACCTTTTTCGAGCAAGTTTTAAAATGAAAATTTAGCATACAAATCATTTTAACCCATTTTTTAGAATTTTTTTTACTTTTAATAGTTTAAGAGACGAAGTATGATCTCTTACTTCCTTGCGCATGTATTGACATCTCTTTGCCTAAAACAAATACCATCCCATATAAAAGAACTGTAAAAATTTCTCGAATTATACTAGCTAGTTGCTTGGTAGTTTCATTAAACTCATCGATGCTCCTAATTGCTTTGAATCGATAGTAACTGTGAATAGATCGCTCTTATTAATGTGTAATTATGATCCTGCCGTTGTTTAATATATACCATCAGATCTTTGACATTACATGGTTAATACAAGCGGCATCCACGAACAGAGATTTGGCAAAGCATGTCATATACATCCACAGACTCATCATTTAGTGGGACAAATTAAAACATCACTTACAAAGCAATTAACAATTAAGTTATATGAAATTTATTTTACAAAAATTAGTAAAGAAAAACATAAATTCTATGAGACTAATGTTCTAGTACACATTTGAGCAAAATACTTTCAATATACATCGTCATTATACCCTATCCCATAGGGGTATATTAGTTTTGATACATAGTTTGTAACATAGAGAAATAATTTAGCTACATATACCTCAAAGTATATGGATCGACTCAGAATCGATAGCTGAGTCGATTTAGCCATGTCTGTCCGTCCGTCCGTCCGTCCGTACGTCACCAGTTTTTGGGCCTTAAATTTTGAGCTAGAAGGATGAAATTTGGTACACGTACTCTTTGTTGCTCCCAGCAGAAGAAATGTAAAAATTTTTGAAATCCGCCAACTGCCACGCCCCCTTTTTAGAAAAACGTATTTTTTGGCCAAACCATAAGGAATTTTGAAAAACTTTCTGAACAACATATTTAGACAATCTGAATATCTGTATTTCGTTCATATGAAGTTTTTTGCCACGCCCACTTTTTGGGGGCGTTTTTAATTAAAAACGTTTTTCGGTCAAATTCTAAAATTTTCGAAAAAACTTTTGATGCAGAATCATTAGTAATATAAATATAAACATTTCGTCCATTGACCATTTTAACCCACCCCCACTTTTTGGGGGCGTTTTTATATAAAAACCATTTTTATACACTACCCCATAACATATGCAGGAGAAAACCTTGTCTTTTGTAGAACCGTAAAAGTTTTTTGTAAGCAGTCTGAAGAATTGGTTGTCACCATGTCATTTTCCTTATTTTATCCATATCGTGTTTTTAGCCATGTCCACTTTTTGGGGATTTTAGTTTTACAGATAGGATGGGATAGGGTATTCAACGATCCGCACAGCGGATTGTAGCCTTCTCATATGTTTATACCCTATCCCATAGGGGGGTATATTAGTTTTGATACTTAGTTTGTAACATAGAGAACTAATTTTGCTACATATACCTCAAAGTATATGGATCGACTCAGAATCGCTAGCTGAGTCGATTAAGCCATGTCTGTCTGTCCGTCCGTCCGTCCGTCCGTCCGTCCGTCCGTCCGTCTGTACGTCACCGATTTTTAGGCCTTAAATTTTGAGCTAGGATAATGAAATTTGGTATATAGGATCCTCGTCTCTGCCTACAGAACAAGTGTAAAAATTTTTGAAATCCGCCCACTGCCACGCCCCCTTTTAAGAAAAACTCAGTTTTTGACCAAACCGTAAGGAATTTTAAAAAAGTTTCTGAACAACATATTTAGACAATATTAATATCTATATTTCGTCCATATAAAGTTTTTTGCCACGCCCACTTTTTGGGGGCGTTTTCAATTAAAAACTGTTTTCGGTCAAATTTTAAATTTTTCGAAAAAAATTTTGATGCAGAATCGTTAACATTATTAATATGAACATTTCGTCTGTATACCATTTTAACCCACGCCCACTTTTTGGGGGCGTTTTTATATAAAAACCATTTTTATACACTACCCCATAACATATGCAGGAGAAAACCTTGTCTTTTGTAGAACCGCAAAATTGTTTTGTAAGCAGTCTGAAGAACTTGTTGTCACTATATCATTTTTTCTATTTTATCCACATCGTGTTTTTAGCCATGTCCCCTTTTTTGGGGATTTTAGTTTTATGGATAGGATGGGATAGGGTATTCAACGATCCGCACAGCGGATTGTAGCCTTCTCATATGTTTTTTGTTATAAATTCTACTCATACTATACTAATAGGCTCATGCATACCATAGTTGCTATTATGATTACTTCAGGTGTAAAACCAATTGCACATAAATTATCAAGAGCATCTTGCTAATATTGGATAATATATGGTTGAAGATGATATTTTCATGGCATGATATCCCGATTTGTGAGGCATACAGCATACTCCAATTGAGGGCGAATGAATCTTCATATCACTGGTGTAAATGGTGAAGAGAATCAGCGAGTTAACCGCTCCCTGTTAGAAGTTACATTGCCACTTTTGACAACAAACGTTCTACCAGTCAACATGTCATGAATGTTCCATTGTATATCAGAGACGATATTATTGTAGTCAGACCACTTGAACAAAGCACGATTGAGAATCTTTTCGAAAACCTTACTGATACTCGGTAGGAGAATTGTCGACCGAAAATTTGCTGGATTGGAGTTGTCCTTTCCTTTTTCGGGAGAGGATAAACTAACGCCGGCCGTCTTCCACAGAACTGGATAATATGCATTATTCAGTGCATTGTTGAACAGCGTGGCATAAATGTCCACAGCTTCAGTGGGTAAGTGTCGCAGTACAATGTTGGATATACCATCGACACCCGGTGACTTCTTTTTCTTAATGGAATCGCAGATGATCTGGAGTTCCACCTTCGAGATTTACAGGGGACTAGACCCACTTCGATCTGCGATGGTGGGGTCTGCCAAGTTCTCGTCATTGACCCGGGTGACACCGCGGTTCTCAGATCGCCATTGCGTAATATTGTTTTCCAAAACGCGGTTCTGACGAATGCTATCATTCACCTTATACACTTCCTGAAAGACAGACCCACTGCCTCCACTTTCTCAGGGGATCTTCAATTACATAGAAATTATCGTCGAAGACGTCTTCCCCCGGATGTTGGGGGTATATTGAACATTTTAGTGGACATCCAATTGTATAGATGGTTACCCCGAGGATTTTGTAATTGATATCGTGCAAGAAGTACACACGCACACGTGAATGGTTGTGAGAAATCTAGGCCCTGGGTACGTTCGTTTGTAGTTACGTTCGGGTAATCATGTGCAAAAGTAATTTGAATAAACTTTGATATGAAACTTTAAAAAAGCCGTACGCGTATAGAGAAAATTGTTAAGTTGAACGATGAAAAAGTTTAGTATCGTTAATTTTTTCTCAATTTTCTTCATGCAGAAGCCCAGGAGCTTAACAGAAACCAACAAATTATTCTTCCTTTTATAACAAACAAGCTGGCCCGTCAAACGTTGTTTTGCCATTATCAAATGGAATGACCGCCTACAGCGCCACCTGTTGAGAATTTTTCAATTTTTCTTTTTTCCTAAACCTTCGCGGAGCAATTACGAACAAATCCGCAGAAGGAAGTATCCAATTTGGTCCAGTCGTTTTCGAGTTTTAAGCATCCGAACAAACCAAGATCCATTTTTATATATATATAGATTTTTGCGGAAATGTTTATGTTTCATAGATTGATTGTAGCATTTGAGTTCCTAAAAATAATCTTGGAAGGATTTATAGGAAAAACACTTAGCTGGATGTAATTTTTTGACTATCGTCTCTTTAAACATACTTCAAAACTTTACGTTTTTGATTTTTCATTTCAAAAGCATACGGGTACTTTTCGTTGAAATGAGAGATATTGGAAATTTGAGATTTTTAAATTTTTTAACACAAAAGTACTCGGATGGATCTAATGTATTTCGGTCTAAACCTTTCATACACTCTGTCTGTTCCGGCATAATATTGAAGAAATCGATTAATAGCGCATCTCCTTGTCAAAATCCGGTACATGTTTGGAAAAGTTCATATTGGCTGCTTCCAAACTTTACTTTGCATGATGTACCTTCTAGTACTTATTAGGCTACATAGCTGTATCAATTTTTATGAAATCCCGAATTCCGCCATCGCTCTATAAAGCTCTAGGCGATAGATGCTATCAAATGCGGCCTTAAAGTAGATAAAA
The DNA here is from genome assembly GCA_932526625.1 of Rhingia campestris. Taxonomy (NCBI): domain Eukaryota; kingdom Metazoa; phylum Arthropoda; class Insecta; order Diptera; family Syrphidae; genus Rhingia; species Rhingia campestris. Next base: position 56,723,902 of record OW052183.1, read on the forward strand.
AGATGATGTATCTCGTTTAGAAATTCATTGGTCTTTTCCAGGATTTGAGTCTATAATAGATCTGCTGGGCCGGAAGTAATAGTGGTATGTGTCCATAAGTGTGTTGCAGAAAGGCCTAATGCGGTCACACAGTAGATCTCAGAGATCGCCTCGATTTTTCGAACTTATTGTGAATAAGTGAAATGTGTGTTGCTTCCTTGAAAAGTTGGGTCTAGAAAATTACATATACCTTGTAAGTTGTCAAAGCAAAAAAAAAACAATTATTACGTTCGCCCAAACAATGCATAGTACTTGCGATATTTTGTTATAACAAAATTTTATTATTTTAATGATTTTTTTTAAATGCATCAGAATTTGGAATCGGATACATTTACGCATATCGACTCACCTGAAACAAGTGACGAAACCGAGGCAATACCTGGTGAAAGTATAATGGATGACATAAGTTCAGTATTGGGAAACGACATTATGGGTGCTCTTCAGGACAATACCCTTACGGAAGATACAACGACTTTATGTTCGGAAATAAAGCCTTTAATCCATCGAGCGAAAAATCTATCTCGAAGACCATCATCACCATCACCAAAAATTGAAAGAGTAGATAGTTTAGAAGACAATCCGCAACAGTTCGGTTTTGAAAACATCGTTTTTGAAATTGATAATCGTTGTGATGATCAGAAAATACGTGAACCACCTAGATACTGCAGTCTAGCACAATTTGTGGAAGGAAATGATATTGCTCGAAAGAGCTTTAAGGTACGTATAACATGGAATTTTTATACAAATAATATGTCATGACAATGCTCCAAGTTTCGTCACTCAACAGGGACCAGAACTTAAAGCATACATTGAATATTTTATATATATTTTGTTTAATATATTCAAAGATTGGATCTGAAAGCGTTTTTATTATATATTGAGCTCTACTTTGCATTTCGTTCCAAAAGTAAATTATATTAGTAATTGTTTGTAATATATAATAACAGCAACACAATTCCTTTTCGGGCTTTAATATATAAAAGCACTCATTTTATTTCAATATCAAAATGGAGCAAAACATTTTACTTTCGGAACGAATTACAGAATGCTTCAGATCTCAACCTGAAAGAGCTGTCAGCAGATGTACTTTAAAATTACAAGTAAATTGCTATATTATGCAACTCTATTTAAGCGGTGTTTATTTTGAGGCCAATATTCTTAGTATGCTATTAGTGTGTTTTAAATAGGAATTGATTGTTTGGGGCATTAATGATCTACTACATCTTTACTACATATTTACTTATATAATATTCTTGTATATATATCTTAATACCTTTTTTTTCTAGCGCCGGAAGTCTCAACCGACTAACCAAGCGCTGAGTACAACTGGACCATCTGAAGATGAACTTTCACCATGTTCGATAAAAATTGAAATTCAAGGATCACATTCTGATATATCGGATTCTGAAACGATTAAACAATTCTCGCCAAAGAAACAATCGAAAGCATCCGGTGGCATTAATCAAGATGTAAAACGAATAACATTTGATGAGTCGTGTAAAAAAGAATCATTTGATGATGATAATCCCAACTATCCACAGATAAGTGTAGTCGTGCGACCACCAACCCCTTTGCGAGGAGACAATGTTAAGTTATCAGCAAAAGTGCCATTTGATTTACGAAGGCACTCGAGTCATTCACCGAGCTTAACCGTTCGTGAATTTGAAAAAGAAAAAGATCGTCGGCACTCGGGATACAATCCAAATCTCTTGAGTCTGGATCCAGAACACATGAAGTTTTTGAATAGCTCCCCAGCAGCTAGTAGGCGGATCAGTTGTGGTAGTCTTTTCAAGGTTTGTATAAATGTTTGTGTATGGATTGAAGTATGTTCGTTAAGGAATATACTGTTATCATAACGTCATACTCCTTTAATGTAACTGTTATTGTAATAAACTGATTACAATGCATTATGGTATTGATATTATTAAAGATATTAAAAAGTTTTATTAATTTTAGGATGGGTGAGATAAGGCGGTAGTAGCCACTGGGATAATTAGATTTTAGTATTTTTTTAAGTGAATTTGATTTTATGAAACGAATAAGTGCAACGAAAAGTGCAAACAAAATTCAGCAGCTGGTTCTGGGGTGTTGTGGCTGTTTGATCATGTGTATTAAACGGGTGTACTTGTATGGCAGTCAACAAAGGGGACCTATTATCGGAGTGCGTCTCGTTGCGTTGACGGTTTCGTGTAGCGTGTGGTGAACGAGAAAGATGGTAGACGTAGCGTTTGTTATATAGCATAAAGGACGTTGCTGCAACCGTACCCCAAGAATGTGTGGTGTAATAGGTACAATGTATGTCAATAAGTAAATTAAGGTACGTTGCATTGTGTGATCAAAATATAAACTTATAGTTGATTCCAGGAACGCAATATTCTTCGTTGTAAGGAATAGATATATAGATGCGACATTAGGTAATATGTTTTGAAGGAAATCTGTTCTCGGGAACGTTTGAGGGTAGGTGGTTAAAATTGTTATTTTCTTCTGAATGTTGAAATGGATCGATGGTACTGGCTTTGTGTGTTTTGGTGTGGAGTGATTTTTGAGAAGGTGTGTGTCTGACATCTGGAACTAATAATTGTAGCTTGAATCCAAACAGGTAGATTTGATTGAGTGTTCCAAGTGTATGTAGTTAGTGGTAATCATGATGTATTTTTGGAATTGGAGTGACTCCAGGTATTATTGTGTTTTACATAAGGCGACATTTTTAAAACGTGATGTTATAACCACAAGCGTCAGAGGCGTCTCTGTCGTTTGTGGTTGTAAATACAAATGACGGTACTTTGAAAGGACAGGTTGTTCGTCCAAAATAAATAAAGGCTGCTAGATGAAGATAAAAATTGGTACCTATGTCGCACTTCTCATATGTTTTTATACCCAATCCCATGGGGGATATATTAATTTTAATACATAGTTTGCAACATAGAGAAATAATTTAGCTAGATATACCTCAAAGTATATGGATCGACTCAGAATCGATTAAGCTATGTCTGTCTGTCCGTCCGTCTGTACGTCACCGATTTTTAATCCTTAAATTTTGGCTTGGATAATGAAATTTGGTGTATAGGATTCTCGTCCGTGCCTACGGAACAAGTGTAAACATTTCAAAATCCGCCGACTGCCACGCCCCCTTTTAAGAAAAACTTGGTTTTTGGCCAAACCGTAAGGAATTTTGAAAAAGTTTCTGAACAACATATTTAGACATTCTTAATATCTATATTACGTCTATATTAAGTTTTTTTTGCCACCCCCACTTTTTGGGGGCGTTTGTATATAAAAGCCATTTTAATACACTACCCCATAACATATGCAGGAGATAGCCTTGCCTTTTGTAGAACCGTAAAAGTGTTTATAAGCAGTCTGAAGAATTCGTTGTCACCATGTCCTTTTTCTCTATTATATCCACATCGTGTTTTCAGCCATGTCCACTTTTTGTGGATTTTAGTTTTACAGATAGGATGTGATAGGGTATTTAATGATTCGCAAAGCGGATTGTAGCATTCTTATATGTTTTTTTATAAATTCAGAATGTTGTTCAGCGGGCTGGTGGAATTCTTTTGTAGACAAAAGAACACAGCTCACAGTAGTGTGATATTTTTACTCACTAAAACCACCACCCTTTTTGTATATGTAATATCACTAGTGTGCGATTTATCTAGCATATTTTTTATCACGATTCACGAGTATGTATATATAAATATTTGGCAGGTAACTTTCCTTTGGGAGTTCCTGTTCTTTCCGCAATTTCTACGAAGGTTTGTGATTATCAGGCTAAATCTCATTATGGTGCAAACATTTGAGAAGCTTCTCATGACAGTGTAACTCTTCATTGTGTCATAAATAATAACTTTGCATACACAAATGAAGTGAGAAGTTAGGTTTGAAGCCCTGTATGAGCCTTAACTTAAATGTCCGTTTTTTTTAGTTAGGAAATGTGTTAAACATACGGATAACTCGACGATATCTGATAATTGTAACATGCCTAATAACTCGTGACGTCCACATTGTTTAATTGAATCTATTTATTTAAAATTTTTGGATATGAGAGTTTAATAAGGACGCATTTTATTGAGATTTCAGTATTGCCATTTTCGGGCAGGATTTTTTGTGAAATGTTAACAGGGAGGAAGAAATTAATATTTCGTATCTATTTTTCTAAAACTACATTATTTAAGTTTTTCAAACATTTCCATTTTATTGTAGCCAAACGAAGGTATTTCAATGCCAACATTGAAGGGATCAAAGTCAAGTCTATTCATGGGATCGTCCTTATTTAATTTTGATCATAGTGATGGCAAAGAAAAGGATGATCGCAATTGTAAGGAAAAGGAACTAATCGACGACACGAATAAAAAACTTCCGATAATCAATCCACTTGTTCGCCTTCCTACTTGGCCAAGTACATAAATTGACTCAAAAATTTCTCAACATTATTTTTATTAATTATGTTAATTTTTAGACATAACAAATGGCACTGGCTTCATTTCAAAATGTCTTCTTGCCAATGCAGACACTTTATGCGCAGCAGTTAGTCCGTTAATGGATCCGGACGAAACTCTTCTCGAAGGATACCACGAAAAGTGTGTGATGAATAATTACTTCGGCATAGGAATTGATGCAAAAATATCACTAGATTTTCATAATAAACGCGAAGAGCATCCTGAAAAGTGTCGATCAAGAGCCAAAAACTACATGTGGTATGGCGTTTTGGGGTCGAAGCAATTATTACAGAAGACATATAAGAATCTTGAGCAACGTGTACAGCTAGAATGCGATGGTCAGCGAATTCCATTGCCCTCCTTACAGGGTATTGTAATACTCAATATTCCCAGGTACGGAAATAAAAAGTCAATTTTTTAAAGACTCTTAACTTTTATATAATTTATACAGTTTTATGGGTGGAACGAACTTCTGGGGTGGTACTAAGAAAGATGATATCTTCTTGGCTCCGAGTTTCGATGACCGTATCCTTGAAGTAGTCGCAGTGTTTGGCTCCGTTCAAATGGCAGCATCTAGGCTTATTAATTTGCAACATCATCGTATAGCTCAATGTCAAAGTGTGCAAATAAATATTCTTGGCGATGAGGAAGTCCCAATACAAGTAGATGGCGAAGCTTGGTTACAGCCACCGGGAATGATACGTATCATTCACAAAAATAGAGTACAAATGCTTGGCAGAAATAGAAACCTAGAAGTGTCACTAAAGCAATGGCAAGAAAAGCAACGCCAACACAGCATATCAATTCAAAGGGATCAACCATCAACAGCTTCTGAAGATGCACAAGCTAATGATGAAGATTTTCTCTCGGACCGCGAATGTTATGTTCTTTTAAATTTTATTGAAGCCGTCAGCTCGTTGGTAAAATGGGTAAAGTTTCTCATTATTTCACATCCTTCGTTGCAGCACAATCTGTATGCAGTTGCATGTAGAACTGCAAATTCATTGGAGAGCATTCATCCAAACGGAAAGCTTCTTGAAGGCCCTACTCTTAGAACAAGATTAGTAGAGGTAATCGATTCCTCACGCCAGTTGTATGACGATGCATGCTGTCTTCTTCGAGATCGAGCTCATAGTTTGATTCTTAGAGAAGATTTAGAATCGAAATTAAGCGCAGCTTTAGCTAATATGGAAATGGAACTGAAAAAATGTACTGTTCACAAATGCATCGATGGTAAAATAAGAGCTTATTTTAATGCTGTTACTCCCGCGGATGATGTAAGAACGTATTTATTCATTAGATTAAAAAATTAATTAAATTTTTTGTTTATTTTTAGGCCGATTCTCGAAAAAAATCAAAGCCCTTCTGGGTAAGACTTCGTAGTGGATCAACAGCAGGTACTCAGTTATTAAAACCAACAACTAACACGGTAAGTAATTGGAGTGTCAATGAAGTAGTGACGTGGCTAGAAACAATGCAAATGTCGGAGTATGTGGATACGTTTCTTAAAAACGACATTCGTGGTAAGGAACTGCTTACTTTGGGACGCCGTGATCTCAAAGACTTGGGTGTAGTAAAAGTCGGGCATGTTAAACGAATTTTACAAGCTATCAAAGATCTTTGCGAAAACTAAGCTTATTATTTGACAACTATCATTCTATTTTAAGAGTCCTCGATAATAAGCTGTAGTTATGTTTAAACTAGAACTTAAGGTTTAAGAACTACGATATAAGTATAAGTTATATAATAATAAAAATACATTAGAACAATGAAAATATTACAAAGAAAACAAAAATAATTGATAAAATCGAAAACTGTAACAATCATATTTCAAGAATGAATGCACTAATTTTACAACATTCAACTACACTGTTGAGATTAATGATTAATAAAATACCATTTTATTAATAATAAATTATATAAATTCTAAATTTATAAGCAATTTAATTTTATTAGGATCAGGTTATTTAATTGAAACAAGCGCTAGACCCTTTGCACATAAATAGATTACACTTTGTTTCGTAATGAAAATGTTAAAGTAATTCGATGTTAAAAGATTTTGCCAAATTACATTTTTGAATCTTCCTTATGTCTCCCTTAGGATATTCAAAAATAATAAAGTTTAACTTTTTTAAATACTATTGGGATTAATACAGAAATCGAATTTGAAAGACTACATACATAACTACTAAGCCGGATCTTAATATTTTTGGTACCAAGCACGTATTCAGGAATAAAGTTTTTGCGTTTGATAATATTTAAAAACAACAGTTATTATTCAATCAAAAAGTAAAAACATTAGTCATAATATTTTGTTTTGACTCTAGGGATCTTAAAAAATACCAAAAAAAAAATCGTTTTAAGCCGTAAACTTGACATATACCTATTACTATTATTTACATAAAGAGTGCTTTAGGCCTTATGTCTACAATATTAATTAAAAGTAAACAATATGTGTATTTCAATATTTTTGCGCGACATATTTAACTTATTGTTACATTTTGAATGAATGAATCTGAAAAAGCTCCAGTTTGACAGAGATGATTTTTTTGTACGTTTATGAAATAAATTGACGTACAACATTTACTAACTCCTACCTGTATATTGACTGGTCATATTCTGTTGTATAGTTAGAGCGTTGTAGAGTGTTTTTTCACCCACCTCTTGTACAGTGAACATATTAACGCTTTCGGCTTTATGTAGTTTCGTACAAAACACTGGTACCATACCAATTACAATTCAGTCCAAAATAATTGTTATTGCTTAGATACTTCTTTGAATTATATAGGAGTTAATTTTTTACTTTTTATTTAAATAGTAAACATAAATCGTAGTGGAAAACTTAATCCAGTTATAATGGCGTGCGACACAGTCATTTGTTATAGTTTTTAGCGATTATAGGAGATGCTTAATTTAAAGATCTTCAAATAATTACAGAAGTACAGTGTGAACGATATCTTTGATTCAAGAACCACCGACATTTTGTCGTTGCGAAAGTTGCTTGGCAAATGTTTGTACGGAGCTCCGCAAAATTGAAGTTGATCAATCAATAAACTCCACCGCTACCTATTGGGTTCATTCATACATACAAAAGTGTCTTATGATAATACATACATTTTGAATTACAGTGAAATCGAAATAGTGCAGACGAGTATAAGAATATTGGATACTCAGTATGTTCTTAAAAGTGATTATAATGTTAATTCATATTTTTAATGATTTAATCGAAAATGTAACAGATTTTTAAGGAAATGTTGTTGGTTGCAAAACTAGAATAAGCGTTCCAGCAACTTGTGTAATTATGTAATTAAGGTTACCTCTTTAATTTAAAAAAAAATACCCAAACAACGGTTTATGTTGGTCAAAATTATTGAATGTTTTGATTCTATTATCAATAAATTCAATACATGACTACTAGAGAAAATGAGTGAGCCTTAAGTCGTCAAATGGCATTAAAATATCTTTGTTTTGTTGCCTGTCTTAAATGAATGTTTGATAAAGATATGTAACTATACGTATTCGTACCAGGAATATACAGATCCGTCTTATGTATAGATATGTACGTATTTTTGTTATGTATTACTCAATCTAAATTAGATGTTATTCTCCTGCACTTAAATATACACATGTATAGATATTGTGTATGTACAATAGGTTATTTCATAAAATTGCTATTTCAATGCGCTTCCTAGGCAGTAGAAACATCAGTAATTTTTTATTTAATTTATTTTAAGATTATAGAGCAATATTATAAATACATCTATATACCTACATTTATGTATATTCAATGTAATAGGGTTAAATATTAATTTCTAAACAGTGAAAAGAAGCAACCATTGTACGTGTACATTATCTATATATTTTTATTTGTGCACAATTTATGGTAGGAAACAAATCAATTATTTGTTGTAATTTAAGAATTTACTTACAAGTTATACACTTTAGGATATTATTAATTTCTTCGTGTTTATTAAAAATAGGATAATATATAAAACGTGAAAAATATCAACTTGAAGAACAATCATACAATTAGGTAATACGACAACATTTTAATAATGTGATTTTAATTATTTAATAAATTTTAAGAGTAAACTAGATAAACAACTTAAATATTTATTCTAACATGTGCATAATCGTTGTAACATTGTTGGGAGTCATCGAATTCACTTTTAATTAAAAACAATAATTAATATAGAATAAAAACAAAAAAAGTTAAATCAGAAATATACTGTCAACTTAATATTTAAATCGGTTTTTGCCAACAACTGTACGTTAATAACAAATAGCTTTTAGGTGTGGGCGTTTTTTTTATTTCTTCCATTTTATTCAAATTTATAAAAAAAAATTGATAATGTATTTATCTACGTACTCTAATATTCAATTTGTAAAACTATTTATATTGTTACATACGAACGAAAGAAATGTCGTACACGCTTCCTAAATACAGGTACATTTTCGTTTTCTCTATGAACGCATGCAGACATAACTTAAAAATTATATCATCGGGGTTGGTTATGTATGCATTCATAAATTTAAACGATATGATTAAAACATCTTGCTACATCTACATGTTAAACAAAATTTGAATCTCGTTCCACCGCCTACACATCCATTGACCTCGTTCAGTTGACAGATTGCCCTTCCTCATCTTGTCATAATATCGGCTCCTGGTCGTCTTTTTCATTAATGTTATCATCAAGCCAAGGGACAAGGATGTTTCATCTTATCGATCGTCATCACAGCAAAAAAGTTTTGTCAATTTCGACCTGCTTCGACCTATATGGACCGCTATTTTTAGGGCCCCAACTTATGTGACTCGACGGTTGGTTGAAGTACCCTTTCCACCACGACCAAATCTACTTCATTATATGATACTGGGGGTAGAGCGGCATATTCTTTTCCCCCTTCCCTTTGCGGGATTGAATTGATTCACTGGATTTACGTTGAATCCCATTGCGTGTTAATTGAGCATTTATGCTTTCGTATCCCCAAATACCAATATAATTTATCAGTGCAAAAACATTCATTATACAATGCTGTCCGCAAAAAAAAAAAAAAAAAAAACTGATCGATTCCTTCAATCACTCGTACAGCTGTCCTTATGTATCGGATCTCGTTGTCATTGAGTGTTCTTTTCCAGTGACGCTCTCATAACTCCAAATTCCAATTCAATCAGTGCCTGATATAGGCTTAAACTGCAAAATTGTCTTATTGATACCTTTAATCTCTCCGTTTGCTGTCCTACAGGTAGGTGACCTTATGTGTCGGATCTCGTTGTCATGGCAGAACGTTTTGAGGTCTCACGCTGTAAAAACAGTCCTACGCTAGATAACAATCGTATCTGTCTGGCTAACAATCCTATCTGGTAATCTTCGCTTCTGATGACGATGTTAAATGCTAAATTATTCGTTTTGCGGCATATCGTGCAACGCATATCTAAAGTCGGTTCGTGTGGTTAACGGGCATATAACCTACCTCGGATCAGTTATATCTCACGATTAAAGTGGGTCTATCTCTTAGACTGCTGTTCGGTTTCTTTTCGAATCTAGTCAAAAGGAACAGACTTCGGCCGTCTGCCATCTGCCATCTGCCATCTGCTGCCTCTTCTGGACAGTTTGCAAGAAAGCGATCGATCGTGGTGCGAATCTAATGCGACAGGTTTGCAAAACTATCCACGAGTTTTTTTTTTACGAATAAAGCTCTTTTTATTTTAATTTCTAGCTCGACAGCTTTCCATATCGGTCATGATTTTACACGTTCTTTTTAGAATAGCTGTGACACCATTTTTGATATAAAAAAAACCGGATATTCCAATTGAGATCTTAAATACATCAGTGGACGAATTTTCGATGAACTGAACGAATCGATTATTAGCACTCATTCAACAAATGTAGAAATTGTTGGCATTAACTGCGCTCATAGTCCTTCATACACTGAAAACCCCACTGGGCCTTCTATCTAAGAAATTATCCGAGAGGAATCAATGTCATGAAAAGCTTATCTTAACACAACTGTAAGTCCTGCTATTGTGCAAGAAGTACACACGCACACATAAATTGGCAATTAGCAGCTTTAGCCCAAAAAATGTATTTTTCTTAAAGATGTCATAATCTTCATAACCGGAATTTGTAGAGTAACAGACCAATTTTTAATATTTTTTAGAATAATGACCAAAGATGAAATTAAGAAGTTTCATAATTTTTTTCCGTTTAGCATTACCAAGCCCAAGATCATTTAAAAAACATATGAGAAGGCTACAATCCGCTGTGCGGATCGTTGAATACCCTATCCCATCCTATCCATAAAACTAAAATCCCCAAAAAAGGGGGCATGGCTAAAAACACGATGTGGATAAAATAGAAAACATATGAGAAGGCTACAATCCGCTGTGCGGATCGTTGAATACCCTATCCCATCCTATCCATAAAACTAAAATCCCCAAAAAAGGGGGCATGGCTAAAAACACGATGTGGATAAAATAGAAAAAATGATATAGTGACAACAAATTCTTCAGACTGCTTACAAAATAATTTTACGGTTCTACAAAAGACTAGGTTTTCTCCTGCATATGTTATGGGGGAGTGTATAAAAATGGTTTTTTTATAAAAACGCCCCCAAAAAGTGGGCGTGGGTTAAAATGGTATATAGACGAAATGTTCATATTAATAATGTTAATGATTCTGCATCAAAATTTTTTTCGAAAGTTTTAAAATTTGGACAAAAAGCGTTTTTTACTAAAAACGCCCCCAAAAAGTGGGCGTGGCAAAAAACTTTGTATGAACGAAATATAGATATTAGGATTGTCTAAATATGCTACTCAGACACTTTTTTGAAATTCCTTACGGTTTGGCCAAAAAATAAGTTTTCCTAAAAAGGGGGCGTGGCAGTGGGCGGATTTCAAAAATTTTTACACTTGTTCTGGTGGCACGGACGAGGATCCTATATACCAAATTTCATTATCCTAGCTCAAAATTTAAGGCCCAAAAACCGCTGACGAACAGACAGACGGACGGACGGACGGACGGACGGACGGACGGACGGACGGACGGACAGACAGACATGGCTAATTCGACTCAGCTAGCGATTCTGAGTCGATCCATATACTTTGAGGTATATGTAGCAAAATTATTTCTCTATGTTACAAACTAAGTATCAAAACTAATATACCCCCCTATGGGATAGGGTATAAAAATGATATAGTGACAACAAATTCTTCAGACTGCTTACAAAATAATTTTACGGTTCTACAAAAGACTAGGTTTTCTCCTGCATATGTTATGGGGGAGTGTATAAAAATGGTTTTTTTATAAAAACGCCCCCAAAAAGTGGGCGTGGGTTAAAATGGTATATAGACGAAATGTTCATATTAATAATGTTAATGATTCTGCATCAAAATTTTTTTCGAAAGTTTTAAAATTTGGACAAAAAGCGTTTTTTACTAAAAACGCCCCCAAAAAGTGGGCGTGGCAAAAAACTTTGTATGAACGAAATATAGATATTAGGATTGTCTAAATATGCTACTCAGACACTTTTTTGAAATTCCTTACGGTTTGGCCAAAAAATAAGTTTTCCTAAAAAGGGGGCGTGGCAGTGGGCGGATTTCAAAAATTTTTACACTTGTTCTGGTGGCACGGACGAGGATCCTATATACCAAATTTCATTATCCTAGCTCAAAATTTAAGGCCCAAAAACCGCTGACGAACAGACAGACGGACGGACGGACAGACAGACATGGCTAATTCGACTCAGCTAGCGATTCTGAGTCGATCCATATACTTTGAGGTATATGTAGCAAAATTATTTCTCTATGTTACAAACTAAGTATCAAAACTAATATACCCCCCTATGGGATAGGGTATAAACATATGAGAGGCTACAATCCACTGTGCGGATCGTTGAATACCCTATCCCATCCCATCCTTAAAATTAATATCCTCAAAATATAGACCTTATGGCGATGAAATACTGAAAATGACATTGTCACAATATATTGCTCAGACAGTTTATCAAAATCTTTTGTGGTTCGACAAAAAACAACGTATTTCTAGTGCTAATGCCTTGGGAAGGGGTATACAAATGGTTTTTGTAAGAAAACGCCCACAAAATGTGGGCGTAGGTGAACATGATCTATGGACAAAATGTTTATATTACCATTGCGGAAGTATTTGCATCAAATTTTCTTTCGAAAGTTTTAAAATTTGGACAAAAAACGTTTTTTACTAAAAACGCCCCCAAAAAGTGGGCGTGGCAAAAAACTTTGTATGCACGAAATATAGATATTAGGATTGTCTAAATATGTTGCTAACACACTTTTTTGAAATTCTTTACGGTTTGGCTTAAAACTACGTTTTTTCTTAAAGGGGGCGTGGCAGTGGGCGGATTTTAAAAATTTTTACACTTGTTCTGGTGACTCGGCCAAGGATCCTATATACCAAATTTCATTATCCTAGCTCAAAATTTAAGGCCCAAAAATCGGTGACGAACAGACAGACGGACGGACGGACACACGGACGGACGGACGGACGGACGGACGGACAGACAGACATGGCTAATTCGACTCAGCTAGCGATTCTGAGTCGATCCATATACTTTGAGGTATATGTAGCAAAATTATTTCTCTATGTTACAAACTAAGTATCAAAACTAATATACCCCCCTATGGGATAGGGTATAAACATATGAGAAGGCTTCAATCCACTGTGCGGATCGTTGAATACCCTATCCCATCCTATCTGTAAAACTAAAATCCCCAAAAAGTGGACATGGCTAAAAACACGATGTGGATAAAATAAAGAAAATGGAATGGTGACAACAAATTCTTCAGACTGCTTATAAAAAACTTTTACGGTTCTACAAAAGACAAGGTTTTCTACTGCATATGTTATGGGGTGGTGTATAAAAATGGTTTTTATATAAAAACGCCCCCAAAAGATGGGCGTGGGTTAAAATGGTCTATAGACGAAATGTTCATATTTATATTGCTAATGATTCTGCATCAAAAGTTTTTTCGAAAATTTGAAAATTAGACCGAAAAAGGTTTTTTATTAAAAACGCCCCCAAAAAGTGGGCGTGTCAAAAAACTTTATATGAACGAAATACAGACATTCAGATTGTCTAAATATGTTGTTCAGAAAGTTTTTCAAAATTCCTTATGGTTTGGCCAAAAAATACGTTTTTCTAAAAAGGGGGCGTGGCAGTTGGCGGATTTCAAAAATTTTTACACTTGTTCTGCTGGGAGCAACAAAGAGCACGTGTACCAAATTTCATCCTTCTAGCTCAAAATTTAAGGCCCAAAAACTGGTGACGTACGGACGGACGGACAGACATGGCTTAATCGACTCAGCTATCGATTCTGAGTCGATCCATATACTTTGAGGTATATGTAGCTAAATTATTTCTCTATGTTACAAACTATGTATCAAAACTAATATACCCCTATGGGATAGGGTATAATGATAAATAGAGCTTGTGAAATCACAGTTCAAATTCATTCTTTATATTTTTGGTAATCAAAATATATGCTAGAAACTTTCCATATAATGATTTCATAATCTTAATGAATATGATTCTTAAATTTAAAAAAAAAAGTTGCGAAGAAGGTTTACTACTACTTTGACCCGACAGGGAGACTTCTTGCTCTATGATTATCTTGACATAATACCCATTTACTCGGCAGCGGAAAATAATACATCAAATATTATATTCTCGTTGGCCTTCCTGGAGGCGGAGTTTTTCGAATACGACAGCAGCCACTGAGCAAGGGGCATAAAATGTTTCCCTAGTGTACACCGTCTTCCCATGGTTAGAACGGGATATCTTACTTTTGTCTTTGTTTTTTTTCTAGTCTTTTTTTATATAATTTTTTGAACTCCTTGTTGTCATTTCACTACTTACAATAGATCTATTGGTTGTCCATCAAATAAGCAAGGATCTTTTGCGGAATCAGGATATGTTTTTAATTTCATTGTGATGCTTTTAGATACTTTGTACTGCTAAATGCCGTTTTTAGTTTTCCTCTCAACGATCCCATAGTGTGATAATTGATAGAACAAAAATAAAAAAAAAAATGTTTGGCGCAACAGGCTCGTTAGTACCCAGGGCCTAACTTTCTCACAACCATTCATGTGCGCGTGTGTACTTCTTGCACGATGGCGGACCTCCCTGTTTTATGCCGACTCCGAACGGCTAAGTTGAGATAAGCTATTCTTGATAATTGATACTATTCGGATGATTTGTCAGATCATCACGAGAGGAGGGCCAGCGAAAAATCATTTAGGTTTTGCTACGGCTGGGAAACGAACCCAGACCTTCTGCGAGGCAGTTCATCGCACTAACCATCGCGCCACTAGCCCTCTTAATAGAACGGTGGATATTAAATGTAACGCAGATTGCAATTCATTAGGGTTGTTGGCCTAATGCTAAAGATTTTGGTGACTTGCTCTGAGTGTCCGAAAGAGATAGTCACTCCAGCCGAATCCTTTACAGAAGCGGATGATATGGACTATAGGAGTGCCTTTTATCATATCATATCATTTCTTGACGACACCAATGTTTTTGTTTTCATTGATTGGTAAAACACTAGTTGTTCAGCGTCATTCAGGCGTATGTGAAATGCATGAAATGTATGATTCGGCCTCAAAACTCTCCACTGCATTTTTAATAAAAAGATATATTCATTTATTTATAACAGTACAGGCGTAAAGAACAAGTTAGTTTGTTATGATTATATGATTATAAAAATATACCTATGCAATTGTAAAAAAATGGCAATCTAAAAAAATGTTATAATTAAATAAAATTAAACGAAATTATTCTAACTACGCAATGCGATAATGATTTCTAGTGAATTCGTATACATGACACCACCGCAACCTCAACAACTTAAGCGGCCATAGCCGTATACCAGCAAAAATCAATTTCTTAAGCAAAATAAAAAAACAATTTTTAACATAATAAGAAATCGAACAGAAACAAATTCCATACAGTCAAATGATTAACCAATTTGAAAGACCAAATAATTATATTACGCTTAACCTTATCATCGGTAAGAAAAAAAAAACATACAAATTTTCAATTAACTTATAAAAAAATATTAATACAAAAATAATCACACAAAATAGGGTGACCATTTTATCTTATTTTATTAGTTTATAATCTTTGGAAGTGGAAAACATATTTTTTATGTTAATTTGAACTCCAATTTGAAGAAGACAAATCTTAAAGACTGCTAAATTGCAAAATCTGTGATATTTTTGCAGTCACTACTCAAATTTAAAATATATAAAACTTTGATGAATAAAACAAATCAATTAAATAAAAATCAAGCAAACTTATAAAGCACAATCAAAATTAATACAAAACCTTTTCTGTTAACTAGTGTTTTTTTTATTTAATATATATCACTCAGAACGGAATAGATAATAGTACTACAAATTTTGCTTGTAATTTTTATGTATGTGTACCTAATTAGTTCAATCTAAAAAGTACGATTATACTACCCAAGATAAATTTCAAAACACCATTCTATAAATAACAAACAGATTGTAATCAAACTCACTTAAATTTATTTACTTTTTGGAATATTATAAACACATGTTAACGTTTTATGTAATCACAATTTTCATAAATTTCTGAATCTCTATATTTAACTAAAACTATATCTTAGTTTAAAAAAGTGTTTTCATTATTGTTAAACAGTGTAAAGCAGTCTAAAAATAAACCAAAACAAGTTAATTCTTTTCACTTACAAGGTGACTTACGTGTTTTTCATAATAATACTACTACATTACCTACCTCGGATTGTATATTTGGGTAAGATATATCTTCTGTACTAAAATGGACCGTTGGCGATGGCGTTGTCAGAGTTAATAATATAAGCAAATTCTCAATTTAGTTTTAGACTTCGTTAGTACGGCAATATTAGAATCTAATACCATCATTACTATTGTAGACAAAAAACATATGAGAAGGCTACAATCCGCTGTGCGAATCGTGGAATTCCCTATCCCATTCCATCCTTAATTTAAACCTTACTTTGGAGATATTTAATTTAAGGATGAAGTGGGCTTGCCTAAAACTGAAAAAGTATTATAAGTAAAGGGTGTTTTTTTTTAGTGGTATAGAACTTTGAAATGTAATAAAAGGTGATGTTTTTATACCCTATCCCATAGGGGGCTATATTAGTTTTGACATTAATTTTGTAACATAGAGAAATAATAACGATACATATACCTCAAAGTATATGGATCGATTCAGAATTGCTAGCTCAGTCGATTAAGCCATGTCTGTCTGTCCGTCCGTCTGTGTGTCACCGATTTTTGAAATTTGGTAAATAGACTAGCTGGGCGACGAAGCAGAACAAGTGTAAAAATTTTTGAAATCCGCCCACTGCCATGCCCCTTTTAGAAAAACGTAGTTTTAAGCCAAACCGTAAGGAATTTCAAAAAACTGTCTGAGCAGCACACTTAGACAATCCCAATATCTATATTTCGTCCATACAAAGTTTTTTGCCACGCCCACTTTTTGGGGGCGTTTTTAGTAGAAAACGCTTTTTGCCCAAATTTTAAAACTTTCGAAAAAATTTTTGATGCAGATACTTCCGTAATGGTAATATAAACATTTTGTCCATAGATCATTTTCACCTAGGCCAACATTTTGGGGGTGTTTTCTTACAAAAACTATTTGTATACCCCATCCCAAGGGATTAGCACTAGAAATACGTTGTTTTTTGTCGAACAACAAAAGATTTTGATAAACTGTCTGAGCAATATATTGTGACAATGTCATTTTCTGTATTTCATCGCCATAAGGCCTATATTTTGAGGATATTAATAATAAGGATGGGATGGTATAGGGTATTCAACGATCCGCACAGCGGATTGTAGCCTCTCATATGTTTAATTTGAATTTTGCTTTAGTCGAACGATAATCTTCTGGCATATGACCGCCACGGCTCACTCGGACGTAGTCTAATCTGGAGATCCAACTTTCGATGACTTTTTCCAAGATTTGTGGCCGTATATCGGTTTTGGGCTTATCGGCGCAGACTACTGACTTCACATATCCCCACAGAAAATAGCGGCGTTAAAGCGCACAGTCTTGGGGGCTAAATCACAGAACCAAAACGCGGAATTATGGCCTCACTGAACGTTTACTTCAACACATCAATTGTGGTATGAGATGTGTTACATGTTGCGCTGTCTTGTTAAAACCACAGCTCCTGCACCTCATTGTTCAATTGATGAACTAAAATGTCAGTAATCATGACTATAGCGGTCACCATTGACTGTAACGTTCTGGGCAGTTTTTAAAGAAGTACGGACTAATTATTCCACCAACCCAGGAAGCACACCAAATATACACTTGAGGATTATCATCACACATTCGCGATACGTATTTCGAACAGAACCATGATTTTCAAAATAAATTTTTACAATTTGGAAGCGTTGTTCACACGTCAGTCGTTTCATGACTTTATGTTGAAATGATAAACGAAACTAAAAATAAATGATTTAACAGCTGAAAAAATGGCCGCCAGTTAAAATAGTGTTGCCAACTTAAAGTTCTATACCTCGAAAAAAAAACGCTCTTTATTTTAAAAGGAACAATGATCGCATGTTTTACTACAAACATGAAGACCCTCTTAACTACGCCAAGTACAGAGACATAAGTCTCATCAACATAGTCTACAAGATCCTATCTGCCGTAATATGGGAATGCACTCTCATATGACTTCCGTAACTTCATTCTTGAGAGGATTCTGCAAAACTCTCGAGCCAACACCAGAGGCATAATCTTCCAAAAATCGGTGCAACTACTAGCATACGCCGACGATATTGACATCATTGGTCGGACTCAACGTGATATCATAGCCACGTTTGCTAGTATATAGAAGGAAGTGACAAAAATGAGTTTAGCAGTTAATGAGACGAAGTATATGCTGTCAACACGAAAGGACACACAATATCGACGAATTGGACAGAATGTCACCTCAGCTCCGCTATTAACTCTGACAACAACATCTCGTCAGAAATTAATCGAAGAATTACTCCTCCCAACTGCTGTTACTTCGGGCTGAGAAGGCCTCACTCGAACTACTAAGGATATCCTATATAAGTCCCTGATCATCCCAGTCCTGTTCTTTGGATTTGAAGCATGGACCGTATCAAAAGTGGATGAAGAAATCCTTGGTCGAGTTAGTTAAACTTAAACAGAAAAGGGTTTTATCTTTCGAAGCCCTGCTTATCACAACATTGTTGTCAGAAGTGGGATAAAGCGTTTTCATGATGAGAAGTGATTGAGACGGTGATTGATAATCGATTTGAAACAGTTGAAACTATATTTATGGCTGTAGAAGAGAAAGTCTGTAAGGTGGAAAATTATGTAGCAGCAATCGAACAGAAAGTCGAACAAGTAGAGGCTAATTTTTAAAAGAAGGTTCAGAAAGTAGTCGAAGAATTTGAGCAGAAAGTTGACCTAGTTAAAGAGCTTCCTGAAACAAAACGTTCAGGCATTTTCTGGCGATTGTCCAAGAATAAGGAAATGAAGCCTACAACTTTCGACGGCCATACGCAATGATCAATTTATATAAGCCTTATACTGGCATTGCGTGGCCAAGCTGCGGAGCTTTTGAAACCCATCTCCGTTAACAATCAAACGCGCTATCGTGAAAGCAATTCATATGTGGTTGGGTGATGACCACAAGTTAGAAGTATATCGAGTGCAGCTGTGCAGCAGAGTCCAGAAAAGAAGAAAAAACTCTTCAACAACTGCAAGGAGATGGAGATCCACAACCAGATGGCAAAGGGCGCTTTCACTCGTCCTATAGCTGACACCAAACTTCAACTAGCAGTAAGAATGGCTGGCAAACGCACACTTTCCGAAGCCGCAACTTATGCACTGAAATTAGAAGCTGCTGATCAAGGACCGCAAGGAGCTCACCTAGTCAGAGAGAAGAATGGATATTTCACCGTATAACAATTCCCGTGCCCAAATGCGTTTCTGCGTCTGCAACTAAACTGGACATCTAATGCGTCAGTGCAGGAACCCATCAAAGCGTAGCTATTGTCCACATTGTATCAGTTAAGGACAGTTGAGAGAAGCATCTGGCAGTGTTCTAGAATCGACACCCCCAGGACCAGAATCCAAGTTTCCCAAACTAAGAGAGACAACAGGAGTCTAACAATAGATGCGACCATCGGCGCGAAAAAAAACTTGCGGCTACAATAGATACTGGAGCAACTGCTTCCATTATCCGAAAGATATCGTCCGGGAGTCTTGGCTGCATAACACCAGCAGCTACAGTCCAGAATGAACCTGGGCCTTAACCAACATGCCTCTCCAATTAGCCAGGTCCTAAGCCATATGCCTCCAGTTGCGCACTCCATGTTGGTTGAGGTCGGTTTCTACTGCTACCGACGTCTAGCTGGGAATCGAAGACTCTGCGATCCGGAGTGTTGGTGTCCATTCGTTTTACATGTCCTAGGGGCATGTCGCTGTACAGCTATTGTTATTGGTTAAATCTTCGTCTTCATAGCCCGCCAACGGTACCAAAGATTTTTCGAAGAATATTCCACTCAAGTCGACCAAGGATATCTTCATACAATTTTGAAATGGTCCTCTTTTTAGCGCCGTAGAGCAAAACTGGGATGATCAGGTTCTTATATAGGGTCTCATTAGTAGTTCGAGTGAGAGCTTTACTACCGAATCCTTCTCAGCCCGAAGAAACAGCGGTTGGCAAGAGTAATTCATCTCTGACGAGATGTTGTTAGAGTTAATATTGAAGCCGAGGTGACGTTCTGTCCAATTCGTCGATGCTGTGTGTCCTCTCAAGTTGACAGCAAATACTAAGTCTTACCCTCATATACTGCTAAGCCCATGTTTTATGCTTCTATTCCACACTAGCCGTCGTAACTATGAAATCACGTTGAGTCCGACCAATGATATCAATATCGTCGGCATGTGCTAGTAGTTGCACCGATTTTTGGAAGATTGTGCCTCTGGTGTTGGCTCGTGACTTTTGCACAATCCTCTCAAGAATCAAATTAAGGAAGTCACATGACAGTGAATTCCCATATTACGGCAGATAGGATCTTTTAGGCAATGTTGATAAGACTTATGCCTCTGTAGTTGGCGCAGTTCAGAGGGTCTTCTTTTTTGTAGATCACTCAAACGATGCTGAGGTTCAATTCTTCTGGCATACTTTCATCCGACTATTTTGACTTATGAGTTGGTGGATGTTACTTAACAAGTCATCTCCGCCGGCTTTAAAAAGCTCACCGGTAAAGCCGTCATTTCCGGCGGCCTTGTTAAGCTTGGGTTCATATATTGCTATCCTGACTTCACTTAGGTCGGGTGGTTGGTATTTTTCGCTGTCGTCGCCAATATTGAATAATTCGTTCTGCCTGACAGCGGAATGTTGTTCGTCACGCAGTTTAACAGAAATGGTTCTTCCATATTCTCAGCATCGACTGTGTCTCAACTACGATATTTCCTTGTTCATCCCAACAAGATTTGTTTTGACGTTTTACACATCTCTATATCCTCGATCGTGAGCTTTTATTGCTCATTTTTCTTCTTTCTGCAAAGATGTTTTTATTTCCTTCTACTCCTGCCTATAGAGCTCAATGGCAGCGCACGTCTTCACCTGCATCTTAAGGCTGAACTATTTTTCATCTCAACTTTTCGAATTGTCTTTCTCTTTTGCACTCATGTGAGTCATGAGTCAAGAGTCTACGTGTGAAAGCAGACTTAGCAACGAAATTTTGTTTTTATTGTTTGCAATCGCTTCCATTCACAAAAGTCTATTATGGACAACTTGAGTAATTGACTGTACTGAAGAAAACTTAACGTATAATTTTGATATTAGCTTCCTATTGCCTTTAGCCTTGGGATTTGTTGTTTTGCATTTTTTTATTAAATTGTTTTTTTTTTTTTTATAATTGGCGCGCGCTAAATTATTAATACCCTTATAGTGTTTAAGCACAGCGCGGACATTAAGGAAATAGAGGAGTAGAGAAGAGGAGATACCGATTTGCGTTGGTTTTGAATTTCTGTAAATTGTAATGGAGAGGAAAAACTGAGTTTGGTAAAGCATTCCACATTCGTGTTGTTCGGTTAAGGAATGAATCTCTAAATTTCATAGTACGTCCCAAGATAGGCTTTAGGGTGAACTGATTAGCATTCGTGGTTCGGCGAGTATTAAGGTTGAATTGTTGAAGGGGCGGAATGCAGCTGGCTATTTCGTTAGAGCATTTGTTGTTGTAATAGCGGTAAAAGAGTGTAAGGCAGGAGACATTCCTACGATGTTCGAGCGAAACTATGGAGTTAGCTATGGTTGGATCTCCTATCAATTTTATCGCACGCTTTTGTATCCTATCTAGTAGTTGCAATGATGTTTTGGCTGCACCTGACCATATGTGGGCGTTGAACTCATTTTTGGGGGGGTATGTACGCTTTATATATTGAGGCCAGATCTGAAGGGGTGAAGTATTTCTTACATCTATTGAGGAAACCTAGACATTTTGCTGCATTTTTGGTGATTTCGAATATGTGGTCGTTCCAACGAAGGTCGTTACCAACACACATACCGAGCATGGAAAGTTTTTCGGTTTCGACGATGCAAGTGCCACTCATGGATAGTGGCTGTAAAGTTTGGTTTCGCTTGGATGACAGAAGACAGCATTGCGTTTTGGAAGCATTAAATTCCACTCTATTAGATTTACCCCAATTCCGAGGTCGGAATTTAATGAATTTAACATATTTTGTCGTTTTTCTTCCACATCCGAAGGTGAGGGGCGTGAATTCGAGAACGAATATGAAAAGCTGAGGGTACTGTCATCAGCGAAGGAATGGATTGGATTAGAAGTTGCAGACAATAGGTCATTAATAAAAATGAGAAAGAGTGTCGGAGACAAAGCTGATCCTTGGGGAACACCAGCATTTATTTGGTGAGTAGCAGACTTGAAACCGTCCAAAACTACTTGAATTGAACGTTTCGAGAAGTAGTTTCTAATCCATTGAAGAAGAGTATCGTCGATACCAAAAGCACGCATTTGCGACAAAAGGGCTTGATGCCAAACCCTGTCAAATGCCTTTGAAATATCAAGTGCAACGATCTTGTTTTCGCCACCAAGGTGGATTGATTGGTTCCACTTTTCGGTGAGATATGACATCAAATCACCAGTGGACCTGTTGCTACGAAAACCATATTGTCGGTCATTGAGGAGTTTTCGTGATTCAAGATATTTCATAAGCTTACGGTTTATCAGCATTTCCATGACCTTAGAAAGAAGGGAGGTAAGTGCAATTGGTCGGTAGTTGGAGAGAGAAGAAGATGCAGTTTTCCATCAACTCGGAAAGAGTCCTGATGAATAGGACAGATGGAAAAGCTTACGCAGTGGTTTTGCCAGCGTTGAAGAACACCTCTTCAGAATTATGGGGGAGATACCATCTGGACCAGGCGATTTGTGTATCTCAAGATCGATTAATACTCTTGCGACTATACGAGTACGAGTCCCATAGAATGTTCTACGTTCTCTAGTACAGGGGGAGACAGGGGGAATCTGGCAGCGTGGAATTGGCTGCAAAATGAGCAGCGAGCAGATTGGCTTTGTCTAGAGAGGTGACATCTGGAATGTCATTGTAAATGAGCGTTGGGATGGAAGATGAGGTCGAATTCTTAATGTTTTTTACAAACGACCAAAAGTTTTTACTACCTTTGGGACATAGTAGAATTTTTTGCCTCAACTTTTGGTCGTGGAAGAATTCGACACGCTTAATGTGGGCATTGCAGTAATTTCTGGCTCGTTTGAATTTTAAACGGTTTTCCTCAGTTGGGTTGGCTTTATATGACCAAAAACATAACTCTTTCGCCCTAACAAACTCTTTACAGCTCGAGTCATACCACCCGTTTACCTTCGGTTTGATACTCTTTACCCGGTGAGGGATACAGGATTTCATACCCAGGAGAATGGTGTTAGGAAGGAATATGAGGAAGCATAATGACCAGTTAAAATTCTTAAAGAAACCGTTTAGAGCTTCCCAGTTGGCTTTCTTGTAATGCCATACAGTTCTTTTAGGAAATTGTTCATTAACTATGTGGTTGAAGTACGAGAAATTAGCTGATACGATACAGTGGTCTGACGTGCCTAGAGGCGATAATACATTTATGGTGTATTTGTCGGGGTGAGATGTTAAAAACAAGTCCAGGGTGTTGGCGGCTTGATTATCAATATCCGAAATGGGCGTTGGCTCATTTACAAGCTGAGTTAAGTTGTTAATGTCAGCAAAGATCTCGACATACCTTCCTTCGGGTGTTGACTGTCCAGAATGTCGAAGCCACGAAGAATTGTGTACATTGAAATCGCCCGAAATGACGATTTCAGTGCTAGGGTGTAGGGATACAATTCTTGAGATGGAGTCAGATAGCGCATCAAACTCGTTAAAAGTAGATTTGCAATCCAGGTTTGGGCTTCTATAAATGAACATTTGATATTTGGCAAAGTGTTTTTTTTTCGAAAAATAATGTTTTGCCATTTAGTAACTTCGCAAAACAGCGCTACGAGGTTTAATTTTATCGCTGATAAGTCGTTTCGCCGGTTTGTTGTTTTGATCATTTAACATTCCTCTATAATCGGCTCTGAAAATCTATTGTTAAGATTTTTTTATTTGACATTCAATCCTTTTGCAATTTTTTCGCTTCATTAAATTACAGGCCTTAAAATTTTGCGCGACAAAATTGCATAAAAAATTGATTGCCAAAGAAAAATAAATTGACAAACAACAAATAGCAAAGGAACAAAATGCCAAGTGAAAAAAAACGATACGAAAAAATGCCTAATACAAAATTGCTAAACTTCAAAAAGCCCATCTATCAAAAAGCTAAATGAAAATTGCGAAATAAAAAATGCGAAACTATTATTCGTCATATTATTTAAAAAACTAAACGTAAATTGTAAAACGTAGAATGCGAAACAATAAAATGCTAAATAAAACATATGAGAAGGCTACAATCCGCTGTGCGGATCGTTGAATACCCTATCCCATCCTATCTGTAAAACTAAAATTCCCAAAAAAGTGGGAATGGCTAAAAAAACGATGTGGATAAAATAGAAAAAATGATATAGTGACCACAAATTCTTCAGACAAGGTTTTCTCCTGCATATTTAATGGGGTAGTGTATAAAAATGGTTTTTATATAAAAACGCCCCCAAAAAGTGGGCGTGAGTTAAAATGGTATAAAGACGAAATGTTCATATTAATATTATTAATGATTCTGCATCAAAATTTTTTTCGAAAAATTTAAAATTTGACCGAAAACAGTTTTTTATTGAAAATGCCAGCAAAAAGTGGGCGTGCAAAAAAGCTTTAGAAAGACGTAATATAGACATTAAGATTGTCTAAATGTGTTGTTCAGAAGTTTTGTTGAAATTCCTTACGGTTTGGCCAAAAACTGAGTTTTTCTTAAAAATGGGCGTGGCAGTGGCCAGATTTTGAAAATTTTTACACTTGTTCTGTAGGCAGGGGCGAGAATCCTATATACCAAATTTCATTATCCTAGCTCAAAATTTAAGGCCTAAAAATCGGTGACGTACAAACGGACGGACGGACAGACAGACATGGCTTAATCGGCTCAGCTATCGATTCTAAGTCGATCCATATACTTTGAGGTATATGTAGCTAAATTATTTCTCTATGTTACGAACTATGTATCAAAACTAATATACCCCTATGGGATAGGGTATACAAAATTGCGAAAAGAAAAACGCCGAAATGAACCTCCGCCAATTGTTCATTTGACAAATGTTTTTCGCGAGACATACCATACCCCCTTATATGTTTTAGCACAGTGCGGGCGTTAAGGAAATTTGGGATAACAAGAAAGGAGATACCGATATGCACAATGGTTTTAAATGCCTTTAAGTTAAAATGTATAGGAAAAACAGAGTATGGTATAGAATTCCACATTCGTGTTGTTCGGTTTATGTACGAATCTATATATTATAGCTATTATATATTAGACTTGGCAGCATTGTATGAATGCTGAATATACTCCCTACCTAGTTATATTAAGTTACATTAGTTAAGTTATTAATGGATTGTTAGAGTTCAGTCGTTATTAAAGTGAATTCCAACGCAGACGTGTGTTCTATTTTATTTAAAGGCGTGCAGAACACATCACCACGAAGATGGGATATCCATAAGAATTGTGTGTTTTACAAACAAAAATTTGCAAGTGAATTGAAAATTAAAATAATATTTACAAGAAAAAAATTAATAAAGCCACCATTTATTTGCGCCATCATGAGTCTTTCTACCGGAGACAATAAAATCGGAATTCGGCCACACTCAATTGGTCTCTTGGGGAACATCGAACCATTTTTGGTGGAAGACGATTTTGAGCAGTACATCGAAAGGATGGAACAATTATTCGTGCTTAATAATATCGAGGATCAAAAAAAGGCACCCTTGTTCATAAGTTGTGTTGGAGGAGAGGTGTATAAAGTATTACGATCATTGGTTTCGCCTAAAATACCGAAAGATTGTGCATATACCGAAATAATTACGGTTCTACGGTCACATTTCAAGCCAAGAAAAAACGCTAGGATGGAGAGGCATAAATTTCTCTCACGGTCGCTGGAAGCGGGTGAATCACTTTCGGATTTTATCGTTGATCTGAAATCATTGGCAGAAGGCTGTCAGTATGGTGAATTTCTGGACCAAGCACTCTCAGACAAATTCATCCTCTCTCAACGGGATGAACGAATTCAGAGGAAACTATTGGATGAACCAATAACACAGTCATTCGCCAAGATAGCGGAAATCGCATTAATTATGGAAATGACACTAAAAGATGTAAAGGGGATGCGAGAAGCGTCAACAAGTAGTTCATCGGTCATGTTAGTTCGACAAGCAGGAACGAGTAAATTTCGATTCAACGGAGACAAGAGGCAAAATCATTATCATCAAGGGAACAATAGCAAGCAGCATACGAAGACATCATCCAATGAGGAGAAAATTCAGTGTTATAAATGTCAAAGTTTTGGCCACTATGCAAGCAGATGCCCTACAAAGAGGGCAAATAAATTCGTAAATATTAAAAGAAAAAAATATTATGTGAAAAATGTAGATGTAGATTGTAGTGATAAGTTATCAAATTTAAGGTTAGCTAATGTTAAAAAGGAAAGTGAATCTCCCTCTTCAAATCCTCTGGAAATACGTGTAAAAGTAAATAATCACGTAATAAGTATGGAAGTAGACTCGGGTGCATGCATGTCCATTATTCCAATATCTCTTTATAATTTGTTGTTTTCTAGCATTCGGTTAAAGAAATTTCAACAAAAATTGAAGGTTGTAACGGGCATGGAGGTTGTGGTTGTGGGTGTGATTGACGTTTCAGTGCATGTTGGTGACAATCAGGAAGTTTTATTGCCATTGGTAGTCATAAATACAGAGGAGGACTTTGTCCCATTGTTAGGTCGGAACTGGTTGAATATTATTTTCCCAAAATGGAAGAACAATTTTCTTATTAACAAATGTATTGCCGAAGTCAATATAAAAAGTGAGTGCTTAACTAGATTTCCATCTGTCTTCGATAGTGATTATCGAAAAACTATTAAGGGCTATGAAGCACAAATTGTAATGAAGCCAGGTGCTACTCCGGTTTTTCACAAACCTTACACTGTTCCGTATGGGCTCAGAAATAAAGTCGAAAAGGAACTAGATCGTCTTGTAAAGGAAAACATTTTGGTTTCAGTGCGACATAGTGACTGGGCATCGCCAGTCGTTGTTGTGGAGAAAAAGGATGGATCCGTTAGGTTGTGCATGGACTGTAAGTCAACCATCAATCCAAAGGTTGAAACAGAGCATTATCCTCTCGCTAGAATAGATGACATTCTATCAGAATTAGCGGGATGTGCTGTATTTTGTGTTTTAGATATGGCTGGTGCTTTTCAGCAAATTCTCGTTGCTGAACCCTGTCGCAAATATCTAACTATTAATACGCATAGAGGGCTTCTTAGGTATACGCGTTTACCTTTTGGAATTAAAACAGCTCCATCGGTATTTCAATCTGTAGCAGATAGAATGTTGCAGGGACTGCAAAATTCAAAAGCGTATATAGATGATATAATTATCGGCGGTGTGGACATTGAGGATTGTAAAAAAAATCTTTTTGCGGTTTTGTCGCGTTTTGAGGACTGTGGGGTGAAGATCAGATTAGAAAAGTGTGAATTTCTGAAACCTTCTGTAGAGTACTTGGGTTATGTAATCACCAAGGAGGGGGTTAGTCCAAAGAAGGACAAAATGAAGGCTATAAAAGAAGCACCTCCTCCAACTGATGTTAAAACTCTTAGGGCATACTTGGGGTTACTCAATTTTTACGGACGTTTTATTCCCAATCTCTCGTCAAAACTGGTCCCACTTTATAATTTATTAAAATCGGATACGCAATTCGTTTGGACGGAGGAGTGCGAACTTACTTTTCAAGATAGCAAGACATGGTTGCAGAAACATAATCTCTTAGCACACTACGATCCCAACAAAAAACTAGGGATTGTGTGCGATGCGAGTTCGTATGGTATTGGAGGCATCCTTTTCCATATAGAATCTAATGGAGATGAGAAGCCAATATTATTTGTTTCGTGCACACTATCTGAGGCAGAAAAGCGATATGCCCAGGTACAGCGAGAAGCATTAGCGGTTGTATTTTCCGTTAAACGATTTCACAAGTACATTTATGGAAAGCGGTTTACAATATTTAGTGACCATAAGTCCTTACAAGTTATTTTCGGTCAGAAGAGTAGTTCAGCAGTAGCAACAGCCAGGTTACATCGTTGGGCACTTATTTTGTCTCAATACGATTACACCATTAACTACAGAAAAGCGTCCCAGATGGGTAACGCTGATGGCTTATCAAGGCTTCCACTTAATGAGCCAACTGGAGTTGATGGTGGCTTTATTAATTTTTTTAATGTTGCAGGAGATATTCCTTTAGACCTAAAGTTAATCGCAAATGAATCACAGGCAGACAATATTTTACAGGAAGTTTACAATTCGGTTCTATATGGTTGGCCGAAAAGAATTACGAAAGACTTGGAAAAGTTCTTTCATCGCCGAATGGAGTTATCTGTGCAAGATAATTGTGTTCTCTTAAGAGATAGACTTGTTATTCCAAGTTCCTTAAGGGAAAAATTATTAAATGTCTTACATGAGGGTCATATAGGCATAGTGAGAATGAAGTCACTTGCAAGAGGTCTAGTTTGGTGGCCGCGAATTGATGATAATATAGAGAATTTCGTTAAAACGTGTGAAGTTTGTTAACAAACTTCAAACAAACCAAGTCCTATTGGGCTTACGTCATGGCCAAAAACATCATTCCCTTTTGAAAGAGTTCACATGGACTTTTTCCATTTTTCTCGATTAACATTTCTAGTAATTGTAGACACATATTCCAAATGGTTAGAAGTTGTTCAAATGAACAGAACAACAGCAATTGACCTTATTAATGTTTTAAGACGAGTTTTCTCAATATTTGGGTTACCAAAGGAAATCGTTTCGGATAATGGTCCACCGTTTGGATCACAAGTCCTATCTGATTTTTGTATTGCAAATGGAATACGGCTATTAAAGACTCCTCCTTATAGTCCACAATCAAATGGTATTGCTGAACGAGCCGTACAAACCGTGAAGAATAGTTTGAAGAAATTTTTACTGGAGGAGAAGATACGGAATACTAGCATTTCAATAAAGCATAAAATCGATAATTTCCTTTTTAAGTACAGAAACACACCAAGCACCACAACCGCACTTTCCCCGTCGCAGCTTATATTTCAGTTTATTCCTAGAACAAATTACAACCGACTGATAGAAAAGCATCAAGTAAAGAGGGAAGGAAGTAATGGAAATACGGAATGTAGGGATAAAAGTACCAGTGTTGAAAATAACAATTTACTTAATAAAAATAAAAACAAATATAATGATATTAAGTTAACATTTCAGAAGAACGAAATGGTATGGTATAGAAACGTTTTTGATAATTCGGTTAAATGGATACCGGCAAAATTTGTTAAACAAATTACAAATAGTTTATATGTAATTAACATACGAGGAAATGTTAGAACAGTTCATGGAAATCAACTTAAGAAAAGATTGAAAAGATGTGTGATTGCTGATTCTAATGACATATATTCAAAACATAAATCGCATGCGGGTGAGCATAGTCATATGGAATCAGAATCTGATTTATTAAAAGAAGATTTGGAAAGAAGAGATTCTCTTTGTGAATTACCAATCATAAAACAAAAAAAAGTTAAAAGTTCATCAGCTAAAGTACCTGTGCGTAGATCAGTACGATTAATTGAAAGGGACGAAAAGCATAGAAGTTACTTTGATTGAAATTCATATTACATTTTTTTATTGTTTTTTTATTATTACGAATTGTTATTACGTGAGTTATTGAATTGTTTTATAAAAGAATAATAAAAATAATAATGAAATAATGTATTCTATTTAAGTTAAACAGAATGTATAACTTTAGTTTTAGAAGGGGGAAGTATTATATATTAGACTTGGCAGCATTGTATGAATGCTGAATATACTCCCTACCTAGTTATATTAAGTTACATTAGTTAAGTTATTAATGGATTGTTAGAGTTCAGTCGTTATTAAAGTGAATTCCAACGCAGACGTGTGTTCTATTTTATTTAAAGGCGTGCAGAACACATCAATAGCTTTCGTCCGAAGATAGGCTTTGAGGATAAACTGATTGCATTCATAGCGTAACTAGTATTGCGGCTGAATTGTTGAATGGGAGGAATGCAACTGCCTATTTCCTTTGAGCATTGATAAAACAAGGTAAGGCAGGAGATATTTCGACGATGTTCGATCGAAACTAAAGATTTCGCTGTTCCTATGTCTCCTATAAGTTTTTTCGCACGCGTTTGAATTAGGAGGTGAAATGTTGTTGTTAGTGCACCCGAACAGACGTGGGCGTTGAACTCAAGTTTAGGGTGTATAAACGCTCTATATATTGCGGCCAGATCAGAAGGGGTGAAATATTTCGTACCTAGACATTTCGCTACTTTTTTAGCGACTTGGAATATGTGGTCGTTCCAACGTAAGGCGTTATTAACACATATACCTAGCACGGTTGCTTTGACGTAAGTGCCATTCATGGATAATGGCTCTAGATTTTGGTTTCGCTTTAACGACAGATGACAGTGTGTTTTTTGTATTTTGGAAGCATTGAATTCTAACCTGTCGAATTTACCCCGTTTGATAATGCTGTCAAGGTCGGAATTCAATGACTATAACATATTTTGGTGTTTTGAGTCCACGTTCGAAGACGAGGGACGTGGACCTGAAAACGAATAAGAAAAGTTGAGGGTACTGTCATCAGCGAAGGAATGAATTGAATTAGAAGTTGCAGGCAGGAGATCATTTATAACACTTGCAACTGTACGAAAGTGAATTTGTCCCATAGAATGATCTACGTTCTCCGGTACAGGAGAGACTGGGCACAATCTGACAAGGTAGAATTGGCTGCGATATGAAGAATAGAGTAATTTGACACTTTTTAAATGGGCATTACAGTTATTTCTGGCTTGTTTGAACTTTGTTCGGTTTTCCTCTGTTGGTTTAGTCTTGTAGAACCGGAAGTTTGTCTCTCTCAATCTGATAGCTTCTTTGCAACTCAAGTCATACCACCCTTTTGCCTTTGGTCTGATACTAGTTATTCTGTTGGGAACAAAAGATCTAATTCCAAGGAGAATGATGTTTGATAGCATCCACGTCACTATCGAGAAAGCATAGTGACCAGTTAAAATTCCTAAAAAAAACTGTTTAATGCTTCCCAATTGGCTTTCTCGTATTGCCACATAGATTTTTGGAATTTGCTCTTTAACTGTGTTGTTGAAGTACAAAAAAATTTTTTGATATGATACAGTGGTCTGACAAACCTAAAAGCGATAATACATTTATGATGTATTTTTGCTTATAAAAGGCCTGACAGAAGCTAATTATAGTCTTCGCAAAAAGTCTTTCCGAGAATACAAGCCTTCTCGAAAATGAAAAATAACATAATATTTTATCATTTTCTTTTTGTTTTTATATTTTCTTATATTAATTTCAATCCTTTATAATTTTTAAATCTAATTCGTTATGATGAAAGTACGAAATTAAATGCAATTAATTATATAAAAACTCTTATCTTACTGGGATTCGAACTCGTGTTCTCTCGCACGGTAGTCCAATATGTAATTTTTTTTATCCATTTTTATTTTTTCTTTATCTTAAAACTAACTTTAGCATTTAGCTAGACAAAAATTCACGAAAAACTAGCCTACTTATCCACTAGTCAAATATACGCTATCCACTAGGCTGTACACTGGAACATGAAAGACGAGTAAGTACAACAATGTACTTGAACCCTGTTGACTCATTCTATAGAAAGTTCCGATTTTGTTCACCTTTTTCCATTCCATTCTTTTCAACTTTTCCCGATCTTTTAACTTAGTTTTACCGAAACATCTTAACGTATTGTATATTTACACACGTCTTCGGAAGCTTAAAAACAACCTTACAGAGGTTATACCATCATAACTTCGGTTATGCTTTTGAGTTTTCTTGCATAATATCTTAAACAGTACTATATAAGGCCTACAGAAATAACTGCTTGTGGAAATTCATTTTTTTTCCTTATAGAGAAATAATTGTAAGTTGGGTTGTGTACATTGAAATCGCCAGCAATGATAATTTCAGTGTGAGGATGCAGGGATATAATTCTAGAGGTGTAGTCAGACATTGCATCAAATTCATTAAGAGTTGAATTACTGTCAAGGTTTGGGCTTCTGTAGTGTATTTAATGCCTACGGACATGGAATTTCAGCCATATAAAATTAAATTCCGGATTGGAACATTGGCCGTATTAAGGTTGATTTTGGTAGGCTACGTCACTACGTATGTATATATGGCGAGACCGCGGTGAAAAAAGAATAATGGCGCTAAATTATATCCAGGTAGGGTTAATTCTGATAAGTCAGAATTCACCCCCCCTCTGTTTCACTTAGCTGGTTTATATTTACAACCATTTATATTTCATATTTCCCCCCTTCGGGAGGGGGGTGTAGAATATTCCCGAGGTAAGGTATGCCTGTCGTAAAAGGCGACTTAAATCCAAAAAGTTTAAACTTTTCACAAAAGTTAAAAAGAAAAGAACATGTAATGAACAAAACAAATGATTTTAATACCATAGGTGGTAGGCCAGTTACACTGGTAAATCCACCCTCTTCGAAGGTCGGTCCCCTGGATTCTGGGGGCGGTTTTGCAGACTTTACACTGTTGTTCATCGTCTGCAACGACTTCAAAAGGCCTGTGTTCCACTTTTGTAGTACCCCGTTCTTGCACAATTTTTCGGAGATTATTCTCGTTAACCAACATTGCGGTCAACTGTAGATAGCACTCTGACGCAATATACACGCTAAGTTTTTCCGGCACCAGTGCCATCTTGCAGATGAGCTCATCGTGTGAGAAGACACAGTTCCGACGCGACTCCGAGTAGTGTCTTACACAATCGCGTCCCATCCTCAGCCAATCTGCAGGTGCATAATTCACTGATTCAGCAAAATTTAAACCTTGGGTAAATCCGGCATGATATGCGCGTGGAAATGTTATGACGAATTCCCCAGCTCTTTGATCAGTGCGATAGACGGGAATACCCTTCTCCATCAGAAAATTTGGATTTAAAATTGTCACAAGTTGATGCAACAAATTAGGCTGTAATTCAAACAACTCTGGTGCCTTATCCTTCAGAACACTTTCAAACATCTTCTCATGGCTGCTTCGTATTCCATACCAGGTTTTTGGTTGACCACAGAGAAGGTAATTGATTGTATAACTCCAGTGGTCTTCAAGGTGCCAGCAGATTGTAGAATAACACATGCCAACGTGCATCCATGGAACTTTGACATCGCTAATACCGGCAGTAATGTAACTCAGAGCTGATTCCTCCATTATGGGGAGATTGTTCAAATTCCAACTAGAATCAATATACTGGATGTCTTCTGGCCGCAAGTTCAAGGAATTTTTGGTTGTGAAGCCAGATCGATGGTCTATGGTGTTTAGGTCTGCACCATATTCCACTACAAAGTCATCATTTACTGACGAAACTATTCGCCAAAATTCTCGTTCCACCATTTCGGTGGATACAAGATGCTCTGGTTGACGGAAATATTCCCGCTTGAATTGATGTGTCATTTCAATAAACTGATACATAGTGTATTCGCGTTGGTTTTGCTCAAAGCCAATTATTGGTTTGTTCAATACCTCTATTATACAACGCGGACAACGCCAAGCGCCACATGGTACGTCGTTCAATGGCGGCATTAAGCAAAATGTGTGGTAACTGTCCAGGCATTCGTTACAAATTATCATAGTCTCCTACATGTCGGTGCGATTGCAGATATAACATCTAAACTCCGGAGAGCGATTACTTTTTTCGTGGGGTACGCGCATTACCCTATGTTTGCCACCAAATAATTTTATGGTTTTGGCATTTTCGTCATCTTCCGTTGTTATGTGAGTAGGTGCCGTTTGTAAGCCTCTGGCGGACGCCGTGCTTGTTGAAGCTACATTTTCAGGGTTTGATGACTGCCTTAGATGCAAATATATTAAAGGGTTTAAGCAGTCGCTCATAATGATTCTTCAATGCGTGGCCGGTGTTTGCCGAAAAGTTCATAAGCTGTGCTACCCTTGACCACCTGTGTTCTTTTGTCGTCCGGTCAAAACCGCCGCCTTCTTGAACTATTCGTTTAAGGGAATACAAATCTAATGGTTTTTTCTCGACTAAAGGAATCTTCATTGATGTGCCCTGTATCAAACCCAAAACTTTGCGATTTTTTTTTTCCAAAAAATCAACTTAACACGCGATAAAGCATCCATTTTATTTAGGCGCTGCACAATAGGAGTAAATTTCAAATTATCAACATCAACAGTACAGGGTGGCATCCAACTCTCTGGTGGAATAATTTTAACTATGCCACATTTCTCGGCAATTATTCGAATTTTTCTTATATAAGAAGGTGCATTTTTGAATTCCTCCTCGCTCGGCTTAAATACGAGGCATTCCTCTGGCGGCTGAAAAACATGTTGTTCAATAGCAATAAAAGGGGAAGTCGAAGACATTTCGCTGTGAAGCTGTTCTTTTCCGATTGCTCTTGCTTGGAAATTGAAGTGCTATCCGAGTCGGATACATTTGGTACATCAGATGTTTTTGCTGCTCCATCATGTGGCGATTTTATGGAAGCCATTGATGCTAAACGAGGTACTCGTGACGATATGTTGAAGTGACTTGAAGTCCTATTTGATTGATGGCATACGAGTTTTATTTCAGTTTAGTTTTCGAGGATTATTTTGGGACATAGCATCGATAATTGGTCCTCCACTTTGGTGTAGCGAAGCACTTTGAATATTAATGTTTTTTATTGTAAGCGCAATCAAATTTCGGTTATATATACATTAATCGTTCGAGAACTATTCGAAAACTTTACTAGTTCCAGTCCAGTTGCACAACAGACAAAAATGGATGTACTTTAAACCATCTTTTTGAGAAGCTTGTTGATTTTGTCTTCGCGGTTGCCGAAATCACCACCCTCAACATGGTTGTTCTTCTTACGCCACCCACCGGTTGGTGTGTTTAGCTGATGGTAGCCTTGTTTAGCTTAATGAATACACCGTTGTTGATTTGACGCAAGCGGAACAACTGAAGGACCTTACGTACTTTTGGTGCCACCTTGTTGATACCACGGACTCGAATCACAAAAAGCCAAACGGTTTTCAGCTTGAACGTAGTATTTATGGGAGTACTTCTCTGCACGAACAAGATTCTCACGCTTTCTCAAGGCCATGACGGCGCTGCGCTTTACCTTCCTCTTGGTAAGGATTGCACGTCTGCTTATGCTTTTTTTGGCAAACTTCAATTTAGATTCCGGGACAGCCGGCAGCTTTTTAGCTGCGGTGCTGGACTTCTTCTTTTCTGCGACAGTCATTCTTAACTTGTCACTATGCACGTTGTAAGAGAAAAAAAATTCAACAACAAATTTTAAAGAATTTTAAAGAAAAAAAGAACTCGAATTGCGACCGAAAAAAAAGAACATGCGACGGTTGCCCAGTTTGTTGAAAGAGTGGTCGTTTTATTCATTTGCTTTGTTACGCTCTCTATTTTCTTAATTTTACAAAAAAAAGTTGGATGGCAGGCGCCAAATTCAAATTTTTATACCATTTTACATTTTGACTATCTAGTTCACAATAGTCACTAAAAATTTCTTCGTTGGCGTTCTGCCGATACAGTACTCTTATGAAAGTAAGCAATCTAGGCCTATAAAGGTAGTAGTAAAAAAATTACACTACTCATGTTTGCCTGAAAGTATTAAAAAAGACTTAAAAGAGAAAAAGTTCAAAATAATAGAAGTAGTCAATATGCTTAAATTTAAAAGTAATAAGTACCACTTCCAAACTTTATGCTCAGTTTTTAGCATGACGAAGACATAAAAAAAATCACAGAATAAAAGACATACCTGGAATGAAAGTTGAAATCCACACATTAAGGAAATCTAAATCTCGTTCCACAATGCAAAAATTGTCAAAAGTATGGTCACACACAAAAAAACTGCAGCGCAAATTCAAAATGCGTAAAATGCGCAGGAAGTCACCATACTAAAGACTGTATGGAAAAAAAAAGATGAACCGCCAAAATGTGCGAATTGCAACGAAAATCATCCAGCTAGCTATAGAGGACGTACAGTTGCAACAGAAATCCAACTTGCTAAAGACAAGAGGCAAAAGAAGCCTCACAACAGACTTAATATGGACGCACCTAAAGTCAAAAAAGACTTACAACAAAGCACCCAAAACAAATCAATGCCCAAGAGTTAATAGAATTAATAAATAATTAAATTAATAAAAGACATAAAATTAACACCAACTGCGGGTGAAAAATAACATATGGTCAAGTAGCATCAAAAACCGCAGGAAAACCAGCTGACAAAACAGAAAAAAATAATATAAAACCAATGGAAACCCTAACGAGACAAATCCTTAATAGAATGGATTCCATGGAGAAATGTAATAAAAAAATATTAGAGAGAATATCTCTTCTTGAGAGACAGAGCAGCAACAAAAGAGCTGTACCGAAAAGACAAACATGATGGATAAAATAAAAATCCTTGAATGGAATGCTAATGGTATCGAGAATCGCAAGGAAGAGATTCAAATAATACTCGATATTAACCAAATCGATATATGCCTCATCTCAGAGACTCATTTAAAACTATCTACATACTTTAAACTACAAGGATATAAGCTATATCACACCCCACATCCTCACAATTGTGCAAAAGGAGGGGCTCCAGTCTTAATAAAAAACCAGATTGAACACCATATAGAAACCAAATTCCAGTCATGTGCGATTTAAGGGATCTCCATAAGAATAAAAACGAACAGTGGGCAGTTATCAGTTGCATAAGTATACTGTTCCCCTAGCTATAGAATACAGAAAAATGACTTTGAATGTCTTCTAGATATATTTCACAATTGATTTATTGCGGGAGGAAATTTTAATGCCAAAAATAAGTATTGGGGTTCTAGACCAACGAATACCAGAGGAAATAAAACAAAACTCATACCCTCCTGCAATATGGAATAAACACTCCACAATTGACCAAGTGCATAGAATCACTGATAAAATTGAAAATACTTTTGAAGAGAAAAAAGTATGCTGTACAGTATTTCTTGATATATCACAAGCTTTCGACAAAGTATGGCACAAAGGATTGATCCATAAATTACAAAAGCAACAGCGATTTTTCAGAATTAAACAAGAAACAACGTACTCAACATTAAGAGAAATTAATGCTGGTGTACCTCAAGGCAGTGTTCTAGGTCCAGTCCTATATCTCCTATTTATTAGTGATCTACCAGAAAATGACGAAACCACTCTAGCTAGCTTTGCAGATGATACTGCTAAACTTTCCGTAGGAGAAACTGTCGAAATAGCTACAAAAAAGCTTCAAAAGGCAGTAAACAATATCTCAGAATGGACTAAAAATTGGCAGATCAGATTA
The DNA here is from genome assembly GCA_932526625.1 of Rhingia campestris. NCBI lineage: Eukaryota > Metazoa > Arthropoda > Insecta > Diptera > Syrphidae > Rhingia > Rhingia campestris. The sequence goes on from OW052183.1 coordinate 56,761,496, forward strand.
AATGACCTGAAGTCAGTTCATATCAATTTTACGTTAAAAAATGTACCACACATTCCAGTATACATAAATAGTAATGTAGTGGAATATTCAAATACAGCTAAATATTTAGGGATGACTCTAGACGCCAAACTGCGCTGGAAAGCACATGTAAAGAAAAACATATGAGAAGGCTACAATCCGCTGTGCGGATCGTTGAATACCCTATCCCATCCTATCTGTAAAACTAAAATCCCCAAAAAGTGTACATGGCTAAAAGCACGATGTGGATAAAATAAAGAAAATGACATGGTGACAACAAATTCTTCAGGCTGCTTATAAAAAACTTTTAAGGTTCTACAAAAGACAATGTTTTCTCCTGCATATGTTATGGGGTAGTGTAAAAAAATGGTTTATATAAAAACGCCCCAAAAAAGTGGGCGGGGGTTAAAATAGTCTGTAGACGAAATGTTGATATGTATATTACTAATGATTCTGCATCAAAAGTTTTTTCGAAAATTTTAAAATTTGACCGAAAAAAGTTTTTTATTAAAAAACGCCCCCAAAAAGTGGGCGTGGCAAAAAACTTTATATGAACGAAATACAGATATTCAGATTGTCTAAATATGTTGTTCAGAAAGTTTTTCAAAATTCCTTATGGTTTGGCCAAAAAATAAGTTTTTCTAAAAAGGGGGCGTGGCAGTAGGCGGATTTCAAAAATTTTTACACGTGTTCTGCTGGGAGCAACAAAGAGCACGTGTACCAAGTTTCATCCTTCTAGCTCAAAATTTAAGGCCCAAAAACTGGTGACGTACGGACGGACGGACGGACGGACAGACATGGCTAAATCGACTCAGCTATCGATTCTGAGTCGATCCATATACTTTGAGGTATATGTAGCTAAATTATTTCTCTATGTTACAAACTATGTATCAAAACTAAAATACCCCTATGGGATAGGGTATAAACATATGAGAGGCTACAACCCGCTGTGCGGCTCGTTGAATACCCTATCCCATCCCACCTTAAAATTAATATCCTCAAAATATAGGCCTCAGACAGTTTATCAAAATCGTTTGTGGTTCGACAAAAAACAAAGTATTTCTATTGCTAATGCCTTGGGATGGGGTATACAAATGGTTTTTGTAGGAATTCGCCCCCAAAATGTGGTCGTAGGTGAAAATGATCTACGGGCAAAATGTTTATATTACCATTGCGGAAGTATTTGCATCAAAAATTTTTTCGAAAGTTTTAAAATTTAGACAAAAAGCGTTTGTTACTAAAAACGCCCCGAAAAGTGGGCGTGGCAAAAACTTTGTATGGACGAAATATAAATATTAGGATTGTCTAAATATGCTGGTCAGACACTTTTTTGAAATTGCTTACGGTTTGGCTTTAAAATACGTTTTTCTAAAAGGGGGCGTGGCAGTTGGCGGATTTCAAAAATGTTTACACTTGTTCTGCTTCGTCGGCCAGAGAGTCTATATACCAAATTTCAACACTCTAGCTCAAAATGTGAGGCCCAAAAATCGGTGACACACAGAATGACGGACAGAAAAAAATTGACCCTAACCCACGAACATTGCAAACGTCCACTCTAAATTTCCTTTCCATTGAAACGCATACATTAAAAAACACAATACCGACGACGAACTAAGCTTGGCTAAGAAGTGAAGGTTGCACGTTGATTGTCTAAAACAACTTGTCACTACAACAAGTTAGTGGTGTTAGCCCCTCGGAATGTTCGGACATCCAAAGTACTGGATGCGTGTCTCTTGTCTATCGCAAATCGATCAATTTGGTTGTCCGTTCGTTGATCTGAAGACCGCCATGACCCCTTATAGATATCGAGCTGAGGAAATTGTATGCTGTCTATAATGGCATTTCGTTCCGTAGCGAATTTTATTAGCCTAAGTCCGTTGCCAATCGTGTTGTCGTGCAGGCTGTGTTTTCCTACAATATTGCTAAAGATGTCTTCTCTTCCTACCTTTGCGTTAAAATCTCCCAGAACATCTAACTTCGGTAGTCGCTTATAGGTTTTGTCAAGGAGCTCGTAGAAGCAATCCTTCGCTATATCATCGTTTTCCTCCGTCGGGCTGTTTGTATTACCTGGATGGCAGTAATGTCTACTTTGTAGCAGTTTAGGGCTTGCGCTAGTTGTTTGATATTTCAGCCAAGTATCTACGAAATGCGTAGATAACTCATCATTCCAACCGAGATTTTGAACAGATGAGATGTTGAGATGTTTAACAGCATCCTTTGAATTTTCCCTCCAGAGAAATCATTGGAATCGACGATGTTGTTTTGTAACCTAGATCTTCCTAAACATTTTAACTATGCTCGTCGAATATACAAACCGGTGCAAGCGAAATCGGAGTCACACCGCAATAAGATTTCTTTGTATACTGGTCTATGTGTAACTGGTCATTAAGAGATCTTCCCGACGTATCTTGGTAGGAACTATCGAATACGACCCGAAAACGATCTATCTTTCAAGTGCTTTTTAAATAGGTGGAATGCTAATTTTTGGGAATTCTCATTCTTTAATAACCGTGGGATTTTGGCGAGAAGCTTTTAACACTATCAGATCTGTGTCGTAGCGAGCTTAATACAAGCAGCATCTACAAACAGAGATTTGCCATAGCATATAATATGCATCTACACTTTGACCTAGGGACAATCGCTTGTCCTCCGAAAATAAATATCGTCGGACAATAAGTAACGTAATTAATTCACGTAAAAAGGGTTCTAGTTCTAATTACTGGAGTCCATTGCAATGTCTACCAGACATTGACAACAGCGACTATATGGATGATGTAGTTGCGGTTAGTGCAAAAAAGTATATATACAAATCAAATTTCTCCAAAAATCGAGTGATTACGTTCACAGTTTCATGAAAACACTTAATATTAATGACTATTACATAAAACGAATATCCATTGAGATAAAACATGTCTGTGAATTCCTTGCTTCCTATAACTCAGTGTTGACAAGTTAAAATCTGAAAACTGTCAATTTTTCTCACATGATCTTCACAGTGAAAATGTTTTCAAAGTTATTCTCTAAGACATGGGGGATATGGATGCAAATATATTAAAATGTAAACTCATAAACATCGGCTTAAAGTGCATTAATACCAAAAAAATACCAAACATTAACATTAAGTTTTTACCTGTACCTTAAAGTATATCAGCTAGCCATTCTTAGTCGATCTAGCCATGCCTGTCCGTTCGTTTGTGTGTCACCGATTTTTGGCCTTTACATGCACTGAATTTTGCATTGTCTATATTTCATCCATATATACATAGTTCTTAACCAATTTTTGGCGACGTTTTATTAAAAAAAATAAGATTTTCGCCAAAAAAGCATTAAGTCGCCATATATCATTTTGATTCAATTTATGGGGGCGTTTTTCTACGAAAAACATTTGTATACCCTACCCTGTAGCATATGCCATAGAAAAAATTCTTTTTTTTTGTCGAGCCATAAAAGATTTATATAAAGGATGGTTGAACTACTTAAAATAATTGACCCCATATGGCTAAGAAAGGTTTCTATGGGATTGTTTTACAAATAGTTTGTTTTACGAAAACGCCCCAAATAATTGGGCGTGGGTTAAAATGATTTATAGACGAAATGTTCATAGAATTACTCGAAATATTTTCATCATAATTTTTTTTCGAACTTTTTTTAAATTGTGCCTAAAACCGTTGTTTATTAAAAACCACCGAAAAGGGACCTGGTTAAAAACTTCATATGTACGAAGTATAGGTATTGAGATTTTCTAAATATGTTTTACAAACACTTTTTCAAAGTCAATATAAATAGGTTCTTAAGTATTTATTGCGAAAGCACCTTAATAATTTGCATGTGTAAAAAAATGAGTGTAATGTTTTTGAAACGTGACGGCAGTTGAACGATGTAAAAGATTTGGTTTAGAAATAAAAAGTGATCACAAGTGAATTTGAGTTTTATTGATTAAAAAAATTAATATCGGTCGACAATTATTTCTCTATGTTAAAAACTATGTATCAAAATAATTATGTCGCTATAGGATAGATTATAAACACACAGAAAGAATGAAAATCCCTTTTTGACGACAGTTTGGAATTTTAAATGACTTAAATTTATTTAGGTTGACATTCACCTTACTGCAAGTGTATGATATTTTAGGTCTTTAAAAATGGGAGTACGAATATAAAAGTTGGAGTACGAGAGTACGGAGGTCTTGAAAGTAGTACAATACTCCTATGGGAGTACTTTCGGCAACACTGGCTGCCGCTGCCGCGTATGCACGTTCATATTCAAACGGCAGCTCGTTATGCGTGGGAAAAGGACGACTGCAAAATGAGCAGCTCTCTCAACCATACTGCAGGCCACTCCTGGAAACACTCCAAGCAACATCCCTAATACACAATCAACATTGTTCACGACCGAGGAACTTAACGCTTTAGCAATGGAAATGATCACGAGTTTGTCTACATGTAAATCCAAAGTAGAACAGTTTCAAGTGATTGCACATTTAAACTTAGTACGCAGCTCGCGCTAAATTTTGTCTTTTCTACTCCACTTGTTTTCTCCAATTCGTAAACAGCATATATGTAGATGAGTCAGGGAAATGTCATACATTCGCAGATGTCAGTAAATGTCAGAAAATCAGTCGCGTCAATAAAATTTGTTTACCATTTGAGGCAAAATAAAAATCTTCCATCAAATATTCTTCATCATTTTCTTCCATTTTGTTTTTATTGTTTATTAAAATTTCGCCGATTTAAAAGCCTCGCACATTAATTTCACGAGATAAGTAAGAGAAGACCTGTCATCCGCCGAGTATAACACTTTTCGTATAACACATAATATTGTTAAACCATACCTACATTTTGTGTGTCCCATCTTTATAAAGTTAAGAATTTATCTCGCGAGCTGCGTACTGCACTGATAAATTTACTCGCTAAATTTTACCTCTGTAGAGATTTTTGTATGGGAGATAAAATTTAGCGTGAGCTGCTTACTGGGCTTTAGCAACTATGTTTTTGTATAGTAATGATAACATCAATATTGTCACTTGGAATGCGAGAAGTATTCGCAGCAAAACTGTAGAATTTCTAAACTTTTTAAATAACAGCAACATTGACGTTGCTTTGGTTACTGAGACTTGGTTCAAACAAGGTATAAATTTATCAACACCTCAATAGAAATCCTACCAAAATGATAGAGTCGATAGGACTGGTGGCGGCGTTACGATTCTTATCAAAAGATCAACTCAGCATTCGCTCCTGCCCGTTGTCAGAACACGTTACGTGGAAAATGTGGGGGTTGAATTAAAACTACGAAATCAAAAGGTTGTAAAGGTATTTTGCGTATACTTTCCGGGTAAAAGCGCTACAGATGAAATGAGAAGTAGCTTTAAAAACGATTTCAGAAGGCTTTTCACTCTAAACGGCGATTTCTTAATTGGTGGAGACCTCAATTCCAGACATAGGAATTGGGGTTGTGTTCGAGCAAATGCTTGGGGAAACCTACTTGATGATTTTCCTGTTATATTGCCAATCTCTGTTTAGTATCCTCCTAATAAGGGAAATAAAAGTGCAATATATCCAGGATTTAAAAAATGCTTACTGGACACGTTTTTGTTCAGAGATTAAATCAAAACTTAGAAATATCACCCTGAATATTGACGACATTCTAACTGATTGACTGCCTTGTAAATGATTTTTCTGATCACGTTCTTAGTTCGGTGGATGCTAGTATCCCAAAAGTTCCTAAAAAGTATTACTGTTTTAAACTGCCCCTCATATATTATCTTTAATTGAACAAACAAATAGCCTTACAAATCAGGTATTATCATATCTGAACAAACAAATAGCCTTACAAATTTTAAAACACAGAAATATATAATGAAACACTAAACTCAATATACTGGACAAAAACTCTAAACCCTTCTGGAACTTCGTTAAATTAGTAAAAAATAAAACAGACAGTTACCCTTCTTAAAAAACTCGTCGGGCACTTACTTTACTTCAAACTTCAGTTGTCTTCCTACTCTCTTTGAGATAAGACCACTTTCGGTGCTTAACACTATTATTAATTTATTCATTTACGATTAATTAATTTATTTTATTTAAATTGCAAAATTTTTTGTTACGCATTCTATTCAAAATGAATACCTGTGGCAAATGCAATGAAAATATTATTGATATTAAATTTACTTTGTGTTCGGGTATTTGCGCTCGTCAATTTCATGACGATTGCTGTAGTGTCAGTGCTAGTGTATTGGGTGTATTAAAAAAATCGCCAAATCTAAAGTATTTCTGTGATGTTTGTGCCGGCTGCACATCATTATCATTAATCCAGAAATTTGGTGAACTGTCTAAATCGTTAGATAGTCGATTTGCTGAGTTAAAAAGTGATTTAAAACATGAGCTTAAGATCGCGAGTTCATCAGAGTTCAGTGTTTAAACACACCTGATAATGTTTTTTCAACTCCCAAATCTCACTCGGTTGCTAAAAAAGGTGTAATTCCTCAATCTTTAACTAGCCCAAACACTATTGATATTGCTATACCACCCCACACAACACAGGTAAATATAACCAACGATTCACAAAAACCATCCACATCACATACAAATATCGCTCAACCACCTAGCACAGCTGATGTAATGTGAATCTAAACAAATTACAACAAAAGTGCAAAGCAAAACAAAAAGACAATCGTCAACATTAGTCTCATCTATTGCTGCAGCACAATTTGTACCTATTTTTACACTTGTCGTTTTTACATATAAAAACTAAGCCAGCTGATATTTGTGAATATGTTTCTAAACGATTTAATATTAACACCAATTTAATCGAGTGTGTTGGTTTATTTAAAAAAAACATTGATGTTGAAAGGGAATATTCATATATTAATTTTAAGCTTGGTATTCCACCTGTCCATGTAAATTCTACGCTTGAAAAAAAATTCTGGCCTGATGGTGTTGCTGTGAAGCTTTTTATGTCGAACACAAAAAACTACCAACAACGCCCGCAACGCAATCGCTTGAGAGCCGGTCAACGGCAAAAATAGATCGATACACAAGCACACGCACTTGCATTTCTTCTGCTTTTGCTAATTCTTCTTTAATGTCTTTTTCTCCTTCACTGACCAGTGTAAACAGTGGTGTACCTCAAGGAAGTCATTTGGGTCCTCTTCTCTTTATTTTGTTCACTAATGACATACCTTCTTTCATTAAACATTCGAAATGCTTGGATATGCCGATGATTGGAAGCTTTACACTCAAATAAAATCTGTTAGCGACTGTGAAAATCTTCAATCTGATTTTCGAAATTTATTTCGCTAGTGTAATAAAAATTCTTTAACTTTGAACGTAGAGAAGTGAAAACGTTTACAGCTTCACGTCAGCTAGATGATATTATGTTCACTTACGCAGGCAATGAAACTGTTTTAGAACGAGTTAATGAAATAACCGATCTCGGCATTCGATTTGATAAAAAAATTACATTTACTTCACATTACGATGTAACAATATCAAGGGCAAATTCATTATTAGGTTTTTCGAAAAGAAATTCCTTTGATTTCAAAGACCCTTATACATTAAAATCAATTTATTGTTCTCTAGTTAGATCAATTATGGAATATGCTTCGGTTGTTTGGTCTCCTTACCATCAAACGCATATAGATAGAATCGAGCGGGTACAGAAAAACTTTACCAGGTATGCTATCAAAAAATTAAACTGGTATGATGAATTACCTGATTATAAAGCTCGATGCTTATTACTGGGCTTGCAAACTCTTTCTACTCGAAGGAAGCTAACAGGCGTTATGTTCATTAGGGATATTATATGTTCTCGGATAAATTCATCCGAATTGCTAGCTTGTCTTAATATTTATGCACCTGTGAGACACCTTCGCCCAAAAGATATGTTCATAGCAAATAGGCACAGAACAGCTTATTGCCAAAATGAACCAATATCAAGATGCATCACATATTTCAACGAAATGTGCAGTTCTGACGAATGCGAATTTTCAAAAAGTAGATTAGCATTTAAAAAAGATCTTTCCATATCTTTTCACTAACTTAACAATTTCACATCCCAAATACTAACAATCCTTCGCTAAATCTATACTCTTAGAAAAGGTCTATATTTTTTTTTATTTTTTCTCGATGATTATAGAGTTTTTATTAAATATATATTTTTTTCTTCACTTTGAAGTTTTTTTTTTTAAGTTTAATTAATCTTTTTTTCAGGATTAAACTATTTTTATTATTAAGTCAAAATAATCTGGTAATATATACGAATATGGTAGATCAAATAAATAAATAAATAAATAAATAAATAAAAAAATAAATATACTTTACTGACATCGAAAAAGCCAACGCACTTGCCATAAACTTTTTCAATAACCATATGTCGTCTCACAAAACTTAGGTGATGTATATACCAGCACACTAGTGAATAACACAATTCAAGCTTTTTCAGCCAATGCAACTCATCATCCTTCTTCCATCACATTTGTTAAGGAAGAAGATATAGAATTTTTAATTAACAATCTACATGCAAAGAAAACTGGAGGTATTGATTGCCCAGAACAGGTATACGATTTGTCACGCTTATTGCAAATGCATGCCTTAAAATGGAATACTTTCCCGATATCTGGAAACTCGCAAAAGTGGTACCAATATAAGTTGGTAAGTACATCCCATCAGGCACTGAGAATATGTAACTGTATCAAATTAAATCGATGCCAAGGGAAATGTACAGGTATGGTCTTACTAGACATTGGAAAAGCAATTGACTCAGTTCGCACCAGAGCCTGATATACAAAATGATAGGACTTAACTTCCCTCCATTTATTTGTAATATAGTCCAAAGCTTTTTGTCCAATCGTTGTTTTAAGATGTTTTTCCGACTTGGTATATTTTAATCAGGTGCTTCACAAGGCGCAGTTCTTGCCACAATATTATAAAACATATTTACTCATGATATTCCAAAATTACCGCATTATAGATACCGCAATATTTTCATCCCATGAATACGCTCTTAATATTGAGAGGAATCTCCAAAATGGACTGGAAACATTAGTAAAATACTATCACAAATGAAATATCAATTGAACGAAGGGAATACTCAAGCTATCTATTTCATCCAAAAAAGAAAGTCTTGTTTTCCCCCCTCGCAAACTTCAATTCAATGGTAATAGTATTAATTGGGAACCTTCTGTTAGATATTTAGGTATTTATTAAGATACCAAGCTAACTTTTAAGGACCACATCAATTAATCTATAAAGAAAATAGGTATAGGAATCAAGATGCTTTACCCGTTTATTAAAAAAAATTCATTAATTTCCACTGAAAACAAAATATTTTTACATGAAGTAATTTTCCAGACAATTCTTTGGGCAACTGCGCTAAGTGTGTCATATACAAAAATTGCAAGTATCGCAAAACAAACTTTTAAAAATGATGTTAGATTTACCTTGGCGTACAGACTTTCATGAAAGAGCAATTGTTGAATTGATAGCTGATAGAATTTTAACACTTAATAAAATATTTAAAACTAGATGCAGTTTCGCTGACAATCCTCTTGTAAATCAACTAAATACATAATATTGTTCAATTATAATTTCTATATACTCGTACTTATTGTTTATATTTAAAGTATTGCTGTACAAATTTGTATTCATTTGTTTTATAGTTATTTATTTATTTATGTGATATTTGTTATTTGTTAACTTAATGTATAATAATGCTAATTAATTAACCTTCTTATTTGTTTGTTTATTAATTTTTTGATGTATTTAATCATTTATTTATTTATTTCATTTTTTTTTATTTATTTATTTGTTTATCTATTTATTTATTTATATATTTATTCATTTATCATTTATTTATTCATTTATTTATCTATTCATTTATTTATTTATTGATTGATTTATTTAAGAATGTAGCAATTTAATGGCAATTGTAATTTTTTTTCTTTTTTTAATTTCTGATTTTTTTTCTGATATTGGAGGTTTTTTTTCGTATTTTCCTTCAAGTTTATTCTGTATTCTTTTTAAATTCTTATGACCATTAAAAATAATATTTCAGTAGTATGATAAAATCATCATCAAATCTCTGTAAAATATGCAATAACATCATTATGTAAAAATATTCATATACTAAATAAATATATCTATATATTTTAAACAAAAAACAAAGTTTAATTACACTTATTACGGCTCTTGCAAACAGTTTCGCAGAGTGTTTTTTAAACTATTTTTACTAACGTACAGTTCAACTACATTGTTATTTTTACTGTAAACTCTACTCATGCGACTAATAGCCTCATGCATACCATAGTTGTGTTTATGATTAGGTATATATAAAATATTTAAACTACGCATGTTATAGGAACCTCCCCGGGTATTTAAACCTGATAATAATTGGTGTTAGAAAACCATGTCACTGTTAAGTCTACGTTGAGAGAAAGGCTACAGTTGCAGTAGTTTAATTCGACACCTACATATACGGGGGCAATTTCTGTAGATCATCCCATGAAATACCTCTCAAAGCAAATGTTATAAACATAGGTTGGACTAATTCAATTCTATTTGAATGAACTGCATAGAAGGGTCGCCAAACTTCTTAGGCATACTCCAAATGAGTGCGAACGAGACGCTGATATACTCATCAGTTTTTCAGGAATGAGCCCTGCTATCCCACTAATAGTGATAACTGATAGCTAATCGTTGATAGTGTAGCCATAGTGGTATCAATGCATTACCGTTGGTCTCAATTAGCAAGTTTGATAATTGAACTAATCTCCGATCTGTTATATGCTTTTCACCTGCAACATTGGACGTCAACAATGTTTTGCCACGCCAAACGATCTTCGGTAATTGCACGCGAAAAGTCCTCTGCCACTTTCCAATATCACAAAGTTTTATCCACTCACGATCAATTATTGTTCAGTTGTTTTTCACAAAAAGATTTAATTCGTCTTTAGTTTTTTCTCATATTACAAAAAAAGAATAATCGGACTCGGTTCTATTATGTTTACAACGATTAATTTAATTGTTTCCCGCTTGAATTTCAAGTGAATTTTCTTTTACAAGAGAGTTTGGTAACGGAAGTGAATTGCGTTCAAGTGTAGTTCCTCAACACTCGAGTGTACAGAGTGCGTACGCTCCAGGTGCATACTTGTAACGCCAAGGTTACGGCCAACGTTAGTTATTGATTGTGGATGTGCTAGCGTAAACACGATTTTCTTACTAGCGTTGGCCGTAACCGCACCCGAAGTCGTTGTCAGTGGTCGTTCCGCATCTGATTGGTATTTGAAGGGAATCATTATCCGAGAATGTGATCTATCTCATAACCGTCTAGTTTTTACGTGGCAAATATGAGTACACGTCTTCTCCATCTCTCATCTGCTGCCGCCAAGACTTTACACAGGGACTAAAAGTCAAAAACCCTATCTACGGTCAGGGTACTAGGCACTCAGTGGTCGCCACGAAAACTTTATGAGTCGGAGTTGGTAGGCATAAGCTAGGTGAAAACTCAAGGTTTTATTTAATAGCATTGCCTATCATTTGACTACATCTTTCAAAACTATCTTGCATTTCTAAGCTAATCGAATATATTATTTGTAATAAATTAGTCTTCCTCTGTCGAAACATCGTCTGTGAAGAAAAGCTTTGTTTTGTAAAAATGTATCTACTGTCACAAATCTTTTAACTACAGCAAGCTTTGATAATTAAGTTGAACATTTTATAATTTAGTCTTATGCGGTCCTTACATGGTCAATCTATTAACATCATACATCGTGTGTATGTGTATTGACGCTACCCCTTACACAGTTCAATCGATTGACGTGACATTTTTAGTTTTTGTGAGTTATTGTGGAGTACGGATATGCGATGAGTGCTCGATCTTCATCGTCCTTCAATTTTCCACTAGCGCCAGTCATGTTTTCTCTTCTGCGAGACAAAATACAATGAATCAATTACGTCAATCCAACCCTTACACACATCGATCAGCATGACGGTCATCATTCAAAATCAAACTTGCTTTCTTTTTCTTTTTAGATATTTATTGACTTGTACAAGTCAATTCTATACACACTGACAACATCTTAATGTTTAAACCGGTTTAAAAGCGGTTTAAATCTGAACCCTAAAATCGGTCTGAACCCTACAAAGTGCCAGCATATGATATTTTCACGAAAAGGTGTTCAAATGGTGTACAAATCTGGGCACACATTCTTTCACGGTGACTAAACACATTAACGTTATCGTCAATTAATCCAATTCTATGTTAGGATAGATAGATAGATAGATAGATTGTTTTATTCATTTGATATAATATTTTGGTTTACATTTGTGTTTTCTTAAGTGAATAAAGTTGTGCATGGCATTTCTGCCGTCTGCCCGAGTGGCTGGTATCATATTTACAGTTTATGCATTTACATAATTGTGAAATGAATGAATTTCAATTGTAGCGTTTAATTTAGTTAAACAAGGATTTCAAATTGTAACATTTAGTTAAGTCAAAACAAACATTTTTTAAATATTGACTTTTAGTTTAGTTAAAACAAGGATTTCAAAATGTAACTTTTAGTTTAGTTGAAACAAAAATAATTCAATTACTGACTTTTAGGTTTAAACGGAATAAAAATGTAAAAAATACATAATTGTGAAATGAATGAATTTCAAATTGTAACTTTTAATTTAGTTAAAACAAGGATTTCAAATTGTGACTTTTAGTTTAGTTAAAACAAAAATGATTTCAATACTGACTTTTAGTTTATTTAAAAACGGAATAACATCGTAATTAATAGATTTAATAGAGCTCCAAATTATTTTATTTTAAAAATGTTCATTAATGATTCTGCTTCTGTATGACATCGCTTCTGTAATGAATTCATATAGCCGAATCCAGTCATCTCCATTTAGAATACTATTGATGTCTTCTTCTTGCAGGTAATTCTTTTCGAAGTAAACCCTCCTTAGCTCCCTTAACATTGGACATATTCCTATGAAATGGTAAATGTCCTCTCTTACCCGCATATTGCATAGAGAGCAAATTTCATTCAAATCGTTCCTGTGCGGCTTATAGTTGAGTTTAAGCAGTTCTCCCCTTGCTTTAAAAATTGTGCTTATCAATTTTCTAGAATGATTTTTTGTAAAATAATTTTTAACATTTAAGTTATAGTTTATTTTTGCGTATATAGTTCTTGCACTCGATGACCTTGCTTGTTCTATGAATGAATATCTCTCATTTTCGTCGATATTTTGTATAACTTCATAAAGTTCCTTTCTCCATTCAAGAGGATTCGCATCTACTAGGTTGAGATTCCATCCACAGTTAGCTGCATGATCAACCCAATCCTTGTAAAATAGCGACTTTCGATGTACCGCATTCATAAACACTATCTTCGGCAATCTGGTGTCCTCCATTTTTACTACCCTTACCAGGTAATATGCATTTAGCTTCAGTGTGGATACGAAAAGCGTAGGAAGTCCTGTTTCCAAGTAGTACATGTATTTTGGAGAGTTTAGCGGCAACAAAAAAATCTTTCTTAAAAAAAACCTCAATAAGCACTCCACTATCTCGAATTTCTAAATACCCCAGGTTTGTGCTCCATAAAAAGGAATAGCTTTAGCCGTGGCATTAAAAACATTGTACTTAGCATTTGTCGAAATATACTTATTGTTTAATATTTTTTTCCAATTAGCACAAATAGTTTTTTTCGCTACATCCGCCTTGGATTGGAGGTGTTTTTCCATATTTAAATTGAAGGAAATCGTCATTCCAAGGTAATTGTATTCTTTTACTATTTCCAACTTTGTTTCGCCATAACTCCAATGTTCTTCTCCAGACGTTCTTCCTGCTCCATTGTGGAATATCATCACTTTTGTCTTTTCAGTATTGACTTCTAAGCCCCATCTTTTACAGTAGTCCAAAAGTCTGTTTATATTCAATTGTAGGGAGGTTGGAGATTCCGCCAAAATGAGTATATCATCCGCATACATTATAACTTTTATCTTAATGTTACCATACTCCACACCACATGGTAGGCATTCGACGATGTCATCCAGAAAAAGGGCAAACAATAAGGGACTGAGGTTGCACCCCTGACGTACTCCACGATTCATTTTTATGTTTTCCGATGTTTCTGTCCCATTGAATACACATCCAGTTGTTTGCTGATACATTTTTTCCAATGCTCTGCCGAATTTAGTTGATACACCAAGATTATAAAGTTTGTAAAACAGTGTTCTTCTGGCCACCATATCAAATGCAGCTTTAAAGTCAACAAATAAACCATATAGCTTTTTATTTTGGTTAAGCTTTGAGCGAGCAAGACATCCTAGAACAAAAATATTATCAATCGTCGAATAGCCTTTTCGGAATCCTGACTGAAATTCGCTTAATTTATTATTGGTGCTTACCCAATTAGTAAGCCTTCTATTTAAAAGCGATGTAAAAAAGATATTCCTCTATAATTTTTGGGATCACATGGATCACCTTTTTTATGGATTGGCCAAATGAGCGCTTGATCAAAGCAATCAGGATACACCGCAAAATTAAATATCACATTCAATGCCTGGGTAAGTTTTTCTTTCAATAATAATGTTGAGTGCTGATTTTGGGGCCGCTCCGGCTCCATTTAATTTCCTCGTTAGTTTACAAAATTCAGCTGAGTCTCTGCATTGACTTAATTTATTTGCTAAGTGTTCTTCAAATTTTTTTCTTTTTTCTTTACATACTCGCTTATATTGCTTTGTTGTATTCACATATTCTACTCGAGTTGCGTTTAAATTGTGTTTTCTTAGTGATTTAAGTAAACTCATCGATTTTCTCCTTAACCTTTGACATGAATAGTCATACCATTCTTCTTTTCTTCGCAAGTTATTTGTGTTTTACATAATTATTGCCGCTTCCTTGATAATTATTTCTAGTTCGATCAATGGCAAATAGGGAACTTTACTATTGAGTGCTTTTTGCTGTAATAAGATGTTCAAACTTACTTTATAGCTGTTTTCGAAACGTGTCACCCATTTCAATGTTTGTATACCAGGCGATATATTTTTTCGGGGATTACCTTGGATGCTGTCTATTCCAACTTTTACCTTAATTGGAAGATGATCCGAGTAGGTAGTATTTCCCACCTCAAAATCTTTTACAATGGAAAGCCAGTTTCCACTGATAAGACAAAGATCTATCGTTGAGCTTCCCTGTTTACCAATAAATGTAAATTCTCCATTAATATCTCCGTCAATGCTTCCATTTACAATGCATAAGCCAAAATCGTTGCAAAAATCAATTATTTGTTTGCCTTCTACATTTATGATTTGATCTTTAGAACATCGTTTCTTATATGTTAGGATTTATAAAGAAATGGTCAAATGAGTTTAATGACCCGTATGTCATTCATTCGCCCTACTTAAGTTTGACCAAAGAGGTATATAACTATAGAGTACGCATCACAGCTAAAAATGTTGTCGACGTTTCGGACGCGGGCGGTAGGTGCGAAGGGAATTTGCGTCGTTCGTATATGCATCGGCTTCGGCTATGCTGTTGCTTGATACTGGCATGGCAACGTGCACACTGGGGTATCAACATCAGTACCCCTCATAGTAAATTTTCGTTGTATGAGATGCACACTCTAGTAGTTGTATACTCTTTGGTTTGACACACATCTATCTATGTAGTTCATTCAAATAGAATTGAAGCAGTCTAACGTTAGTTCATTTTTTATGAGAGCTTCCTTTTGAGGTGGTTTTCTTTTCTTAAACAACACGCGGTTTCTCTTGCAGTGGAAACAAAAGAGGAATCGAGAGGCCTAATTCTACTTGAGGGAGGCAATGGAATAAAAATACCGCGCGATAAGACAGAGTAGGTAACTCTAGAAAATGGCATTGTCTAGATATTTTGTGCAAGCTCTTTTTAAAAAGTCCTTACGGTTTGACAGAATATGACGTTTTTATGAAAAGTAGGCGGATATGTTTACTTTTCAGCTGGGAGCAACGAAGAGTACCTATGTGTATCAAATTTCATAAGACAAACATGTCTAAATCGACTCAGCTATTGATTTTAAGTCGATCTATAAACCATACGCTGCATCTAACTAAATTATTTATAATTATACCTAATTATAAATTATAAATAATTATAATTGTTATAAACTTAAGGTCAAAACTAATATACCCAAATGGATAAAAAGATCAAAAGGATAAGGTCGAAACTACTATACCCCTATGGGATAGAGTATAAACACTGTTGAAAACCATTTAGAGGCTGTTCTTGACTGTTCTTCTTGCTGTAGAAAACACAAAAATGACTTTAAAAGCATTCTCAATTTATTTCAAAATAAATCTGTTGCGGAAGAAGGCTTTAATGCAAAAATAAGTATTATCGATACAGATTAACGAATACTAGAGGAAGAGCATTATTTAAAACAATTAAAGAATGTGGCGACATATATAACTTAGCGAAATGCAAACCTTCTGGCCAACAGATAGGTATAAAACTCAAGATCTTGTCGAATACTTTATATCTAAAAATATGTCTTCATATAATAAAAATGTGAAAGAAGGGCCATATCTGGAATCAGATCACTCTTCAATACTTCTTAAAATATGCGATCAAATAAAAACTAGCTACTTCAAATAGAAGACGTGAGAAAATATCAAATAATATTAGCTATTCAAAAAGCAGAGCAATTATAGGAAAAAGTGAAAATATTTTCACTCAATATGCAAAAAGCTGGATGGGCTGCAATTCACAAAAATAAACGCATCTTTCTCTTTGAAAGAGAAAGTTAAAAATGTTGCACTTACACAGAGGTAATAGGTTTTGTTTTCCAATCCCTGATTAGCAGCGGTAGGTTCGCTTGTATATGCACGGCCATCAGCTACAACAAAATTAAATAATCGGGCCTAAAGAAAAAAAACTTAAATATAACCGAAAGAACCATGTTGTTACTGCTACACGAACATAAATATTCGACAGGTGGAAACGTAATGGAATTGCCATCATCATGCATCTGGGCTTTCCCACGTCCTGTAAAGAAACTTCAACGTCTCTTTCAACCATGCTAAATTCTTCCCGATTTTAGAATTTAACCCTGAATTCTCTCACGAAAATTACCTAAGCTGGGCCTTGTCAACTCCACCTTGTCCTATGAATATAATAACGTAAATACTTTTCAAAATACAAAGATTTCATCATAAAGAGATGTGTTTTTCAGCACGAGCATTTAAATTTGCTACTCTCTGCTACTGTCTGAGGGGTTTCAAAGCCTGGCTTCGGAGGGGAGTTGCGGATTGTACGGGGAGTCGTGGTGTCTGGGCTAAGTTCACATGCAAATATACAACGTCTGTCAAATGAAGTGTTACCATTTTTATGTTGGCATTACTGACGACGGGGGCATAGAATATTTTCTACTTCTTACTTTAAAAGTACATTTACAACACATTTACGAAATGGAGTTTGAAAGCAATAGTGTGATTGGCTTGTATTTAGCAGGAAAATCCCAGCCTACTATTGTTCGTGAGTTGCAGCATTTGCGTATAAACAAAATGTTTGTGTATCGGACCATAAAACGGTACAATGATAAACGCTGTAAAGGTGGTGCTAGAAAGGTCACGAATCCCACAGGACCACATTCGTGCAGCATGCAAATGGATTAATGCCGTTATCCGTGCTTCTTACTTAAGTGGCGCTACAGTCCGGGATGAACCTGGGCCTCAACCAACATGCCTCTTCAATTAGCCCCGTCCTTAGCTAACTGCCTCCAGTTGCGCACTCCAAGTTGGTTGAGGTCGGTTTCTTCTTGTGCGCGCCACTTAAGGCAAGCTCTTCCTCTACTGCGTCCGACGTCTGGCTGGGAATAGAAGAATCTGCGAGCCGGAGTATTGGTGTCCATTCGTTCTACATGCCCTAGCCATCTTAAACGTCCAATGCGGAGTTTTTTTTTGACTAGGGGTATGTCGCTGTACAGCCCGTATAGTTCGTGGTTTAATCTTCGTCTCCATAGCCCGTCAACGCAAACGGGACTGAAGATTTTCCGAAGAATTTTTCTCTCGAATCGACCAAGGATTTCTTCATCCGCTTTTGATACGTTCCATGCTTCAGCGCTCTACGGCGCTGGGATGATCAAGGTCTTATATAGGATCTCCTTAGTAGTTCGAGTGAGAGCTTTACTACTAAATTGCCTTCTTAGCCCGAAGAAACAGCGATTGGAAAGAGTAATTCATGTTTGATTTCTGACGAGATGTTGTTGCCAGAGTTAATAGCGGAGCCGATGGAGACAAATTCCCGTACTACCTCAAAGTTATATCTGTCACTGGTGACGTTCTGTCCAATTCGTCCATGTTGTGCGTCCTTTCGTGTTGACAGCATATACTCTCATTTACTGCTAAACCCATTTTTGCCGCTTTCTTCTCTATACTAGCAAAGGTGGCTATGACATCACGTTGAGTCTGCCAATGCTGTCAATATCGTCAGCGTATGCTAGTAGTTGCACCGATTTTTGGAAAATTGTGCCTCTGGTGTTGGCTCGGGAGTTTTGCACAATCCTCTCAAGAATCAAATTGAAAAAGTCACATGACAGCGCATCGCCTTGCCTAAATCCTTTTTTGGTATCGCATGTGTCGGTGAGGTCGTTTCCGACCCTGATTTCCGGCGGCCTTATTAAGCTTGAGTTTAGATATTGCTATCCTCATTTGACTTAGGTCGGGTGCTTGGCAGTTTTCGCTGTTGTCTCCCTAGTACTTTGATAGCCGCTCATAGGTTTTGTCGAGGAGCTCGTAGAAGCAATCCTTAGTTATATCATCTTTTTCCTCGGAGCATGGGCGAATTTGGCCTTGATGCGGATTGTTACAATGCGTTCGCTAATATCTTGGAAACATAGGACTTCTTGCCTAGGTCTGGCTCTTGTAACAAATCCGCATCCAAATAGTCGCTGTTTCTGCTCATTATAACACGGTCCATAGTAGATGCACAGTTTTTCATCCTCTTTTTACCCGGCTCATCCCATCGTATTTCCTGGATGGCAGTAATGTCTGCTTTGTAGCATTTTAGGGCTTCCTCTAGTTGTTCGCCTGCACCTCTCCTGTTTAATGTTCTCACATTCCAGGTGCAGATACGAACGTCGTTGTCCTTTTTACGTTTAGCATGGTCGTCAACAATAATATCAGTCCTTTCCGAGGCTATTGGTTGCTTCGTAACATAATCCAGAGAGAGCTATATCGAGCAGTAACTTAGTTTTTAAAAATTAATCATATGGGTAACATGTACATAAAATTTGAAATTAAAAACTCTGGCGCAAATTTATAGTCGCTTAAAGTACACTTTAAAATTATTTTATCACGTGCTAACACGTTTTGATAATTATAGTCGTCAAAAAGTCTACTTTAGCGTTATCACTCTGCATTAAAGTTAAAGCAACCGAAACCTCACTTTAAATATTTAATGCAGAGTTAGCGTAATGTCACTTTTTAGGTGAGTTTGATTTAGAGGCCTCAGAGGAATGTCCATTAGCATACACTAATTAGTTCCACGTTAAAAAAGTGTCTATTATTGAAAATATGTTAAAGCAAGCTTTTAATTTAAAGTACCTCATAACTAGTGTGGAGTTAAACCCTTAAACATCGATTGACTATAAATTTGCGCCTCTAAAACTAATGGCGCAAATTTATAGTCGCTTAAAGTACACTTTAAAATTATTTTATCACGTACTAACACGTTTTGATAATTATAGTCGTCAAAAAGTGTACTTTAGCGTTATCACTCTGCATTAAAGTTAAAGCAACCGAATCCTCACTTTAAATATTTAATAAAGAGTTAGCGTTCTGTCACTTTTTAGATGAGTTTGATTTAGAGGCCTCATAGGAAAGTCCATTAGCATACACTAATTAGCGCAACGTTAAAAAAGTGTCTATTATTGAAAATATGTTAAAGCAAGCTTTTAATTTAAGGTACCTCATAACTAGTGTGGAGTTAAACGCTTAAACATCGATTGACTATAAATTTGCGCCAATGAAACTATAAAATTTTGAATTGGTTCATTTCATTTGACGGACCCTGTATATATAACCACTATCACTGATAAAATTGAGGAGGGTCAGACGAATATTGAATCTTGCGTAAGCGACACTTGTTTTACCTTAAAATGATTTCAAACAGGTAAAATAATAACTTAGTATTTAGATCACCACAAGAAACTACTACATGAAAGTACTAGATAATAAAAGGAAATTCACAGTGTGCCTAACGAAGTCTGACGTAAATTAATTCAGCGCTGTCCTTCCCAATGGCGATATCGTTTATCGAGTATAGTTAGTCGATTATACTATCGATTTAGCCTTAAAACTTCCTCAGCTATGTGGTTTGTTTGTTGTGTATGCTGGCAACGTTTATTGCATGACTGGTCAGACGTATTTTTAAATTTTGTTTATAATTTTTGTAAGAGATTTTATTTTTCTTGTGACAGTGTAATATGGGAATTTGTTATTTATAATTTTATTTTTAAATAGCTATATTTCATCATAAATGGAGGCTAATACCATAGGATTGCTGATATGCACGGCATATCTAAATCTACAGTGTGCAGATGTGTTCCCGTGCTTGTATATCTATTGCTGGTTTAGGAAAACAGCTTGACCGATTTTCTTCAAACTTTGTATCAACGTTTGTTTTGGTCATATTTTATTATATCCAAAAAAAAAACTGCATATGGCATTTAGGCCATATAAAGAAAATTGTTAATTGTTCACAAACTATTTCGTCAAATTCAATAAAATTTATTTAATGAACCACTTTTACATTTTGCAACAATTCCACATACTACTACCCCTAAACGGAATTTTCACTTTTGACCTATTACCGAAAATCATTATTATTCACATAGGCACTGATTCCTTCAAATTCCGTAATAAACGTTTACATTTATACATTATTTATATGATTTCATGCATCAATAATCAAAACGAATATTATTGTGTATTTTGACCAAACTATGCAAATCGTAAAATTCTGCATGCTTGGCATTTGATCTAACGCCCAAATCGCTGTGAAAGAGAAATTTGCGTACGACCCAGTCGTGCAACCACCACTCGTTTCATAAGTACAACTTCATATGTGTGGCCCTTAACACGTTGTAAAACACAAATTCAAAATTATATTACAAAATGTTTTAAATTGTATATGTCAATAGGTCAAATTGGTGTTATCGAATTATATTTAATAACTTTCTAGACATAACGAATTTGTCTAGATTCTAAATCCATCCAAGGAATATGGTATGAAAAAAAACTCCAAGAATTTATTTATATGTGTTTATTTACTTTCTTTTATATATTGAAAACGTGGGCATTTTTTAGTTTTTTTAATTGCGTAGCAATGCTTTTAAGATTTTCTTTTCAAACTTTTTCATCAGATTGTTATTGAAACGTGTGATCCTTGAAATATTTTTTTTTATTTTCATTGTTTCTTTATTTAAATTTAGTATGTCAATTTCAGATATTAAATTCCAAGGTTCTTTTTTTAGATTTCCTATTTAGTTAAGCTAGAACCTACATTTATAACAAATACATATTTCTAAATGTTTAATTGGTATTTCAGTTTTAAAAACGTATATATTTTATGCTGTGTCTTTTGTCTGTCGAGTTATTTTTTGTTTAATTGATTTTATTGATTTTCGTGTTTCATGTTTTCGATTTGATATAATATTTGATTCATGTATATATAAATGTAATAATAATACTTTTATATGGTTTATGTGCTTGTGTTTTGAACTTTTTTTTAATCTAACTAATGTACAGTGAAATAAAATTCATGTAGTAGGCTTACGCCACTTTATTCGTATAATATCTGCGTTCATTTAAGTAGTAAGGATCATAATTATAGCAAGTGTATCAATAGTAATAAATAAATATCATTTTCAACAAATATATGAGCACATACAATAGTAAAATATATATTTTTTATGTATATTTTTTAATTTTAAATTTAATAAAGACACAATTATAACACTTAATACTTAAGTAATGATTACAAGCAGCATCTAATGCAGTTGAGAAAAGGGACTTTTCAATTAATGCGAAGAGATGACGTAGAATCATTTACCACATTTTTTGTTTGTACTTGCGTACTTTTAAAAAGCTTAATTTAAGGTAAATAAAAGTCTTTAAAAAAACTATTTTAATTTAGCAAAAATATTTTAATGCACGTTTTCATATAAATTTATCAATTCGCAGTGAAATATAATGTCTGTAGTTTGAGTTCTAAAGAATCGCAATAAAATACAGATCATTGAAAGCAAATCACTTAGATATACACACATAAAGTAATCCATTTTTAGCCGCCAAACTTGAATATATGGTTGGTGAGCTGAAGATGAAAACAATATTGGATCTATTTTCAAACCCAAAAGCTTGATGGTCATATAAGTACATTTGTTGATATAAGTACTTTAAAACACTGTTTCATTTTTAATTTCTTGTCATGTCATAAACAAAATCTTAATTATTTACGCACTACACAGTCATTTTATATTTGCCCTTTCTAAATAACGTTAATAGATTGAAGGAAATTGTTTAAGCGAATTTCTCATGTGTAGCTGCACAAGATAGATTCAAATTTGACTAAAAATATAAAACAAATATGGATCAATTCTATAGCAATTCTTAAATATCAGTTGAAACGAACATGACTTTAATATTTTACGTACATGTTTGAGTTTAAAAAGACTAAATAAACAAATTATATATTTTTGAATACAAAAGTCTATTTAAACTATTCTTGACCTAAGTTACCCAATTACTTTCCAGAAATTCGATTTACAATTTGTATTGAAATAATATGCTATGCCGTGGGTCTAAAAAAATAGGAATACGACTTATCGACTTTCGAGGCTTTATCGAAGGTTAATTTCTAATATCAAATAGACCCTATATTTTTATGACCTATTTATGAATTCATCATACGGACCAAGCGCCACACTTAGACTCGTATAATATAATATTTTGTTCTATTATTTAATGTAAAATAAATAAAATTAAAGTAGCGCCCAAAAAATATTTATAACAATAGCTAACAGATGTAAGTGAGTCGGCAACAAGCAACATGCAGCGCGCTGATACTTGACATTGAGCATTGGTCTCTTGGGTAAATTGCATATGTTTGACTCGACTTAATTTAAACATATTATTTAAATAAATTATAATATAATACATTTTTGTAACAAGTGATCCAGCTTTATATATTAGATCAGTTAAAAAAATGCTAATGCATTTTTGACGTTTGACCGACGATAACAACTTGATTTACCAAAAGTGTATTAATCTAATTTTAAGAAAAATTGCTGTCTCATTTACATACTTCTCGATTGATTAAATCAAAATGGAGGAATAAGGTACAGTATAAAATGTTTATGATCAGAGTATCAGACGGTTTTGACACGTTAGGTGCATGAGGGCAAAGAGTACCAAACTGAGGAGTATTCAGCCTCAGAATTAAAGCTGGTTTCTTAAAAAAAATATTTAAGAAAAACTATTTATCAAAAAAATGCCTCTTTATGATGCTTAAAAAAATAACATAACTTTGTACCTATTTTGTTTTAAGAATTTTCATTTTGTTTGTTTGGAAGCTACACATGACACATCACATAATAAAAAATTATCAGGCTGTTTCTAGCAAAACTTAATTCCAGAGAAGAGTATTTTCCATTATGTTCTAGAGTACTAAAGTACTTAAACTTATTTTCTTATCATTTGTTTTATATTTTCTTCCAAAATTCGAATATGTAAACATGACGGAAAGTTGTATATATCTTATTAAAAGAATTTTACGATTTGTTTTATTTACTCGAATTGGACGGGATTGTATGTCTGTTATTGATGATTGATGATGGTAACGTAACAAAAAATCGGTTTTATGTGTTTCAGTTAAGGGCGATACTAATAACATATTAAATATGTTTACATATTTGCATTTTAGAGCTAAAACCGTTTATTAGAAAGCTCATATGCGTCATCCTATGGATATAATAGAGGAGTTTATGAATTGTATGTTGTTTGTTTTTAAGTTTTTAGAATTACTAACTTAAATGGTATGGTATGAATAATTTTCTTTCTAAGTTCTTCAACATTCAAATAATAAGTGTTGCATTTCATCAATTATTTCAGCGAATTGTTACTTTAGTGTTAAGTTCATTTTTGTTGTTTAAAAGTATACTACCCTGTAGTAAGAGTAATGAAATTACTCGGAAATACATTTTACTATAATACGTAGTACAAAATCAATTAGCTTAAACATTGTCTTCCTTGCTACCACCCCAGAAGCGATCAAAACGATCTCGAGCTTTTTCCAAAACATCTGTTGCGGTGCTGCGTGCTGTAGATGATGATAAATCAGTTTCGAATTTCGGATCATCTAGGCAACGAAGTGTTGAGCCTGGTACTGGTTTATCGTATCGAAGGCTACCAGCAGGGGTTCCACCTACGATACTCGATTTCGGACCTCCAGTTGTTGGGCTACTTGATGACTTTTCATCAGTAAAATCTGATCCCTTCCAAGCTATTGTATTGGATAAATATATTAAAAGAAGTTGATCACTTAATAATTTAATAATAAATACTAACCATCCATTTTTGCTTGTTCGGTTAATTCTGGCGGTGCGGATTGAGGAGCTGGTGGCGGTTTTTCTACTGGTGTAGATGCCTTTATTTCACTCTGAGGGCGACTATAGTTTTCTCCTTAAAAGTAAAAATTCAAATTAAAATTAAATTATTACAGAATATTATTCCATTATATCCAAAAAACATTATTGATGTAATAGTAGAATCATTCATAAATAAAAAATAAAAATGTATAACTTATTTAAATGTTTTTAATTACAAAAAGAATATGAAATATATGTATATTGTATATGTTACATACATAATATATAACAGTGTGATAGAATTCAAATGCTTGTAATCGTAGAATTTGTTTTTCTTTCTGAAAATGTTCCCTCAGTCGATTGAAGTTGACTTGAAGGAACATATTACTGTACTTTTAAAAATTTTCTTCACAACATAGGCACTTGTTCTTATAATCTTAGTTTCTACCACATAAAAAAATGATAGAATATATTAATATCCTATTTTAAAAATA
Organism: Rhingia campestris; assembly: GCA_932526625.1. Classification (NCBI taxonomy): domain Eukaryota; kingdom Metazoa; phylum Arthropoda; class Insecta; order Diptera; family Syrphidae; genus Rhingia; species Rhingia campestris. Next base: position 56,786,618 of record OW052183.1, read on the forward strand.
ATATTTAATTTTTTTTTATTAAAACAACAATTTTCTCTTGTACGAGAAAGTTCAAAATGACTGACGGACAGAAAGAATTTTCTGATCCAGTTTTTTTGAGGTTCTCTATAATGATAGGATTAATTAAAAGCAAGTTCGTTCTTTTGTCCAGCCAATAGACCATCCGAATTCCAGCTTTCGAGTTCGAAACGATAAGAAAGAGCGAACCACCGGTTTAAGATTTAAGAGAATGGCAACCTATTTGTAAATATGTAAGGAGCATTATTGAAAATCAAATAACGTTATTTTGATTTATTAAATATCTTTCAGTAGTAGTTTTATTTGAAACTTTGAATAAAAGCACATGGATCCAAAAGAAATCACATTATATTACATTACTTATACCTATAAAGTTTTTAGTATACAAGCACCTAGAATTTTACTTCTTAGTCGGAAAATTGTTATGAATAGAAATTGTTCTTGATGACAACTTTTTGATAACAAATTTTTCGCTATGTTGTCATCAAGAAGAACTCATCAAGACGTCATCAAGAAGAACTCGCTTAAACAATCCAAATAGTTTTTGTTTTATTTATGGTGATTACATGTTTAAAGAATGTCGCTTGAACGTGTCTGAGTTTGTAAGACAAGTATAAATGGAATACTTTGGGAAGCCATTACAACTAAATATCAAGTCCAGGATTCCAAATTTTCTATATTTCATTGCCATAAAGCCCACCTTCTGGGGATATAATTTTAAGGATGGGATAGGGTATTAAAACATATGAGAAGGCTAAAATCCGCTGTGCGGATCGTTGAATACCCTATCCCATCCCTCCCAAAAATGTATATCCTCAAAATGTAGGCTTTATGGTGGTGAAATACAGAAAATGACATTGTCGCAACATAGCTATTGTTCAAACAGTTTATCAAAACCGTTTTTGGTTGAATAAAAAACAACGTATTTCTATTGCTAATGCCTTGGGATGGGGTATACAAATGGTTTTTGTAAGAAAACGCCCCCAAAATGTGGGCGTAGGTGAAAATGATCTATAGACAAAATGTTTATTATATAATTATGGAAGTAATTGCATCAACATTTTTTCGAACTTTTTAAAATTTGGACAAAAAGCTTTTTTTTTACTAAAAAACGCCTCAAAAATTGGACGTGGCAAAAAACTTTGTATGGACGAAATATAGATATTAGGATTGTCTAAATATGCTGCTCAGACACTTTTTTGAAATTCCTTACGGTTTGGCTTAAAACTACGTTTTTCTAAAAAGGGGGTGTGGCAGTGGGCGGCTTTAAAAAATGTTTATACGTATTCTGCTTCGCCGGCCAGAGAGTCTATATACCACATTTCAACACTCGATCTCAAAATTTAAGGCCCAAAAATCGGTGACCCACAGAAGGACGGACGGATGGACAGTTTGTAACATAGAGAAATAATTTAGCGACATATACCTCAAGGTATATGGATCGACTCAGAATCGCTAGCTGAGTCGATTTAGCCATGTCTGTCCGTCCGTCTGTACGTCACCAGTTTTTGGGCCTTAAATTTTGAGCTAGAAGGATGAAATTTGGTACAATTTGGTAAACGCCCCCTAAAAGTGAGCGTAAGTTAAAATGGTCTATAGAAGAAATGTTCATATTAATATTACCTACTAATGATTCTGCATCAACATTTTTTTCGAAAATTTTAAAATTCGACCGAAAAAGGTTTTTTTTTTATTAAAAACGCCTCCGCAAAGTGGGCGTGGCAAAAACTTTATATGAACGATATATAGATATTGCGATTGTCTAAATACGCTTTTCAGATTTTTTTTTAAAAAATTCCTTACGGTTTGGCTAAAAATTACGTTTTTCTGAAAATGGGGCGTGGCAGTGGGCGGATTTCAAAAAAATGTACACTTGTTCTGCTGGGAGCAACAAAGACCACGTGTACCAAATTTCATCATTCTACCTCAAAATTTAAGGCCCAAAAACTGGTGACGTACGGACGGACGGACAGACAGACATGGCTAAATCGACTCAGCTATCGATTCTGAGTCCATCTCTATATTTTTAGGTATATGTAGCTAAATTATTTCTCTATGTTACAAACTATGTATCAAAACTAATATACACCTATGGGACAGGATATAAAAACGTAGTTTTTGGCCAAACCGTAAGGAATTTTGAAAAGAGTTTGAAGAACATATTTAGAGAATCGCAATATCTATATTTTGTCTATATAAAGTTTTTTGCCACGCCCACTTTTTGGTACAATAAGCCCACAATTTGGGGATATTAATTTTAAGGATGGGATGGATAGTTTATTCCACGATCCGAATAACGGATTGTAGCCATCTCATATGTTTATACCCTTTCCCATAGGGGTATATTAGTTTTGATACTTAGTTTGTAAAATAGAGAAATAATTTAGCTACATATACCTCAAAGTATATGGATCTTCTCAGAATCGCTAACTGAGTCGATTAAGCCACGTCTGTCTGTCCGTCCGTCCGTCTGTACGTCACCGATTTTTAGGCCTTAAATTTTGAGCTAGGATAATGAAATTTGGTGATGATATAATAAACATTTTGTCTATAGATCATTTTCACCTACGCCCACATTTTGGGGGCGGTTTCTTACAAAAACCATTTGTATACCCATCCCAAGCATTAGCAATAGAAATACGTTGTTTTTTGTCGAACCACAAAAGGTTTTGATAAACTGTCTAAACAATAGCTATGTTGCGACAATGTCATTTTCTGTAGTTCATCGCCATAAAGCCGACATTTTGAGGATATTAATTTTAAGAATGGGATGGGATAGGGTATTCAACGATCCACACAGCGGATTGTAGCCTTCTCATATGTTTTTTTTTATATATTTAGTGTTCTTTACAACGCCTCAAGAGAATGTTTGTGTGTCATATTGCATTCATCCCAGATGATCATTTTGCATTGTTTCAGCACTTTAGCCCTCGACGATAGTTTATTTATGTTGCACACTTCGTCAGGGTTCTTCTAATATTGAGAGCCAGCCCAAATATTGAATAAACTGTTGTGCTTCCATCCAATAAAGATACTGCGATGTCAGATGATTCATACGATCATATTACTTGATCGTATTTCGGGCAGAATTAGCCAAATGAGAAATGTTTTTCCAGTTCCACATGTCCATCCGAAACTGCCAGCCCAAAAATGATCTATAGACGAAATGTTTTATCGAAAGTTTTTTTTTTTTCAATTTACTTAAAATTGTAACAAAACATTTGTTTACGCAAAACGCCCTCAAAAAGTTGGCGTGTGAGAAAATTTTGTGTTGACGAAATATATAGATATTCAGAATGTCTTAATATCTTGCTCTGACATTTTTTTCAAATTTCCTTGCGGTTTAACCAAAAACAACACAACCGAGTAAATTGATTGGAAATTACTTGGTTCATACGCAAACGCACAAAACATCAACTTAGTTATATATTTATATATATATAAATGAAAAACAAAAAATGTACTGCAATTGAATTTTTTCACGTACGTAGATGTAGTGAACACGTTGCACATATAAGAATAAAAATTAATAAATAATAAAAATTGCTATTTGATACCACAAGGTTAATAAATGTTATTGTGTTTATTGTAGGTATATTATCGTTGTATGTATGTTTGCCTATTATTCAAATCCCTTTTAGACTAATTGTAATGAAATTTTGCACACTAAAGCCCCATTTGACTCTGGGGGGCTTAACAGAACAAAACATGAGAAAAAATCGCTGTCTGCATTAAAAACGAGTGGTGGGTGCAAGACTGAGTCTTACGCAACTTTTTCTTTCACATCGAGTTGGACGTAGCCATGCATGAGTCACGAGAGAATTAGACGATTTTCATAATTTCGCCTATATACCTACACAATACATTCATTTTGATTATTTATGCTTAAAATACTGAAAATTCAGTTTCGGGATAGTTCGGCCAAAACTAATTACATGAGATTGTTTCAAACAGTTATAGTTATAGTACAGCGAGAAATTAACAATTTGCTTTAAATGGTCTAAATGCAAAAATCCGTTATCTCAAAAAAAAAAAAAACTGGGTATGCAGTTTTGTTGGAACTAATATGAATATAGTATATATTAAGTTTAATAAAAATCTATGTAGCCGTTTTCGAGAAAATATAAGTTATTTGTAAGTTATATCAGGTACCGTTTATATAATGGCTAAAATTAAAAAAAAATGGCATAGAATTATGACCAAAAAATTCTGGATACGAAGTTTGAAGAATATCGGTCAAGTAATGGTCTCGCCAGTATACGCGAGACCATTACGCACAGACGGACACTTTTTTGAGTTCCATTATCATCGTAATGTTAGAATTAATCTCGACGTCGAAAATGTTTACGAAAACAATACATTTCTTTTTGTAAGATAAAGTTAATAAATTTTCAATGCCAAATGCATCAGATATAAGTTACACATTTATTAAAAATGCTAAGGGCGGGCAAAGAAAGGGAGCTTGGGTTAGCTATAGTAAGGGATAATATGATATTGACTATTTTTCTTACCCTCTTTTACATTTTGAGTGACTGTAAATGTTTTTCCAGTATCTAATGGCACAGTCCAATTTACCGGATCTGGGGATCGCATAATAATTTGTTCCGGTGACTTAACCCTAGTTGGTTCAGGAGGTGATTTGACAATAGGTTCGTCAGGTATTTCTGGTGCTGGTTGGGGACTGCAACTAGAAATCGATATTCCTGTATCCTTTTCGCAGATTTCTCCGTCATCTATAAGGAGGGGAATTAAAAAAAAATAGTATGAGTTATTTGGCAGTTTCCACTCTACATTAAGACATATATATAAACTTATAGTATTATTGGATGTACATGTATTTAAATCACATTTTAGGTGTTGTTTAAACAAAATAAAAAATAAAAAGCAAAAAATAAATAATAAAATAAAACAAAGTGATTAAACTTAGTAGACTAATATAACATGCATTTTTTGTTTCATAGATATTATCTAAGTTTATTGTGTTACAAGATGTTTGTATTTTGAAATGATAAAGCCTTTGTTCATTCCGATTTCGTATAGTTTAAATAGGCGCTAAACTGTTGTTTTGTTGTATTGAAGAAAGTTAGAATACAGCTATTCTTTCAGTTTTTTTTTTCATTTATTGGTATTATTAGATTGCATTAATACTAAATTACTAGTTTATGTATGGACTATTATAAAAAAATATTTCAAAAAAATATATACAAACGAGACATGAATGGGACACAAGTTAAGATAGTAATATAGGTAATAACTACATAGAAGAAGAGTAGGAGTCTTTCAAGTTAAACAAACCGTTCCGCTATATAACACAACAAAATGCTTACTATACACCAAACAAAATAAACACATACACAAACCAACAAAGTTACATTACAATACAAGTAAGTAAGATTTAAATACACAATTATACACATGTTGAAGCTTTGTGTTCGTTAGTAAACTCGAATTTTATTTTAGTAGTGTTTAGGTGAATATCGTTTTTTGTGACTTTCATATGGGTTACTCACTTTCTGGCAATGTCAATATATTGTCCTGACTATTTGGTAATAAGTAATCGGTGGTATCTGGTTTTAATTCACCAGTTCCCTTACTTTTACTTGTAATTGGAAAAGAGGAACTGCAGCTAGTGGTGTTAGACGAGACTGTGGCAGCAATGGTTGACTTTGGCCTGATCTGTTTCGAGGCTTTGCCACTAGAATCTTTCTTACGCAATATCGATGGTGGTGACTTATTAGTATCGCTATGTGGTATTTGAATATGATGATTACCAGGAACTGAATGAGCTCTACCACTAGGAGGTAAGGAACTACTTTTCGTGCGGGATGGGGTTGATGTGGATAGGGTTGCTAAAAATAATTACAATTGTTTTTTTAATGAAATGTTCTTAAAATTCCATGTATATATATTAATCAAAAATTAACTCTATAGATACGGATTTAATTGGGACATTAGTATTGGTTGAGTATTTTTTTTAATTCTATTATATATACCATTGATTTCGTCAACAACCAACCCAAACAAGTTTACGTGCTTAAATAGTAAAAAAAATTAATAAAGCAAATAACTAGCTTATTTAATGACAATAAAATATTTAAGACAAAATAGTTATTATTAAATCATTTTCCCTAGCGCAATTTTAGATAACTACGACTTGACTTTGATCTATTTATCCATCAAAAATTTGATTATAATAGATTTGGAATTTATTTTTCTAGCGGCGCGACGTTACGGGAGAATAAGGCTGTAGTGCGCCATAGTTGTCAGCCCTATGATCGTGGATTTTTCAGGCTATACAACAATCCATGGCCATTACTTTATATAAGAAATTATTCATTAAGCATCTGTATCCAGCAAATACCATGCTTCCGATTAATGTTTTTAAACGTTTCACTGCTACAAATTGTTCGGATTGTATATTAAATCATGGTTTATTGTTTATTATCACTCTATTTAAAAGGCTGCGATTTTTAAATAGAGTGACAGACGAATATTTGATTAATTGGCATCGATCTTGAAACAGTTAATATTGATGTTATTAATTTATGATCTTTGTTTTCTAATGTCGCAGAGGGGTATTTGTAGTTCCGATATGAAAAATAGATCTGAGATATTTTCGAAGTCATAATGCAAATCTATAGTGCATTTCTCCACTAAATGGACAAAGCAAAAATGTCAGCGACTCCTTCTGCGTCATCCGTTTTGTTTGAGTATCGCAATCAATAGATGTTACAGTTATAATCAAGAAGGAAGACTTCGGTTCTTGGATGATGAGTTCTTATACAGTCAAGCTTTTTAGCTAAGTGTTGAAACAGTAACGCCGGTTGATCGTGGGACGCTTTGCTTTAAATCCTGCCCCTTGTTGGAATATAGTATAGGTAAGTTCTATACGCCATAATCTTTACCAAAGACTAAAATAAATACAAATACGTATTTTTGGCGCAACAGGATTGCAATTACCCAATGCCCAGCTTTATCTGACAACCGTTCATGTATGCGTATTTCTTGCTCCTGTTTTATGCGGAATACAAACGGCTAAGTTGAGATAACCTTTCATGATAATTGATACTACTCGAATGATTTGTCAGATCATCACGATAGGAGGGCCAGTGAAAAATCATTTAGGTGGCTGGGAATCGAACACAGACTTTCTGTGCAGCAGTTCATCGCACCACTAAGCTCGTCTAAGGCTAAGCGAAGATTTATTAATATAAACGTTATTTTTTGGAAATATCTATATATAATAAATTTCCTGTAGGTAATACCATTGATGGGTGTTCACATGTTGTTATAAAAGCAGCTTTGTGTGCACAACAAGAAGAAGGCATAAGCACTTTCTCGAGTTCTCAAATAAATTTTGTTTGTGACCAAGCTTAAATTCAAGAATCAAAGTAAGAATAAAAAAAGGTGAATTAAAACCTGATTAAAACCGCTTAGGTTTTTAAGATATAATGTTCCCAATTTATTTTATTCATATACTTCTCTGCGATGTCGTTTGCAAATATTTATTGAATTGTTGCGGATTGTATATTAGTGTAAAAATGTAATATCCTTTGCAAAACGCGTATCTCTTAACTTTTCAATCAACACCATCTACTGTCCATGAAAAATTGGCGAAGATGTCAGCAAGCCATAAGATAAGCTACTCATAATTTCAGGCACGTTTTTGACGTTACCTGCCATATACAAATTACACATAACGGAAATTTTCTCGAAATCGACTCTTACGATGTTGATTAAACTTAAGACATAGTTTTAATATATTAGTGTCAACAAAACTGCATATCTAGTTTCAAAAAAAAATCGATATAGCGGATTTTTTGGTTTTGGCTATGTAAGGAAAAATTTCAATTTTCAATTTCTCGACAGCTGAGTCGATTTAGCCATGCCTGTCTGTCCGTCCGTCCGTCCGCATGTCTATAGGTCACCGGTTTTTAGGTCTTAAATTTTAAGCTATGATGTGATGGAATATGAAAATCCGCCCACTGCCTAGTCCACTTTTCAGAAAACGTTTTTTTGTACAAGCTGTTAGGGGTTTTGAAAAAGTGTCTGAACAAGATATTTAGGCAACGGGCGTTTTTCGTAAAAAAGTATTTTTGGTACAATTAAAAAAATGGAAAAAATATTGCTGTAAATATTTCGAGAATAATACCATGAACATTTCATCTATATATTATTTTAACTCACGCCCAATTTCTGGGGGTGTTTTCAAAAAAAAAAATATTTGTGAAACATATCCCATATAAAAACTAGAATGTTAAAATAGCAAAAACCGAGGCAAAAACAAACGATAGTGTAGGAGACTTGCTAGTTACGTATAGTGTATTTTTTATATCCTGTGTGTGCACATATTTATAAATAGGTACCCAGAAAGTCTCCTTCACTATCGTCAACGGACCCTAATTCTTAAGTTTTCTCAGATGTACTAGAGAAATTTGAAGAAAGTAAAATAAATAACATATGAGAAGGCTACAATCCGCTGTGCGGATCGTTGAATACCCTATCCCATCCTATCCATAAAACTAAAATCCCCAAAAAAGGGGGCATGGCTAAAAACACGATGTGGATAAAATAGAAAAAATGATATAGTGACAACAAATTCTTCAGACTGCTTACAAAACAATTTTACGGTTCTACAAAAGACAAGGTTTTCTCCTGCATATGTTATGGGGTAGTGTATAAAAATGGTTTTTATATAAAAACGCCCCCAAAAAGTGGGCGTGGGTTTAAATGGTATAAAGACGAAATGTTCATATTAATAATGTTAATGATTCTGCATCAAAATTTTTTTCGAAAAATTTAAAATTTGACCGAAAACAGTTTTTAATTGAAAACGCCCCCAAAAAGTGGGCGTGGCAAAAAACTTTATATGGACGAAATATAGATATTAATATTGTCTAAATATGTTGTTCAGAAACTTTTTTAAAATTCCTTACGGTTTGGTCAAAAACTGAGTTTTTCTTAAAAGGGGGCGTGGCAGTGGGCGGATTTCAAAAATTTTTACACTTGTTCTGTAGGCAGAGACGAGGATCCTATATACCAAATTTCATTATCCTAGCTCAAAATTTAAGGCCTAAAAATCGGTGACGTACAGACGGACGGACAGACAGACATGGCTTAATCGACTCAGCTAGCAATTCTGAGTCGATCCATATACTTTGAGGTATATGTAGCAAAATTATTTCTCTATGTTACAAACTAAGTATCAAAACTAATATACCCCTTTGGGATACGGTATAAAAATTATTCTGGATAGGTGGATGAAGCTCGAAAGTAAAGGGTGGTTAAATTTTAAGGGCCGATGTTGATTTTGAATAAAACATAAATCATTTAGAAAATTATTATCATTTCTTTTTATTATGATAATATTGGTATGGTTCAATTATCTATGGAACAAAATATCGGCCAAATGGCCACCGCGACCGGTGCGATGGTCCAAATTTTCAATGATGCTGAGCCATAATTGAGGTTCTATGCCATTAATGTGCCGAATTATCTCATCCTTTAGCTCTTGAATTGTTGCTGGCTTATCGACTTACACATTTTCATTCAAATAACCCCAAAGTAAGAAGTCCAACGGTGTCAAATCACACGTTAGATAACACGGCCATTGAAATTGTCGCGCAAAAGAGCCATTGTTTCTCTTTTCGGGCCATAAAAAGTTCGTTATCATCTCACGATAGTGAACACCATTCACAGTAACTGTTGACCGGCCTCGTCCAAACAGTCACTCTTTGTCATTGGTTTTTCGACAATCACTCTTGGATTGTCATTCGCCCAAATGCGGCAATTCTGCTTATTGACGAATCCACTGAGGTGAAAATGTGCCTCATCACTGAAGATGATTTTCTTCGAAAATTGATCATCCACTGTTGCCATTTCTTGCTTCTGACTTTTCAAAAAACTCAACGAATTGGACACATTCATGCGCGAAAGAAATGTAGACAGTTGCTTAATTTTCGAAGGTTCTCGCCAAAAATTAAGAGGCTTGAAAGGCTGTAAAGGCTGCATAGAACAATACGAAGACCTAAAAATAGAACTTGAGACTATGCAGCTGCGCACGGTCCAATTTAAAAATAGTCAATCTACTATTAAGATCGTATCTATGAAGAAACATATGAGAGGCTACAATCCACTGTGCGGATCGTTGAAAACCCTATCCCATCCCATCCTTAAAATTAATATCCCCAAAATATAGGCCTTATGGCGATGAAATAAGAAATTAACTTGTCACAATATATTGCTCAGACAGTTTATCAAAATCTTTTGTGGTTCGACAAAAAACAACGTATTTCTATTGCTAATGCCTTGGGATGGGGTATACAAATGGATTTTGTAAGAAAACGCCCCCAAAATGTTGGCGTAGGTGAAAATGACCTATGGACAAAATGTTTATATTACCATTGCGGAAGTATTTCCATCAAACATTTTTTCGAAAGTTTTAAAATTTGGACAAAAAGCGTTTTTTATTAAAAACGCCCCCAAAAAGTGGGCGTGGCAAAAAACTTTGTATGGACGAAATATAGATATAAGATTGTGTAAATATGCTGCTCAGACAGTTTTTTGAAATTCCTTACGGTTTGGCTTAAAATTACGTTTTTCTAAAAGGGGGCGTGGCAGTGGGCGGATTTAAAAAATTTTTACACTTGTTCTGCTTCGTCGGCCAGAGAGTCCATATACCAAATTTCAACACTCTAGCTCAAAATTTAAGACCCAAAAGTCGGTGACACACAGACGGACGGACGGACGGACAGACAGACATGGCTTAATCGACTCAGCTAGCGATTCTGAATCGATCCATATACTTTGAGGTATATGTATCGAAATTATTTCTCTATGTTACAAACTTAATGTCAAAACTAATATGCCCCCCTATGGGATAGGGTATAAAAATGATTTTACTAACTTGCTTTAATCTCTGAAACCTTATTTCATTATTTCGATTCTAATTCTAAGATTAATTAGTAGATTAACTAACTGGAAAGGCCTTTGGAACGATAGAGACGAAAATGTTCAAATGAGCGTTTTACTACCGACACCCTATGAACTTGAGATTGAAGTTGATCGCTTGATCAAGATCGCCTCCTGGAATAATACCCCCAAGCCAAAGAAACAAATATACAAATATGGTTTACGATATCCTCCGAAAATAAAAGAATTGGTAAAGGAAAACATATGAGAAGGCTACAATCCACTGTGCGGATCGTTGAATACCCTATCCCATCCTATCTGTAAAACTAAAATCCCCAAAAAGTGGACATGGCTAAAAACACGATGTGGATAAAATAAAGAAAATGACATGGTGACAACAAATTCTTCAGACTGCTTATAAAAAACGTTTACCTTGTCTTTTACAAAAGACAAGGTTTTCTCCGGCATATGTTATGGGGTAGTGTATAAAAATGGTTTTTATATAAAAACACCCCAACAAAGTGGGCGGGGATTAAAATGGTCTATGGACGAAATGTTCATATTTATATTACTAATGATTCTCAAGAGTTTTTTCGAAAATTTTAAAATTTGACCGAAAAACGTTTTTTAATAAAAACGCCCCCAAAAAGTGGGCGTGGCAAAAAACTTTATATAAACGAAATACAGATTTTCCGATTGTTTAAATATGTTGTTCAGAAAGTTTTTCAAAATTCCTCATGGTTTAGCCAAAAAATACGTTTTTCTAAAAAGGGGGCGTGGCAGTGGGCGGATTTCAAAAATGTTTACACTTGTTCTGCTGGGAGCAACAAAGAGCACGTGTACCAAATTTCATCCTTCTAGCTCAAAATTTAAGGCCCAAAAACTGGTGACGTACGGACGGACGGACGGACGGACAGACATGGCTAAACCGACTCAGCTATCGATTCTGAGTCGATCCATATACTTTGAGGTATATGTAGCTAAATTATTTCTCTATGTTACAAACTATGTATCAAAACTAATATACCCCTATGGGATAGGGTATAAAAAGGAAAGCGCGTACCAAATTTCAACAGAGTCGTGCTCCATGACATAAAGCACATTAGAATTCGATGTGCAATTTGTTGAAGAATTTTATTAAGGATTTTAAGAATCGTGCAATAGGCTCTTACCTTAAAAGCCTTACACCAACAAAAGAATCCAATTATTCACTTTTTATAAGAATAAATCAAAATGAATAGGGAATTGAAGATAAAGAAAAAGCGGACGTTTTTGCAGGCCATCTGAAAGAATCCTTTAAACCCTTTGATGGTCAAGCATTTCACGTCAATACTTATTGGACGGAACTACTATTTGACTATTTGAATACCCCATCCCATCCTTAAAATGAATATCCCCAAAATGTGGTCTTTATGGGCATAAAGTATTGAAAATGGCGTTGTCACAACATATTGTTCAGAAGGTTTATATAATTCTTTTATGGTTCGACGAAGAACAACGTTTTTCTATTGCATATGCCTTGGGGCAGGGCATACAAATGTTTTTTGTAAGAAAACGCCCCCAAAAAGTGGGCGTGGGTTAAAATGGTCTATGGACGAAATGTTCATATTAATACTACCAATGATTTTGCATCAAATTTTTTTTCGAAAATTTTAAAAATGTACCAGAAAACATTTTTTTTATAGAAAACGACCTCAAAAAGTAGAATTGGCAAAAAAACTTTGTAGAAACGAAATATAGATATTGAGATTTTCTAAATATGTTTTGCAGACACTTTTTTAAATTTTTTTAAGGTTTGGCCAAAAACTACGTTTTTTCTAAAAAGGGGCGTGTCAGTGGGCGGATTTCAAAAATGTTTACAATTGTTCTGCTCGTCGGCCAGAGAGTCTATATACCAAATTTCAACACTCGATCTCAAAATTTAAGGCCCAAAAATCGATGACACACAGACGGACGGACGGACGCACAGACAGACAGACAACGCTAGATCGACTCAGCTAGCGATTCCGAGGTATATCTATCGAAATTATTTCTCTATGTAACAAACTTAATGTCAAAACTAATATACCCCTATGGGATAGGGTATAAAAAGGTCAACTTTTATACATGTGATAAAGGTAAGCTGAAATCTATATGCCAACTTGATAACCCGCTTGTCATAATTGTTGTGTTGCCAGCATGAAATATAAATGTCCTCTCAAACCTAACGTCTTTTAAACCCATTCCTTCTAGGCATCGTTCATGTGATATCCGGAGTAGGGACTTCGTCATCATATTAGCAATCATTTCATAAGGCGGCACATGTTTCAGTACAAGCATTTTAGAAATAATTGACTCGGGACCAAGATGATGCTTAATATCAATATGCTTCGTGAGAGAATCAAAAACGGGGTTATTTGCCGAACATTGAGCTTCTCGATTGTCAATATAAATAATTATAGCGGCCCACTCAAGTAACTCGAGCTCTCTTAGCATACTACTTATCCTATGTAAGAACGACGGTCAACAGCACAACCACCGCTGTCAGCATCTGTGTATACAATTAGGGATTCGTCGGTTTTAATATACAGCAATCCACTTCGTGCACTTCCAGCTAGATATCTAAAAACTCTTTTAGCAGAAAGCCAGTGCAACTTGGTCGGTTAACTTGTAAATTGAGCTAATCTCGATACGTTATAATAATATCCGGACGTGTAGCTACGGATATGTTCATAAGGACACCAATCAATTTACTGTATGGATAGCTTTCCTCCAATTCGCAATTTTTGACGTCATTAAAACGAAGGTATGAAGGATTCGACACCGGATTACACTTGTGCATTCCATAGTGTTTGAGTATATACCCAGTTTGCGAAAGCTCGATTGTTCCATCACCTTGATTTATTTCCAGTCTTAATTGCTGCATCTGGTATATCATCAACTTAAACAAGCACAAGCAGCAAATTATCTGGCAGGTTTTAAGTCCAAACTTTAAAATGTTTCATTGAGTTTTAGATACCACTGACGTCCATATTGACGTAATCTATAGAGATCCTTCTATAATCTGCATTCACCGGTACGTATATAATCTAGCATTTTCTCTGCTCTACGTCCTGATTTCGAGTTTTAATCCTGATTAGAAATTATCCTATCCAGGATCTCATTCAACAACTCAGGAATTCTCATGAAAACTACTTCATCCAATGTTCCGTTTAAATAAGCTGTTACCACGTCAAACGTCCACACTTTTAATCCAAACTAAACCGTAAGAGCCAAAAACAAGTGTACCGCCTCCAGCCTCGCCACTGCACTGGTGCAAAAGTCTGATGGCAACTAGCCGAGCTTTACGTCTTTCTACTTTCCCATTAGAGCTGTGCTTATTTGTAATGTAAGAGGGCTCCTAACAAAAACTAAAACATTTTTTCTTAATTCCCAAGCCTTTTCTCATGACACATTCTCCTTGACAGAAACGTGGCTTGACCCCAGTATACTTGACTCGGTGCTCCTTAATAATGAGTTATAATTATTGGAAATAAATACCTATATGTTACAAATACGTACATTCCCACATATCGTCTTTGCACTCTGTATTCTGAAATATCAATGGCTTATCTTGTTTGACTTATATTTTTGTGACAGTACTGGGCTATTTTAACTTACCACACATAGAATGGGTGCCTTCGGAGGGAGAATTTCATTTTATACTGACTCTGTTAGTACTGCAGTATTAGAATCTAGTATGTAGGTACCAGTATTACTAACAACAACAACACGAAATAGCTTAACCATAGAAAGATTAACTACGTCTGCCAGACCTATCGCGCGTAAAAAAAAAAGTAATATTATTTTAACTGTAAACCGCATCGGGTTGGCTGCCTAAATATGCTCAGTTGGTCGGGTGTGGCGAGAAAAAATTATATAGACCAAATATAGATATTGAGATTGTCTAAATATGCAATTCATATAATTTTTCAAAATTCCCAACCGTTTGGCTAAAAACGATCTTTTACTGAAAAGGGGGCGTGTCTTACAGAGAGCCCAAGTCCAGACATAAGTGACATACATACAGTATGCAATTATGCATTTCCCACAAAACTCAGCTGTTCACATATGGCTTTATATGCATTCAAGGATGGTTTCCTTGTTTACAGAAATTAAATCTTCTGGTTTTTATGGAAGTTCCAACCTGGTAAATCCAATTTCTGGTGATGGATTTTTGAGTGATGATGAACTGGTTTCAAACTCCGAAATGAGTGTGATTTCCATTATTCTCAACCAATGTAACCATTCCAGAAACTGATTCTCAAAGTTCCGATGACAAAGAAAACAATGTTATACAGGCACAAACATCATCAAGAGAAAAAAGGTAGGATTAAAGGGCAAATACAAAAATGCCAGCATTTGAGACACAACATTTTGAATTCAAAGGGAACGCTAACCTTCCCGATGACATAAAACTTTTAGATATGCCACAGGAAGTTTTTAAATCCCTTTTTACTGACGATTTAAGATAATATCAATAAGCCTGTTAGTATCAGGAAAAATAAAATCGAACAATTCCTTGGTATTGTTATTTTTATGTCTTGTGTGAAATTACCATCAACTAGAATGTATTGAAATTGCAAAAGCATGTTGGTCAACCTCAACCATGACATGTAACAGATTTGAGGTTATAAAAAAAACGTACACTTCAATTACAATGAACACTTCAAGCCTCGTGGAACAGATGGTCATGATAAGCTTTTCAAAATCCGACCTCTTCTGGACAAAACTCGTGAACGTTGCTTTTGCCCATAGAAGAATATTTGTCGGTGGATGAGCAAATAATACCAACCAAATGCCCTCATGAACTGAAGCAATACAACCCTGCAAAACCTCATAAATGGGGCTACAAAATTCAAGTTCTAAGTTGCATCTCAGGCTTCAGCTACGATTTTGACATTTTTTTGGGAGATCAAAACAATTGGTTCGGAGAGGTCGTTTCCGACCCTGATGGAGCAGCGAGAATTCTCCATCGTCATCCTACACAAACGGACGAGTTTGGGCGATATACCAAAACTAGACATAGCTCTGTATAGTTCGTCTCTATAAATGCTGTCGTATGCGGCTTTGAAATCTATAAATAGGTGGTGGGTATCGATGTGGACTTCTTGGGTTTTTTCCAGGATCTGCTGAAGTGTGAAAATTTGTTCGGTTGTGGACTTTCCTAAACCACACTGATTATGTTGTTGGTAAACGGTTTCAGGCGTTCACATATTGCGGCAGTCAGGATCTTGTAGGCGATGTTGAGGAGAACTATGCCTCTGTAGTTGGCGCAGTTCAGTGGGTCTCCTTTTTTGTGGATCGGGCAAACGATGCTGAGGTTCCATTCTTCAGGCATAATTTCATCCGATCAGCTTGAGTTTAGATATTCCTATCCTCACTTCACTTAGGTCGGGTGGTTAGCAGTTTTCGCTATCATTGCCAATATTGAATGGTTCGTTCTGCCTGACAGCGGAATGTTGTTCGTCATCACCGTTTAACAGAAACGGTTCTTTCATATCCTCAGCATCGATTGTGTTTCAACTACGATATTTCTTTTATTCATTTCCATTCATTTTATTTGAGCCTTGTATCCTTGGCTTTGACGTTTTACACTTTGGTAAAACTTTTGAACATCGTTCCTGGAGTGGCACCTCTCTATATCCTCGAGCGCGCATTTTTCTTGCTCGTTTTTCTTCTTTATGAAAAGCTGATGTTATTCCCTTCTTCTCTGCCTATAGAGCTCAATAGCAGCTCTCGCCTTCACCTGCAGCTTAGCCTTGTAGGCCTCGTTCTTGGCTGAGAGCATCTGTCGGCATTCCTCATCAAACCAGGGGTTACTTACTGGTGGTCGCGAAAAACCTAGCACAGCAGTTGCGGCAGTCTAATGTCTTGTTGGCATCTTCTTTCGATATTACATTTTTTCACAGTATTTCTGGTTTGTAGTATCATGGTGGATATCCGCATTCTTACCTTGGCTGCAACAAGGTAATGGTCCGAGTCGATGTTAGCCCCTCGGAATGTTCGGACATCCAGAATACTGGATGCGTGCATTTGTTCTATCGCAATGTGATCTATTTGGTTGACTCTTCGTTGATCTGCAGACCGCCATGTTCCCTTATGGATATCAAGGTGAGGAATCCGTGTGCTGGCTAAGTCCGTTACCAGACGTGTTGTCGTGTAGGCTATGTTTTCCGACAATCTCTCTCTGAAAAGTTGTCGTGTTGGTAGATTTGTGCTTTGAAGGTTTTCTGTTCGGTTCGGCAATCTATCACTTGGTATTCGCTATATCTTATCATGGATGTGCTAAAACAATTACGCGGTCATTCGAAGGGCGCTATTACTTACTTACTTACTTACTTAAGTGGCGCTACAGTCCGGGATGAACCTGGGCCTCAACCAACATGCCTCTCCAATTAGCCCGGTCCTTAGCTAACTGCCTCCAGTTGCGCACTCCAAGTTGGTTGAGGTCGGTTTCCACTTGTGCGCGCCACTTAAGGCGAGGTCTTCCTCTACTGCGTCCGACGTCTGGCTGGGAATCGAAGACTCTGCGAGCCGGAGTATTGGTGTCCATTCGTTCTACATGTCCTAGCCATCTTAAACGTCCAATGCGGAGTTTTTTGACCAGGGGCATGTCGCTGTACAGCTCGTATAGTTCTTGGTTGAATCTTCGTCTCCATAGCCCGTCAACGCAAACGGGACCGAAGATTTTTCGAAGAATTTTCCTCTCGAATCTACCAAGGATTTCTTCATCCGCTTTTGATACGGTCCATGCTTCAGCGCCGTAGAGCAGGACAGGGATGATGAGGGTCTTATATAGGATCTCCTTAGTAGTTCGAGTGAGGGCTTTACTACTAAATTGCCTTCTTAGCCCGAAGAAACAGCGGTTGGCAAGAGTAATTCTTCGTTTAATTTCTGACGAGATGTTGTTGTCAGAGTTAATAGCGGAGCCGAGGTAGACAAAGTCCCGTACTACCTCAAAGTTATATCTGTCAATGGTGACGTTCTGTCCAATTCGTCGATGTTGTGTGTCCTTTCGTGTTGACAGCATATACTTAGTCTTACCCTCATTTACTGCTAAACCCATTTTCGCCGCTTCCTTCTCTATACTAGCAAACGTGGCTATGACATCACGTTGAGTCCTACCAATGATGTCAATATCGTCAGCGTATGCTAGTAGTTGCACCGACTTTTGGAAAATTGTGCCTCTGGTGTTGGCTTTGGAGTTTTGCACAATTCTCTCAAGAATCAGATTAAAGAAGTCACATGACAGCGCATCGCCTTGCCTAAATCCTTTTTTGGTATCGAATGTGTCGGTGAGGTCGTTTCCGACCCTCATGGAGCAGCGAGAATTCTCCATCGTCATCCTACACAAACGGACGAGTTTGGGCGGTATACCAAAACTAGACATGGCTCTGTACAGTTCGTCTCTATAAATGCTGTCATATGCGGCTTTGAAATCGATGAATAGGTGGTGGGTATCGATTTGGACTTCTTGAGTTTTTTCCAGGATCTGCCGAAGTGTGAAAATTTGATCAGTTGTGGACTTTCCTGGCCTAAAACCACACTGATAAGGGCCAATCAGGTTGTTGGTAAACGGTTTCAGGCGTTCACATATTACGGCAGATAGGATCTTGTAGGCGATGTTGAGGAGACTTATGCCTCTGTAGTTGGCGCAGTTCAGAGGGTCTCCTTGTTTGTGGATCGGGCAAACGATGCTGAGGTTCCATTCTTCAGGCATATTTTCATCCGACCAGATTTGGCTTATGAGTTGGTGGATGCTACTTACCAAGTCATCTCCGCCGACCTTATAGAGCTCAGCGGGAAGGCCGTCATTTCCGGCAGCCTTATTAAGCTTGAGTTTAGATATTGCTATCCTCACTTCACTCAGGTCGGGTGGTTGGCAGTTTTCGCTGTCGTTGCCAATATTGAATGGTTCGTTCTGCCTGACAGCGGAATGTTGTTCGTCATCGCCGTTTAACAGTCTGCAGAAGTGGTTCTTCCATATCCTCAGCATCGACTGTGTCTCAACTACAATATTTCCTTGTTCATCTCGACAGGATTCTGTTCGAGCCTTGTATCCTTGGCTTTGACGTTTTACACTTTGGTAAAACTTGCGAACATCGTTCCTGGAGTGGCACCTCTCTATATCCTCGATCGCGCGCTTTTCTTGCTCTTTTTTCTTCTTGCTGAAAAGCCGATGTTCTTCCCTTCTTCTTTGCCTATAGAGCTCAATGGCAGCTCTCGTCTTCACCTGCAGCTTAGCCTTGTAGGCCTCGTTCTTGGCTGCGAGCGCTATTACTCGTGAACATAATTCAGTAGCGGATATTGATGATTGTATAGAAACAGTCATTTTGGAATCGTGACTAGAGAGTTTGGAAGAAGGGTGGAAGGGCTTATGTGCTAACCATACACAACTCATTACACACCACGAGAAAGATGGGTACGTTGATTCTGAAGCAAATTTCGAAGTGTTTGAAAAAAAAACCTTACGGCAAAGGGTAAGTTCATCAAAGCTTTTCCTCGTGAGAATTTCTCAATATTTATTATTAAACGGTGTCGATATTGCCGATAATAATTACGAATTAGAGGGTGGGAATAAACTCGATCGTCGATACAATAAGCCTTTGTATACATTCAATGAGTATATTGAGAGTTTTTTTAAAGTTGCCTACGATGGCAATCACGGGTAGTGGACATTTGCGTTAGTTAGTTGACAATGCTGATGAAGTAATTCGCGGGTTAAAAGCGCTTAAAATCGGAAGGAAGAGATCCTTGATTAATTTATCTCTTGCTAAACGAAATTCATCTGGAAACTCGAAAGGATTGGGCGCTCAAAAATAATAATTCAGAAAAATCAACTGTTTAAGAGTTGCTTGAAATTTTAGAAACAAGGTGTAGTGCTTTACAGGTCAGTGAGCCAAAAGTTAGTGTTTCAAACAATGTGAAGAGCTTAGCCGTTGCCAACACTCGATGGACTTTCGTGTGTGATCAAAAGCTGTGCTATAATTGCTTAGGCTCAAACCATTCTTCGTCGAAATGCTGAGTATAGGCCCGCCATTCGAATTGCCATACACTCGCCATCACACCTTGGTGCACCTAGATAATTTTAATCAGCCAGTTAATGAAGATCTACTTGTTGATGTTTCGAATGTGACAAGTATAAAACTTTGTTTGGTTCGGCAAAAAATGACATTTTTCTATTACATATGCTTTGGGTAGGGTATACAAATGGTTTTTGGAAGAAAACACCTTCAAAAAGTGAGCGTGGGTTAAAATGATCTAAAGTCGAAGTCGCCGTCGGCATGCTCGTCTACCGATTTACGGAATTTCTTGTCTCCAAGCTGGTGTTACAGAAGGTTAAAACTTAATATAAATTCTCGGTTTAATTCGTAGCAGAAAGTAGTCGAGGCCTATATTTTAAATAAGATTACTTCGCCCACAACTTTACTTTCATTTGCATTTGAAAATTATCTGCTCTTAAATAACCTGCAAATGCCCGATCCTAGATTTAATTCTCCGGGACCTATTGATATTCTTTTGGGTTCTGAAAAAGTCTGGAGTATTTTGTATGATGGTCGTCATGTCGATGAAAAAGAAAATGTAATTGCTCATAGCACTGTTTTCGGTTGGGTAATTACTGGCAACATACCAGATAAAGAAGTCATTCCATTGCATGTAGGAGTTGAACATCACTTAGACGTGCTGCTGAAATCCTTTTAGGAAATAGAGGGAACTCCTCCAATTTCTTTTTCGTTCAAAGCTGAGGACCCCGTGGATGCCCATTTCGTTGATAGCTTCTCTCGAGGACCAGATAAGCTATCGGACATTTTTTTTCTCGTTGCAAATATCTTCACTCGCAATATTGTGAATTTATGAAGACGTACGAAGAGCTAGGGCATATGGGATTACAGATAATAAAATTGATCCAACGTTTGGAAAGTTATTTTATCTACCACATCATGCTGTACTCACAAACAAACTTAGGGTCGTTTTTGATGGTTCACACAAGGATGAGCATGGTCTTAGTTTGAATGACATGTTGTATTTAGGACCTCTTTTTCAGAGAAATTTGATTAATGTGTGTATACGATTTCGATTACGTTTTGTGCAGATATTGTCAAATGTTCCGACAAATTTGGGTTGATGTGAATCACCAGGACTTTCAATGAATGTTGTGAAGGGAAAAGCTAGGATGATCATATTGGACATTTTCCGTAACGTACCGTGACCTATGGAACATCTCCGGCACCTTTCTGGCCATGAGACAAATTGCTTTGGATGACCGGCATCAATTCCCAATTACTTCACATTCCATACTTAACGATTTTAAGATTCGTGATACTGTCATCGTGAACGTAAAAATCGGATTCAATGTCAAAAGTCATAAAGTTGAAAAAGCAATTGGTGCAGCTGTTATCTTGTGGCGGTCTTCAGTTGAGCGAATGAAGCTCCAATCCATTTTAAGTGATATCTATCACGATAAAACAATTTCCATCAACTTAGATAACGTGCATAGTTGTACAAAGGTACTCCGGTTAGTTTGGAATCCTTATTTCAAATTTCACTCGTGGAAAATCTTCCATGCATCCCAGTAAGCGAAATCTATTCTAGGAGGTTGCAAAGATATTTGATCCAATGGGTTTCCTGGCTCCTTGCACCATTTTGCTAAAAATTTGTTTCAGGAATTGTGGGTGCATGAAACTAAAATGGGATGGGATGCCAGCTGAAGTTGCAACCAAATGGCACTCCTATCGAATGGATTTCCATTGTTTCGAAAAAAATTGAGATCTTGACATTAGATTACAAATGTACATAATTGGATTTTCCGATGCTTCAGAAATGCATATTCAGCTGTTGTTTTTCCCCGAAGTACATCTGAAACTGGTATCATTAATATTCAATTAATTGCAGCCAAGACACGAGCCACGCCTACTAACAGTTGTAAATTCTTCGATTTGATCTATGTGGGGCTCTTCTCTTAAGTCAGCTGGTAGAACTTATTCGTTCATCGTTGGATATTAAATCCATACAAACATTTCTCTTTCGTGGCTCACATATCGTTTTAACGTGGGTTTCCTCTTCTCCCTGAAGATTGAATACTTTCGTTGCAAACCGTACTTCCCAAATACTCGACGTTTTACCGCGCTCGGAATTACTTTCGCTCTGAAGAAAATCCTGCTGATTGCGCATCGAAAGGAAAGCCAAGGAAACTGTAAGATTTGGAAATTTGGTAGAAAGGTCCAACTTGGATTTTGACAGATATAAGCAATTGGCCAATCGGGGGATACGTGAATCGACAAAATGTACCGGAAGAAAATAAGAAACAAGTGCCTGTCAATGTAACATCTGCAGTTTGACATCGCATCAACAACGGAAAGTGGAAACCAGGAATTTTAAAGTTGGTGACCTAGTTGTCGTAAAGGAGCCCAATTTGCCATCAAAGTGGTCTTTAGGACGCATCGAGGAAGTGTCCCTTCGCACCAAACGCCCTGTAACAAAGTTGGCGATGATAATTGGGTTACAGTCGCTTTTGACTTGATCAGTAAAGTAAATAAATTGAATTTATACCGTTTTTTCGAAGTTGCTGCTTTCCATTTGCTTTCGTTTGTGATCTTTAATATTAGCCATGAAAATATTATTTCCAATAAAATTGAATGAAAATTAATATCTGTGTTCCTATTACCTTTGGTAACAATTCCTCATAGCATAGACGAAATTATTATTATTATTATTATTATTTTAATCCAGTTTTTTTGTGCCTAATTAGGAAGATATGAATGTCATGAAGGCTGAGAAATATTTTAATGACTTCATTAAGTTTGTACGGAGAAATTTTTCAATTTACTATTAGTTTTTGCCGTTTAATGAAAGGAATTCATTAATATTATTTATTGTGAAATAAGAAAATTGTTGTTTGACAACAATTCTTTTGTTAAGAATGTTGTTCCACTTGTTTAAAAAAAATCTCAACTGACGCTTCGTAATAAAATCTCTGAAGGATCTGTTAGTGGAATTCACCTTTTGCAACTTGTTTCATGAGTTATATGCAAAAATTTTCAAAATGTATACCTATAATATACACATACCTATAATATATACATAATAATGTACACATAAGCCCACATATTAATACTTAAAGCATATTATAAAAATCGATGTTATTTGCATATTGTTAACTTACTCGGTATACGCTATCGGTAGTCACTTCACAAATAAAGATTTTACACCAAAGTCATAAAAACATCGATCACAAAACTGGTACCTACCATCGATAAAATAATAACTACTTTCTAGACAATGTTCATTAATCGGTAATAATGTGCATGCTCACTTCTTAATGTATTCCGATTGCATACTCAATACATCACAAAATATGAGTCAATCAACACAACTTTTAAATTAATAAATAACATAGGTACAATTCACTTAAACTTTGAATAGGGATGGTTTGCTTAAGAAATTTTTTTGTTTAATAGAATGTAGGAAACTAATCGTAGTTATATTTTAAATACGATAACAAAAGAAAGAACTGAGATATGTATAGTTTAAAAAAAAAAATAGAAACAGTCTCAACGTTTATACTTACATGGCCTAGGTTTTCTTTCAGTCGCTGTTGCTGAGGTTGGAGTCGAAACAGGTGTTTTCTTGCCTGTTGTTTTGGGGGCTGGTGCTGTGCTAGAAGACCGAATTTGCCGTTTTGGCGATTCATTTTCAATAACACCAGGACCAACAGATTGAGAACGGGCTAAAACGTTTGAAATATTTTAGT
The DNA here is from genome assembly GCA_932526625.1 of Rhingia campestris. Taxonomy (NCBI): domain Eukaryota; kingdom Metazoa; phylum Arthropoda; class Insecta; order Diptera; family Syrphidae; genus Rhingia; species Rhingia campestris. The sequence continues at coordinate 56,810,319 of OW052183.1, forward strand.
TCTCGTTTTAAATTGTTTTTAAGTGTACTATGTACAATCGCTACACAAGGATAATTATACTTCGTGCTGAAGAATATTCAAGAGAACCAGCTAAATTCAACATTAAAACAATTATTATTTATATCGTCACAAATACTTTCTTGTTGTAATAATTTGGCTTTAAAAGCAACATACATTATGTGTTTGAATATCGGAGAGCTTGGAGTCATATACTTACAATAGTAAAATACGTCCTTTGTATTGAAAATAACGATCTATTTGATTTTATTACAACAACTTTCAAGCGCAATTTGCTTATTAAATAATTATACAAACAAAAGAACAAGAAGCATTGACAGTTTTAAAATCTCTAACTAATTTTGAGTGAGTATTTGTGTTTATATAATATATTTGTAGATTTGTATAATTGAGCCAACAAAATAGAAAGTAACAAATTAATAATTGCTTGTAAAAGTTAAATCGTCTTTATAATAAAACTTGCAAAATGTTAAATAATGGAAATACTCGAATATCATAACCCTTTTTTTCAATCATGATCCTTCTCAACAAAATAATTTAGTACGTTGAAGTATTTGTAAAACTCGAACCTACTGTTGTTGATTTTTTTTATTTAGCTATATTCTTCGAGATTTTTTTTTCTATTTTGTGTTTTTTTTTTTTTTTTCAAATTATTATTTGAAACGTTAGTATAGACAATGTAAACAGATTTTTTCCGGCGATATTTTCTTAAAACACAAGGAAAATACCACCAGGATTTTTACGGCACGTTATACCGAAGAGTATACAACTACAAGAATGCGCATCTCATACAACGAACATTTACTATGAGGGGTACTGATATTGATACCCCAGTGTGCACATTCTTATGCCAACATAGCACTTACCTTCGCACTTACCGCCCGCGTCTGAAACAACTACAACATTTTTAGCAGTGATTAGTAGGTATGTATATGCCTCTTTGGTTATATTTAATTTTTGTTAACCTATTTATAAGGAATTTTTTAAAAGCAATAGATCAATTTATTTGAGCCAAGCCCACTTTTTGGGCGTATTATTTTTTGGCTCAAATTTAATGAAACTCGAAAAAAGATTTGACGAAAATCCTTCGACATTTTGTTTGCAGAACAATATGAACTGTGGCCACCTTTTCGCAATGTTTATTTTAGCGATGGGATCCGATATTAAGGACCAGGGTAATTGAAGAGGCATGTTGGTTGAGGCCCAGGTTCATTCCGAACTGTAGCGCCACTTATAAGTAAGTAAGTATTTTATTGCATAATTAATAATTTAATAAAAAAAATCATCTACAAGAATTTAAATTTGCTATTAGGATTTAAAACAACAGTTTCTGACTATAATATTTAAGTTATTTTCTTTAAAATGCTAATGAAATGTACAGAACTAAAGTGTTTCAAAAGAACATGATTGAGGTTGATTTACAAATACAAGAACGTGGCATAATATAGATTTATAATTGATTTAAACTTACATTTCAGAGTTTTTTTTGGACTTCCTTTCTGAGGGCTACCTTTTTGTGGACTTCCGTGCCTAGAAGCAGCACTCTTTTTGGGACTTCCTCGTTGAGATTCTGATTCTCTGGGCTTGGGAATAGCTGGCATTAACTTCTCTCGTGTTGGAGAAGGTAACAAGGCGCCTTCTTCTATACCTTCGATGAAACACATTTATAATCATTTGAAAAAAAATATTATTTCACATAAACATTTACATAAAAAAAGCAAACGTTTGTATCTAGCATGACTCACCTGGGCCAGTTGTCCTTTCCAGGTGATGGCGAATACTGCTGTTACGGGCTGGCAGTGAAGAATCATCTTTGTTATCAATCAAATGTGCCTGTCCAGGAACTCTAGGTTTGCTAATTGATTTTAATGGAATGAACTTTTTATTATTCTCCTGTTCCTTTTCTTCTTTGGAAATAGGCCTTAAAAGAAGACATAATAAAACAAGCAGGGTATTAATATTGCTGTCGACATACAAGACCCCAGGGGGCCGGGACATATCCCCAAAATTGTAGTTTAATTTAAGTGAGACACATAAATAAAATTGTATAAGGGGACCCGACAAAAAATGGCATTGTATATTCTGTCCGTTCGCCCGTCCGTACGTCACCAGTTTTTTTAGCCTTAAATGATGAAATTCGGTACACGTTATAAAACCATCGTCGTTTTTTGTCGACCAAAAAAGATTTAGATAATATCTGAACAAGATGTAATGACAATGTAAATTTATTTATTTCATGCCCATTCATTTTTAGTCACGCCTAATTTTTGGGGACATTCATTTTAAGGATAGAAGGGATAGGATAGTCGACATCCGCACAGCGGATTGTAGCCTTCTCATATGTTTTAATTTATTATTATTTATAAACAGCACTAGCTACCAGGGCTTAAGGCTGAAGGCAAAATGTTTTTTTTTTTTAATTCTTATATACTATTTTCAAGATTTAATTTCTTTAGGAGAATGTAAACGTTTTTTATATTTTGTTCTGAAGGAACTAATAAATGATTGTAAAATGTTAATAACGTAGGTGTTTATCAGTTCCAGGAAATGTTGAACGTATTTTTCGTTTGGTGTATTATCTTTTTTAAATTTGGAGAGGCTGGTATTTATTGCATCAGGAGGTAAAAGCCAGGAAGGATATGTTTCAACTACAGTGTTTTTCAATGTCGGTTCGAGGCCAATGTTTTTAGCGAATTTTAATGCGTTGTAAAGTGCTGATGGAATCTTTGGAATTTTCCTTCTTTTTAAAATTTTTACAGCATCAGCGTAAATCGGAGATCTACCAGATTGGCAGATTTTTGGCACGAGTCTGGATGTTAGGAGATCTATCCTATCAGAGATGAGTGGAAAACCACCTTCTGTGAGCATATTTTTTATTGGGCTAGTTCTGAATGCTTTAAGACTGTTCCTGATTGCGGCGTGATATGAGGTTTGTATCATTTTGAGATAAGATTTGGCGCACTTTCCGTAAATTACCAGACCGTAGTCTATTTTTGCCGATATAATTGCTTTGGTGATGTTGATTAAGGTGTTGATATGGATGAAACTATTTTTTGAACTTAAATATTTAATAATATTAAGCCTGGTAGCTAATTTCTTTTTTAAAACAATACAATGTTCCTTAAAATTAAACTTATTATGAAATATGATGCCAAGAATACTTAAATTATTGACTGTTGGTATTTGAACGTTATCAGATACAATGATGAGGTTTGAACATTTTATTTTTCTGTAAATATGCAGATGTTTGCTTTTATGTATCGAAATCATAGCACCAGATTGAATGCACCAGTTATTGATGCGTAGAATGATTTCTTTAAATGTGTTAACTGTGCGAAGAGAGTCGTTGCACTTAGATAGTATGTATAAATCGTCAGCATACAGGGTATGGCTAATGTTATTAAATTTTAAAATAATATCGCTTATATCATCGTATGCAATGATAAAAATAACGACAGAGAGGGGGGACCCTTGGGGGATACCATTATCCAAGCTATAAATATTTTAATAGGAGTTATTTACCCTGGCTCTGAATTTTCTGTGTAAGAGAAATGACTATAAATTTATACATTTTTGGTCCGATATTTTATTTTTTAAGTTTATTTAGTACAATATGGATACCAATACGCTCGAAAGCCTTTTCGAAGTCAATAGAAAGAATCGATACGTGGTTTTTGCAAGAGAGAGCTGTGGAAACAAACTCATCAATGTGGAGTAAGGAGTCAATAGTACTTCGACCATGTTTAAAGGCAACTTGGTTGAGGTTTATATGATTATTCCTTTCTATGAACCAAAGTAATCTTTTGGAAACAATTTTTTCCATTAGTTTGCTTGTACAAGATAAAAGAGAAATGGGTCTATAACTGTTGGTAACTGGCAAATATTGATTGGGTTTGGGGATTGGGATAAGCGTAGCTGTTTTCCACGTTTGTGGAATTACACCATTGTTAAAAATGTTATTATAAAGTAATACTAGGCGTTGTTTTACTATGGTTGGCGCGTTTTTAAGCATTGGGTAGGAGATACGATCATAGCCTGGTGTCTTGCCTTTGACATTATTGAGACAAAATTCGAATTCTAATGTGTTGATGGGAAGTTCCATTAGTTTGGCCGATGTACTTAGGGTGGGTGTAATAAGATCATCGTTTAAAATTAGTACTTTGGAGTCACGGAATAAAGGTGGAAAATTTGAGTCGTTAGAATATGATGACCAGCTTATGGCGAAATGCTCAGCAATTTTGTCAGAATCAGTAAGCGTTCCAAAGGGTGTTGAAATCACTTTTATATTATGTGGATTGTAGCCGCTAGTGAGTGTCTTAATATCAGACCATATTTTTTTGCTGGTAGTGTTCGGATTAATTTGTTCAGTGAACTTACGGAAATTTTAATTTATTATTAGTACTTACCTATGAATGGAAGAAGCTAACGATAAGGCTGATAGAGAACTTCGTTTTGAGACTTGATCCCAAAGTTCCTTTTGTTTTTTGTATAAATTCGGATCAATTTCTATTCCCCATCCACGGCACTGCAAAAAATTATTTTTAAATTATATTTCAATTAAGCACGAAAAATTGTACCTTGTACTCTCCAGCCTTTTTCCGAAGCTCAACAACTTCTTTATACCATTCATCTAAGTTCGGAGGTGGCACAGTGCCATTCAATAATGCATGTTTATTATCAACTTCAACAACAGATTTATCTTTTTTCTGTTCGAATCCAAAATTTTCTTTTCTCGTTATAAAATGGCTATTTCGATCCTGATCGATAGTTTGCGAAAATGGACGAATTGATTTTCTTTCCATAATAGTAACTTGCCTTGTCGTTGTATAATATTTAGGAAAAAATAAAATTTAATATTTAATGAAATTAAATATAATCTTTTTATAAAATAATGTATTCTTATATTGTTTTCGAACCCATACTTTTCAGTAGGCTTTCGTTCTTCGACGTCGGTTACCAGTGGCTCCAATTCATGTAACGTAGCTGAAAACATATAAATAAGTTTATGTTGATTTGATAATCATTACTTTGTTATGTGTTTTAAGCAACTTCTACAGGAAATTAATCGTAAAAGAAATAAGCGTCTCAGTTGGATTTTTTTGGTTGTGAATGCTTTTTTTATGCAAAACGAATTTATAAGAGAATATTTAAGTAGAAATAGTAATATAAAATATCTAATATTCTTGAAAATAAAACTTTACAGATAAACAAACTAAAATATCCTCTAAACATAAAGTTAAGGAATTATAAACAAATATCTAATCGAAATATTAAAACAATGCCATATCTAGAATTCATCTATTCGCCTATTTTTTATTAAGATAGCGTTGTCCTCTATATATCGTCCTGAAAAATGTAATGTAAGCCACTACCTTTTGCCATAAAATTCAAGAATTTCCATTACCAATGCAACAATTTATCACCTCATCTGATGTAAGCGGAGCACAAATATAGGATTATATAAACGTCCACAAACTTTATCCTTTTTGGTTCATATTATTGTTTTTTATCATTCTTTTTATATTTTACAGAAAATATATATAACTTTTAAATTTATTTTTTTGGAGTTCTTACCAAGAACTTACAGACATTTTTAAGTTTGACATTTTGGTGACCTGTCAACAATTGCTACAGATAGCATTTGTAGGTATTTGCTTCGCTCTCCATAAGATACCCTATGGTATAACGTCCAATTTAAATGAAGTTCTAAATCTATTTACTTTTTTTATTGATAATGAAATGTCTTATTAAAGATAAATAAATATCCTTGGAGAACTTCGAAAAAACATGCTATACTCTTTCGAAAACCGTTGTTGTTTTTCAAATTTCCAATTGAGATAACCAGAGTTTAACATTATAATTACCTCCTTCAGAAAAAAACAATTGACACACAGCTTTTAGGGCTAATTTACAATATGGTGGGAATTTTTTAAGAAAATAATAATCTTATTATTTTTTCGTCTAAATGACCACTTACAAACTGCTGATATTGATGTGTGTGTCTTGTGAATAAATCGTGAGCTGAACGATCAGGTCAAAAAGTTCGTTCCATTTAAGATTTTTTTTCGAATTAAATTGTGTGTTCCGAATTGAATTTTAGTTTCGCTTTTCGAATGTTGATGTTAGATATTAATTTCGAAGTATTCACCGAAATTGTATTATTTTGATTTCTCTGAATATAAAACTATAATTCAGAGAAATAAATGCTGGAATTCCTTTACCTACATAATATCAAATCTGGATTTCGGAAATCGTGATGTTATTGACGAAACGAAAGCACCGCTAAAAAGTTCTTATGAATAAAAGTTTTAAATGTGATGGGAAAGTCCTTATCTAGTTGCCGACAATAATACATCCCAAGATATCTACTGCGTAGTGTGCCATTAGTTGAACTACGTCATTAACCATTTATCTAAGTTGTCGATAAAGAGACCGTTAAAGACAGACAGCTTTGCACCATCAACATAAAGAGTTACTTCAATTTAGAAATTGTTCTAACGTTGCTGTGGGTCCCGAACAAAACACTTTAATATATAGATGCGAATGTTAGTTTAGTTAGATAGAAATAATAATCGACTGAGCATTCAAACATGACAAAATAATAATAAATATCTATGAAGGAAATTTTCAAAAACATGGTTAAGAAAATTATATAGATATTTAAAATACTTTTTTTTTTAAATAACTCATGGGAACCAATTTTGAGATATTATATAGGATGTACAATACAAAAAGTATAAAATAACATTAAGCATAATTTTAACTTTCGGATGAAGGAACATTAACTTATGGCTTGAACCAAAACAATTGGCCCACATTATACTTCGCATCTCTGGCACTAATGATTAAAGTCTTTTTTTAAACTGAATAAACATTATGTGAAAATTATCAACCCTAAAATGTTCATTCAATTTTCACTCAAATTAAAAAAAAATTAAATTGAGTTTTAAATATATTAAACAATATACTGCCCTATTGAGTTGGTTTGATACAAAACTGTTTATATTTATTTGGAAGCGTGTCGCCTATTTTGTGTACACTTTTAATCCGTTTTATATAATAATAATAGAATGAATAATGGAATAATATGGAAGCGTGTCGCCTATTTTGTGTGCACTTTTAATCCATTTTATATAATAATAATGGATTAAAAGTTCACACAAAATAGGCGACATGCTTCCAAATAAATATAAACATTAATTAATACACAACTAAATATTTTAATTATTACATATTAGTGGTATGAAAAAATTGTGAATTATTTAAAATATAAGAAACATAAAACAATATAAAAAAATCTCGTGCTTTATTCGGGTTTTATAGGTTTATAAAAATAAAAATAAATGTAAGCAATTATGTATTAAAAAAATGATATTGTTGACAGTGCCAAACGGAATAAAATAAGCGGCTATATGAATAGATATAATTTATACAAATAATCAGAGCCGGTGTTTAACAGAGCATATGTCAATTTTACCAATATGATGTAGCAACATATTGAAAGGCTACAATCCTCAATCCATTTCTATCTTTAATTAAACATCCTCTAAAAATGGACGTGTCTCGTTTGCAACATCGTGGGAGGATTTTCAAAATATTTTTCTTGTTCATAACCATGAACAAATTTTAATGTCCTAGCTCAACATTTTCGGACTGATATACCCCTATAACCCATGTCATAAGCTTTGCTTTGCTATCGTTTTTAGAGGAAAACGCCCCTAAAAATTGGGAAATGGACATGGGTTGTATGAAAATGAAATAAATTGATGTCTAAATATATTGTTCAGACATTTTTCCAAATTCCTTAAGGTTTGTAGTACGTGTACCAAATTTCATCATTTTAGCTCAAAATTAATAATCGTCTGTGATTTGAAGATTAATGTTTTAAGTGATGCAAATAAAGCGATATCGCTGACAGCAAAAATGAATATTAATGCAAATTGTGATATGTTATCGTCAAACGATAATCACTTTACGGAATGAGGGCCATGATGACGTACGGACCGACAAGTATGACTAAATCCACTCAGAAAGCGATTCTGAGTCGATCCATATACTTTAAGGTGTATCTAGCTAAATTATTTCTCTATGTTAGAAGCGATGTATCAAAACTAATATACCCCTATGCAATTGGGTAAAACAACTATATAATGAAAATTAAGTAACATGTTAATAGGTTACGTAATATCAATAATATAATATGGACGTTAACAGACGATTTAAAGCACAAATTACATCCTACAAGAATGGTTGGATTTTGAAAGTTTCATCGTTTATATTGTTCTGCACTTTAAGGCCTACGCTGTGAGGTTGCCAACAGACGTTTATTAACTTGATTATTTTTAAAATATTAATTTGTGTTTTAAATATACAGGATACGTATGTATGCATTGTTTTAACAAAAATATATTTACATGTATATATGTTTACATATATAATATATAATATAACTATTATAAATTCGTTTTGCATACTTTAAAAAGAAGCAAATTTTTGTTGATTGCTTGCAAAATAAAAAAATAATAAATATTTTAATTTATTCTCTACGCACTAATTATGACGAGTACATAAAAAACTTATTTAATCAAAATTTTGTTTACGATCGACAGCTTTTTTTTCCTCATAACATTATTTTGTATTCATATTTTTGCTAATATTGCCTATTTGCACTTTGAATCTTTGCCATAAAATAAATTATGGAAACAACTACTGAGTGAATTTTGATTTAAATTATATTACTATGAATGCAAAAATGGACAAGGAGTTAATGGAATATAGTACTTTTCTTATTTTGCAAATACAGATTATTAGTATTTTGATTAGTAAATTTGTTTTGTAAATAAAGTTATTAATTTCGAATTAAATTTGAATTTGTGAATTAATAGCGACAATTAATTGTCGCACCTTCTTTTTGATTAGTTGTTCGTTTTTTATGAACTGTTGGCATTGCATTCGTTTGTGATGATTTGATTGCACCCATTGATTGGGACTTTTTTGGTAATTCCACAGCATCGTTTGGCTGTCCTTTAATACTTTTACGGACATTAGGCCAAACGAATTGTAGACGATATTCTGTACTCAATTTAGAGATTGTCTTTTTGAACAGTCCACTAGACTCACCCGGCTGAAAAGATACAAGAAAAAGTTGTTATTTTTTTTAAGAAAGTCAAGTGTTGTAACGGCTTAAATATAATATTTTAAATATTTATTTAAATATACATATATATATATATTAAAGAATTATTACTCTTATTATAATGTTAACATTAAGTTCAATGTAAAGTAAATATTAGGCAATGATATTACATTACAAAGCTGTAAAACGCGGTGTACGTCTGTACATTGGTAATGTGATCAACTTTTAAGCGAAAGGTTTCGCGTTGCGTACGAAAATATTTAAAAAAAAAGTTATCTCTTAATTTTTCAGTATACTTGATTTGGATGCAATATAGAAAATGGCATTGTCACAACATAACGATCAGACATTTCTTCAACATTTTATCAATTACATATGCTATGGGGTAACGTACAGAAATAGTTTTTTTATGAAAAAAAAAAACACCCCAAAAAAGTTGGGTTAAGCATATCTATAGACGAAAAGTTCAAATTGCCGTTACCAATGTTTTTGCTTCGAAAGTTTTTTTTTTTTTTGATTTTTTTACATGGACGAAATATAAATATTAAGATCGCCTAGAACGTTTGACCAAAAACAACGTTTTTTAGCGTTTATGTTGATTATATTGTTTATGTATGTGTATATCACACTTATATACGATTTCGATCAATTAATTTATTAAATTGAAGCTATCCAATGCTTCAGGATAATGCAGGTATGGTAGATAGTTCAAGTAAAACGTTCATTTATTAAACAATTTTTTTTCTTAAATTATATAAGTCATTTGGGTAGACATTTTGTAATATTATGTTAAATAAATATAAAAAAAATTGGACATAGAATATATATTTTGGAGTTTCAATTACCGCATTGAGATTACTGACAAAATGTAACTATGTGTTTAAGTTTGGAGATTTGGTTTGTGTGTTGTCTATCAGTCTGTGAAGGAACCCTTTTTCTATATATACACAAACATTGCTATAGAAATGAAATGGTATATGAAACTTATTAGTCAAACCTAACGTAAAATGCTTGACTTATTTTTTGACGAGGTAAAATTAAGGAACCAAACAATTTTTCGATCAATTTTGCGTTTAACACTGGATAGCTCTAGGATGTTTAGATCAAGGTTATCTACAGAAATTCGAGTAAACCTTTTGAAACAGTGATTGGCAAGAAAAATAACTTATTTAATTTCTGGTGAGTGGTCGTTGTAGGAACTTCAAGCCGATCTTCAAGAAGCTCGTCGTCAGTTTAAAACAAGACTCTACCATAATAAAAGCGATTTAGACTTCTGACTTTGAACCAAACAGCAGAAGTTTTAAGAAGTTTAGTGCTATGAACTGCAGCGCCGATGGTCAACACCTAAATGATTTTTTTACTGGCCCTCCTTTCGTGATGATCTGGAAATCATCCGAGTAGTATCAATTGTCAAGAAAAACGTATCTCAACTTTAGTCGTTTGGATATAATATATATATATATTTCATATATACATATATATCATTTATATAAGAAAGCAATTTCAAGAGTAAGTTGCATTGCGGAATAACACGTTTTATTACAGTTCTTGATTCTCAGCATGGAGCATACGTGAGGCTTTCCAAACAGTGAGAATCAAGAGCGAAAAGTTAAAATATCCTCGCGTAAACGTACTTACATAATGTGGATTAATTGGAGAGAAAATCCAAAATATTTTGTGACCGAAATCGCTCTATGTTAAAACGAAAGTTCTGACCCCGCAATGTCTCTAGCCCTCATATATTGTTCATAGTATTGGAAAATGTACTAAACGTAAAAAATCAAGTAAACTATAATTTGTATAAAGATGCTTGAATAAGAGCAGGAGTAACAAACATTAATCGAATCAAATATTCATATTCAATCCAAGAATGTCATCACATCAAAGAAACCAGTTGGTACTGCAAGTTTCAAAGTGGAAATCCCATAAACTTTGTTAAAACGGCCATAGTGACAAAGTAATTCGAAGTTAGGACTCATGTCTTTTGGGGTCTTACGATTAAACCCCACAGGCGGACTAGAATTTTAGAAAATTTAGTTTGAATATGCTGAACACATTTTAATATTTTATAAAATGTGCTTCCTTACAAAAAAAATCGCTGCTTTTGTGACTTCAAAAAGTGGATTCATATCCTTATAAATGCACTTCCTACTTAGCGAAGAACATATGTTTAATAAAGTTTTTGTTTTCTTTTTACATCATACTGTTAAGAATTGCGTTGAAATCGTGGCTATATTTTAGCCACTGTTTAATTTTGGGTATTAGATTTGTGAATTAAAACTTATAAATTTTAATAATGAGCATTATAACATTTGGTACCTACCTACTAAATTGCTCATTTATATAGGTAGACGTTATTTCAAAGACTAACAATGAAATTAGTGTTCTTTTATTCATACCGGGTTATAAAAACAACTCTTTATTTATTTGTGTTATTAAAAAAATTAAATAGTAGAGAATTCTTTAATTCTATGAAAAATTATGGGAAATATATTATAATACTTCAACTCAAAGAGGAAATAACAACTTGTTTACAAAATTAAAACAAATTTAGTATTTAATTATTGAGGCAAAATACATGACAATCAGATTTGAATTTATTAAGCGGATTTAAAATCAGTTATAAATAAAAACATTGATTTTTTCATTTTTTTTTTCATTTAAGCATGCAATTAAATAAAATATAAAATGTTTATGAATAGGCACTGCCTATTAGTCAATATTTGTTGTTCCGCTCATACATCTGAACTAATCATGAAGTCCAGAAAACGAATGGATGTTAAAGGATTTTGTCAAGTGTGTAATGAAATATCCTTCAAAAAAATTCACTTTTTAGCTGTAATGTATCAGGATCTTCATAATTTTTAAGAGATTTCAAAAATCCACAAAGGAAAAAGCCTAGCAAAATTCAGTCTGCTTCGAAACAACATATGTATTACAATTTTTTAAAGCAACAATTTTGCGTGATGTGTATCGTCCGATACTTGCTTAATGTTAACCTTATTATCTATCTGTAACATAAATGTTGAAGTGAATTCATTATTAATCATAATAATTTAGCATAGTTACGTCCAGTTAAATTTTCCTTCATCTGTTTGTAATAAGGTGTTTTACGATATCTCTAGCAGCATTATTGATATTCTCGGCCAAACGGGAGTTTCGCTACCGGCCACATTTACTGCTATCACTTTTTGAGTCAGGCTTTTAGATTTAAGTGGTTAAACCCGCAATGTTAGTGCAGTTCGTGCAAAACATCCGTGGAATGGATTTTTTATATATATCTAATACTTTTATCATCACAATAATTCTGTGCGTTTGATGGTTCTATTAATTCATGGTTTATTTACATACATATTTCTACATACATACTTTTCTTTATATCACAGGGGAAAGCCTATTTTCAAAATGTATACCGTCTTCTAAACGGAGTTATAACTTTTGAACAACGATTTAGTTGAACCTGTACATCGCCCACTAAAAGTGTCAAATAGACGATAGTGCTATATACAATTTACTTAGAAAAAACACTAACCAGATAAAACTAATTAACTGAGACATAAGACTGAGTACAAATTCGTTAGTAATGCTGGAAAAAAATGTACATTTATACAAGTTACAAAAAAAAAATAAAACACAATCAAAAGTTTACTAATTGGGTTCTTAATCGGGCAAAAATATATGCAAAATGACTAGTTTAATTAAATTGAATAAAGTTGAATAAAGTTGAATATCCTGCTTTTTTTTTTAAATCTTAGATTTATTGAATAAATAAATTATCTGCTACGAGTTTTAATTATATAAAATATAATACTTATTTGGCGACAATTATTAACCTAATTAAACCAAACAGTGCAAACTATAGTTACTCACTTCACGTCAAAAAAAGGGTCTTAAATTTCATAAGCACCATATTAAAAAAACATAAAAGAAATTTTTAATTTTCTTCTATGTGTTTTTTCGAGCTTCTTCTACGAAAGTAGGTACGACGCGAAACGTAAAGTAGAGGTACTATATTTTGTATTTATATTTAATTTTTTTTTAAATTGAGGAAACATTGCAATTTAAACACATAGAAGTTAAAAATGCATATACCTGTACAGTAGATTCCCCAGCACCCGTTCCATCGACCTCGGAAGCAATTGGATAAGCCCTGCCATTCGGTACAGCTGGAGGACCTTCAGATTTACTCCTTCGTGAGGGAGTTCCTCGTTCTTCGGACTGAAATTAAAATGAATACATATTTTCTGCAAAAATTATTTGTAAATATACAATTCAATATGAGATATTAGTTTCATATTTTCATTATTGTTTTTTTTAGAAATATCGATTTTGGAAAGAAGCCACAATAAGTTTTTTTCTTATAAAAGGTTACACAATTTGGAAAAACATTGTTTTCTTCAATTTCTTAATGTGCAGATGCATGCAAGACGTATTCATTTTAATTTATATGTATTTGGTTGGATTTTACAAGCTGCGATTTGTCATTCCTTAATATCTATAAGGGCGTACGACTTATTTTTTCTAATCGTATAATTTGTAAACAAAAAAAAAATCATGTTTGTATGTACATATATATTTTACATACATATATATTTGGTGATTTCCTTGGAAGATTGGATGCATTCTTAACTTATTTTGTAAATTCAAAACACAGACAAAATTAACGAAATATAAAGAAAGGCAGCACAAACAAATTTAAATGAAATGTTTGTTTAAAATATTTGACAACATACAAAAAAATACAAAAATATATTTTTTTTATTTTAATTTAATGATGATTACATACTTAATTTAAGAAGAAACTCAGCCCGATATATATTTTTTGTATTATTTATTTACGGCCCATATAGACCCTCAAACATAGCTGCAATGTTATATTTTTGCCAAAAAAAAGACTAAAGTGTAAGTGTATTTTTTAATTTAATAAATTACATATCTTCTTATTTGGCCATGTTAAAACAAATGACTACTGTAAACTAGCTTAAATAAATATTTTACAAGCATTATAAGCTCATGAATTCTACCAAATGCTTTTCTTCAATTCCCCCGTTTCTCTCAGGTTTAGCAAACTAATAAAGCTGAAACCCCGAAATACTTGCAGAAATTCGATAACTCTGCTGCAAGGTGTAATTTTAATCAGAAAAGGTTAAGTTAATAAGTGTGTTAAGTTAGGAAACACAGTTTTCTGCAGTCTTATTTTAAATATTAACGTTAATAATAGTGTTAAGTGTGATTATAACAGTATGGCCCATTTGAGATAGGTATCATCATTTGTAACATATTGCATATTCCAAAAAGCTTAGGTGGAAGATGTGTCTTGTTGCTGCAATTGCGAAACTACTAAAAGTCTTCGATGTCCAAAAAGTTTAAAAACTGAATTTTTAAACAAGTATATCCAAAACTATTTTATATTTTAGTTAAAGCTTTCTAAAAAAATATATTTTGGATTTTGAATATTCAATCAAAGTTGACTTTGTAAAAATGTTGATATTCCCAATAACAATTTCTTTGATCCGATCCTCTAGGTTGGGGGTTATGCCATCAGGATATTTAATTGATTATCCAAAATACAAATACAAATTTTTGGCGCAACAGGCTCGTTAGTACCCAGGGCCTAGCTTTCTCACAACCATTCATGTGTGCGTGTGTACTTCTTGCACGATGGCGGGACCTCCTGTTTTATGCCGACTCCGAACGGCTATGTTGAGATAAGCTATTCTTGACAATTGATACTACTCGGATGATTTGTCAGTTCATCAAGAGAGGAGGGCCAGTGAAAAATCATTTAGCTGTTGCTACGGCTGGGAATCGAACCCAGACCTTCTGCGCGGCAGTTCATCGCACTAACCATCGCGCCACTGAGCCCTCAATTATTTATCCATACATTGATTATCCATACATTAGATTTACTAGCGCATTTACGCGAACTAGCGCCAATGCTAGCGTTGGTCGTAACCTAGTAGTAAGGAGGAATTTTACGACCTCCTGGGCGGAGTCTTTTCGGAATTCGAAGTTAAAATAGTACTTTGGGATTTTAACGCGAAAACTTATAGGGAAACGATCTTCGGCGGATTAGTTGAAAAACATAGCATTCACGAAACGACAACAAATAATGGCATTCACTTACTAACTTTGCAGCAGCATGTAATATTGTGATCCGTAGCACTAGGTTTTCTCGAATCTAATCGATCATGTTTAATAGATACGATGCACGCATCCAATATTCTGGACGTCGACTCGACACTGACCATTTTCCCGTCACAGCTATCTATCCATGGTCACAGCTATCTTTTATGGTTCGACATAAAACGAGGTTTTTCTATAGCATAATATGCTATGGGACATAAAAATGGGTTTGTTAAGAAAACGCCCCCAAAAAGTAGGCGTGCGCTAAAATGATCTAAAGACGAAATATTCATGTTAATATTATCAATGATTTTGCATCAAACGTTTTTTCAAATATTTTAAAATTTGACTGAAAGGGTTTTTTTTAATGAAAATGCGCCTAAAAAGTGGGCATGTCAAAAAACTTTGTATAGACAAAATATAGGTATTGGGATTGTCTAAATATGTGGTTCAGACACTTTTTCAAAATTTTATACCGTATGGCCAAAAACAGCGTTTTTCTGAAAAGTGGGCGGATTTTGAAAATTTTTACACTTGTTTTGCTTCGTCGGACAGAGAGTCTTTATTCCAAATTTCATAACTCAATCTCAAAATTTAAGCCCCAAAAATCAGTGACACACAGACGGACGGACGGACAGACATAGAGAAATAATTTCGATCCATACACTTTGACGTATGTCTATCAAAATTATTTCTCTATGTTACAAACTTAATGTCAAAACTAATATACCCCTATGGCGTTGGGTATACAAATGATGCTAGAATCCGACCAATCCTAATTTACGGCACCGAGAAAAAATTATTTGTCGAATTTTTGGCCCTGAATGCGATGAAGGCGAACAATAATGCACTAGCCAAGAAAATCTTCGAATCACAGCCTTTAGGGTCGAGACGACCGAACATAATGTAGAAGTATCAAAAGATCGCTGGAGTAAGGGTACTTATACTGAATTACTGGAATCACAGCCTTTAGGGTCGAGACGACCGAACATCCTGTAGAAGTATCAACAGATCGCTAGTGTCAGGGTAGTTGGACTGAATTACTGGAAGTAACGTGTCCAGGATCGACGAGGATAGAAGACTGCCTTATCTTAAGCAGAGACCCGAAAGGGTCTTACATGCTGATTGTTTAAAAAACAAGGAAACCAGACAACGTGATAGTGCATCACAAACAACGGGCATATATGAGCGACGATAAACGGCATTATCGTGCGATGCCACAAGAACAAAAGCAAACAGTACCTACTGTACTGTACATTACTGTATTGTAACATGCCTAGTGCCAGGCACAGATTTCGGACCGAGATATAGGAAGGGCACATACTCGGTCCCAAGAAACGGTAACCTAGAGCGGCGCGAGAAAACATTTTTGCATACCTTTTCATCGCCCGGCAACGTACCAAGAGCAAAGACAAAATTTTCGGACCGAGATATATGAAGGGCATATACTCGGCCGAACCCAACAACAGCAGCATAGTGTCGCAGTCTGAGTAGCGGTACCTGCGACCGAAAAATAGCAAACATCGACCACCGGCTGCATCGACGACCGAGAAGACAACAACAACACTAGCAACCCTTTGTATGGGAAGCAAGATATGACACACGATGTGCATGGCCATCGAGCGGTCTACATTGTTAGTTTCAACTCAGCATTCATCCAGGGCGGATGTCTCACGCGTAGTTTCAACTCAGCATTCATCCAGGGCGGATGTCTCACGCAGTTAGTTTCAACTCAGCATTCATCCAGGGCGGATCGTTACTTGCAATACGGAATTCATCCAGGGCGGATGTCTTCCGTACTCACTTTTTGATTCAGAGCTCATCCAGTGCGGATGTTAAAATTTACAGTCCACTATTTTTCTATTGAATATTTTTAATTATAATAAAATTATTAAGTTTTCGAACTCGCGTTTCTATATTCATTGAGCTTTCGAACACTGATTTATATTTGAATTGTGCTTTTAATTATAGATGGCTACACGTTTATGGAAATAATAACTGGAAAACACAATTTTTCGTTTATATATTCGAATCCTGGTATAAATTTCCATTTTCACTCCTTGAACACAAATACCAGAAGATTCCTATGGCAAACGTTCATGCCTTCACCGAGAATTTGTTGGAAAATGGATTCTCGGTGCAATCGATCCTCTCTTTTTGTCTCGCATAAAATCTTCTAGATTAATTTTACATAACTTTCAATTCAGTGGTCAATTTTGGGTTGACGTTGTGAGGTGCGTAAATACACAATAATATTCATTTTGGTTATTGATAATAAAATTATTTAAATAATGTGGAGGGAGTCGGACAGAATCCCGAAAATCCAAAATGCCAAAAACCCAAAAAACCGAAAGGCCAAAGGCCCGAAAATTGTATTGTTGAAATAAAATTAAAAATTACAAACTTTAAATTAATAAAACATAACAAAAGCAGTTCAAGTCTAATTAACAAAAAAACATTTATCAAACAATAAATGACTAATTTTAAATCACTCGCACATTGACTGATATCAATCACCACAACTGAACGTACATTGTACAACTAACGATAACGGAAATGAACAATATCTTGTCTATTCTACATTCAAAATAAAAGAAATCCCTAAAAATTGAGCAAATTTTTCATTCTATATATTTTTTCGGGATTTTGTGTTATCGCGATTATGACCCAGACCCTAATGTGGAACTACGATTATGAGATGTTGTATTCCAGAATTTGAAGGAATCGGTGTTTATGTGAATAATAATGATTTTCCGTTATTGGCCAAAACTAAAAAATGCGTTATGAACTATTTGGGCCGAAACTAATTATATTGAATTCTAACAAACAATAATAGTAACACAGATATTCAATTGAGCAAAACTGGCAATTTTCCTTATATGGCCTAAATACAAAAATCCGTTATATTGAAAAAAAACTGGCTATGCAGTTTTGTTAAGTTTAATCAAAATCGTTAGAGCCATTTTCGAGTAAGTTGATGTTATGTGTAATTTTGTAGGGTTAATAAAAAAAGGGTTAAAGGTAAAACAATATGGGGAAAAAATTGGATACGAAGTTTAAAGAAAATCGGTCAAGCCGTTTAGGCTGTAGAGACCATTACGGACAGACGAACAGACAGAATTTTTACGAAAATAATGCCTTTCACTTTGTAAGAGAAAGTTAAAAAACGAATCATTTGGAAAGCACTTGACACTAACAGGTCTTAGTCGATAATTTTAATTAGCAAACTGGTTACTGCTCTTCGACTAAGCCCCCTATGATTTCAGCAAAAGCTACAAGGAGTAAGACAAAACTTATGAAAATTGCTTTCTCTCGCAACTCGTAAGAGCCAGATCTAAACGATTTGAAAAACGTCAGTTTGTTATGGTATCACAATGGATTTTTGTATGGCTAAGTAAAGATTGTAAAGAATTTCTTCCACGGTGCGTTTGAACATTATTAGTTAGCTACTAAAAATATTAATCAAAACCGCGAATCGTTAATGTTTTGTAAATTATACCGCCAACATAAATTGGGATTTCATAAATGTATTTTATCTTCACAAATATTGGATGTAGGTAAACCAGAACAGAACAAAAATTCTACGTACATACATGTGTTGGTACATGCATTTTTTGGACTTCGATATGTCTCTTAAATGTATTTTTTTATATGAATATGTGACAAAAAACTTTCTTAAATAAATTGGTTAATTGCTAGGAAACTTACCCTCGCTCGATTGGCAATAACATTGTTACGTGAGTCTGACGTTTGTTCAGATCCTATAATGAATTCGTGCGACTTATAAGCTAACTCGGGACACTTCTTTCTTCTAGGTAGTGGTGGCTCATTTGATGGGCCTAAGGGCAAACAAGAATCTTCTTTGGTTGTTTATGTTAGTTATTATACATTCTAAATGTACTATTTCGAAACAATATGAATACATACCAAATTGATTCGGAACAGGAGCTCTGCGCACCACCTCTGGTCGGGAGTTTCCGGTGAATTCATGCCAACGATAAGTGCTCCTATACTCCGAGTGGAGCTGCTGGAAAAAGAAGAAAATAAAATGTTTAGAATATGTACATAAAAAAAATTATTTTGGCAAGCATTTACGATTTTATGAAATTAATTCATTTTGTTTAGATGAAGAAATATATATACGGAGCAAAAACAACAAGGAGTTTAAGCAATGTACATACAGCTTGATAGTCGTACAAAAATTCGTCATAAAGTTGTTTTTAGCGTTTACACTTTTCCTATACGAAATGAATTGATATCTAAATATCAATCAATCATAACATAATGATGAAAAATTTCGGAAAAATAGGTCTTACTTTCTGTCTTTATTTTACGAAATTTAATCAACGTTTTTTATTAATTTGAAGTTTTAAAACTGCTTTGTAGGGTTACCAAAATCAGATACATATATCCTTAAATTCTGCCAAATCGAAGAAGTAGTTTGGCGCCAGAGAGCAGACTACAGCCAGCAGTTTTTAATCTTTTTGAACTTTAAAGCATATAAATTTACAAAATTTGAACTTCTAATTTGCGTGTCATCATAAAACTTCCCAATTATTCTAGATACCTTTATAAGCTTAGATATTTACTCTTAACAACATCGTTAGAACCGTTATCGAGTTTAGGTAAAGAAAACCGTTACTGCTAGAAATCCAAAACACACGTACCCGAAATTTCACTCAAATCGAGCGAGTTGTATATAAATATTGGTATTTTTGTTTCCATTTGCCGAAGAAAATATGAGACTCCTTTATAACTTTCAGCAGGGTCTTGTGAAAGATTGGTCATAGTGCAAGAATTTTCAGTTGTTTCATGGACAAGTCAATTGCTTGATCTCAACCCCGTTGTGAATAATTTTATTTGGATGCACGAGTGGTGGGTGCATGGCTGGATCGTACTCAACTTTCTCTTTCACAGCGAGTTGGGCGTTAGATCAAATCCCAAGCATGAAAGAATTTGACGATATTCATAATTGCCAAAATACACAATAGGTTATAGACATTTGGATTATTGATGCTAAAAATGATATTAATAATGTCAAAATGTGATTAAACGAACGTTTATTCCGGAATTTGAAGGAATTGGTTTCTGTGTGAATAATAATGATTTCCCGTTATTGGTCAAAACTCAAAATTCCGTTTAGTGATAGTTGGCCTTAAACGAATTATGAGAAATTGTTGCAAACAGTATTAGTAGCATATAAATTAAAATTCATTCAATTTATAATAGGTAGTTGGCGAGAAATCAACAATTTTCTTTATATGGCCTAAATGACAAAATCCGTTATATGGATTTTCCCGAAAAAAAAATGGGTATGCAGTTTTGTTGGAACTAATATGCTTAAAGTATATATAAAGTTACATCAAAATCTTAGAGCCGTTTTAAAGAAAATTTAGGTAATGTGTAATTTTTATATAGCAGGTATCGTCAATAACAGGGCTAAAATCAAACAAAAAAACTGGCCTAAAATTATGATCAAAACAAACTTGGATACGAAGTTTGAAGAAAATTGGTCAAGCCGTTTAGGCTGGGGAGACCATTACAGACCGACAGACCGAATTCCAAAAACCACTTTTTTGGGTTCCGCTATCATCGTAATGTTAGAATCAATCAAAATATCGAGGTCAAAATTGTTCACGAAAACAATATCTTTCTCTTTGTGAAAGTTAAAAATTAAATTCTCTCATGCTTGGCATTCGATCTAAAGCCTAACTCGCTGTGAAAGAGAAAGTTGCTTACGACCCAGTCGTGCACCCACCACTAGTTTTCTGATTTTTTTTTAATTTTCATTTTATTTTATTATTTGCTTATCTTTTGCTCTTAGCCCAACTTTTCCTTAACGGATTTTTTTCGGATTAACGGATTACAAAATAGAAGTTCATATAAACATAGTTCCTCATAATGTCTATCTTTAAAGTTTTAACATCGATAACCAAAGTAAATGAAAAGATTTATTTTCTGTAATTTGGTCAAACTATGAAAATCGTCAAAATGTCCCACGTTTTGTATTCGATTTCACGCCTATCTTATGGTAAAAGAAAATGGTACGTACGTCGTGCACACACAACACTTCTTTTGGAACATAAGTTTATAGTTTATGCAAACCGCTCTACGTTTTAAAACTGATAGCGAAATACGCAAACTAAGCAACAATCATAAAATAGGGATTTCATCAACCTCAATACTTACGAATTACACAGTTAACCGTGATTTGAAAATATAATATATGAGAAGGTTCGAATCGGTAAATACCCTATCCCATCCGATTCTTAAATTAAGCATCACAAAAATTGGACGTGACAAACAAATTTATGTGGATGAAATATAGAAAATGGCATTGACTAAATATCTTATTCAGACACTTTATCCATTTCACCAAAATCAACGGTATTTTCTGAATATTAACACTTGTACTGGAGGAATGAATAAAAACCTATATACCAAAGCCCAACATTTTCGGACGAACTTTTTTTTTCAAATTTGTTTAAATTTTTAAAGAATCCTTTTTTTTAGAAAACGTCCCTAAAAAGGGGACTCGGGTTAAAATTTTGTTCAAATGTAATATAGGCAATTATATTGTCTTAATATCTCGCAAAACCCCTTTTTCAAAAGTCTTTACATAAGCCCTATATGCGCCCAAGCTCCAAAATAGGAAAAAGATGACAAAGCTTCTTAAATTTACTGTTCGGTGTCGGCGTTAAACAAATTCTTTGTTACAAAAATATATCATTGCACACTCAAATAAATGTTAGGTGTGGGATCATGAATAAATAACTACTATAACTATTGTCATACAGAGTCCACAACCACTGATTTTGCGTTAAAAGTTTTTTTCGAATATTTTAAAATTGTACCGAAAAAAGTTTTTTACTGAAAACGCCGCCAAAAAGAGGGCGTGGCCAAAAACAATTAGGTGAAGACAAAGTATAGATATAAAGATTGTCTTAAAATGTTGTTCAGAAACTTTTGTAAAACTGTTAACGGTTTGGCAAAAACTATTTTTCTAAAACGAGGGCGGGGAGTGCGCGGATTTCAAAAATGTTTTACTGCTAGGAGCAACAAAGAGCACGTGTACCAAATTTTATCAATCTACCTCAAAATCAACTAAGCTAGCGATGCTGATCGATTGAAGCATTGGAAGCCATCCCAACTTGGGTTATTCGTTATTCATAAAATACTGGCCGATTATAAAATGGTCGAAAACTGGACCCACAGAATGGATCATTTAATATTTAGTCGTGGGCAACATTTGAAGAGAATTATCTTTAAACAATAAATAGCACGAACCAAACTAACACCTCCAATTAAGATTTTCGTCAATACATTGATTTTTTGTGTTTTAATAAAAATAGGAGAAGGCTACAATCCGCTAAGACCTAAGACCAATAAGCTTATCATCATTCTTCCTGAAAACCCTGGAAAGACTGGTTGATATTCATCTTCGCAGTAGCATTGATGTAAATCAGCTATCTGCATCCCAACACGCGTACTGTAGGGGAAAATCTGTAGAAACAGCCCTGCACACATTAGTGCGTATTATTGAAAAGTCGTTATGCTGCAAGGAGTATACTGTGGTTGCATTCCTGGACATCGAAGGCGCTTTTAACAACGTTAATTCGGGAGCGATCATTAAGGCGCTAAAATGTCTGAAAGTCGATCACTCACTTGGAATGCTGATTAATTTGCTATTAAATAGCGGGATTATCAACACAACACTGGGTGGTGCCTCGACCAGAAGACATATCAGGTGAGGGACCCCGCAAGGTGGGGTCCTGCCCCCTCTTCTCTGGAACTTAGTGGTGAACGAGCTTCTACTTATCATGGAAGCAGAGGGATGCCACGTGATTGCCTACGCGGATGACGTCGCTATCGCTGTCTCAGGGAAACACCTGAATATACTAAAGGAGCTTCTCCAAAACGCACTACATAAACTTTCCAAATGGGCGGTTAATACCCTATTCCATACCATCCATAAAATTAATATTTCAAAAATGTAGGCTTTATGGCAATGAAATATAGAAAATAACAGTTTATCAAAATCGTTATGGTTCGACAAAAAAAAGTTTTTCTCCTGCATATGCTATGGAGTAGAGTATAGAAATGGTTTTTGTAAGAAAACCCTTATAAAAAGTGGGTTAAAATCATCTAAGGACGAAATGTTTATATTAACACTTTTATTATTTTTACATCAAACGTTTTTTTTTTCAAATTTCCTAAAAAAATTTACGAAAACCGTTTTTAACAGAAAACGCCTTCAAAACGTGGACATGGCAAAAAAAAAAGTTAAATTAACAAAATATAGATATATGGATTGTCTAAATATCTTGTTCACAAACTTTTTCAAATTTCCTTACATTTTTCTTAAAATTGGGCGTGGCAGGCGGATTTTGAATTATTTTTTTTTCATTTGCAGGCACAAACAAGGATCCTATATACCAAATTTCACTATCCTAGCTCAAAATTTAAGGCCTAAAAATACGATACATTGTTATTTAATTTGTGTGTCCAGAAATTGATATTTTTTGCCTCCTCAACAATTCTTATGATTTATTTATTTTAGAGTTTGCATGTATGAGTTTATGAGTCCTTTTCAATGCTGTAATAAACAATTTTATCATTGCCTCCAAGGGACTAGGCAAAAAAATCCCATGGCTCGAAAAAAAAAACTAATTAACTAACTAACCAAATTCGATCGATCAGAATCGCTACCTGAGTCGTTTTAGCCAAGAAGGGAAGAACATCGGCTTTTCAGCAAGAAGAAAAAAGAGCAAGAAAAGCGCGCGATCGAGGTGCCACTCCAGGAACGATGTTCGCAAGTTTTACCAAAGTGTAAAACGTCAAAGCCAAGGATACAAGGCTCGAACAGAATCCTGTCGAGATGAACAAGGAAATATTGTAGTTGAGACACAGTCGATGCTGAGGATATGGAAGAACCACTTCTACAGACTGTTAAACGGCGATGACGAACAACATTCCGCTGTCAGGCAGAACGAACCATTCAATATTGGCAACGACAGCGAAGACTGCCAACCACCTGACCTGAGTGAAGTGAGGATAGCAATATCTAAACTCAAGCTTAATAAGGCTGCCGGAAATGACGGCC
This sequence comes from Rhingia campestris, assembly GCA_932526625.1. NCBI lineage: Eukaryota > Metazoa > Arthropoda > Insecta > Diptera > Syrphidae > Rhingia > Rhingia campestris. The sequence goes on from OW052183.1 coordinate 56,834,702, forward strand.
TGCCCGCTGAGCTCTATAAGGCCGGCGGAGATGACTTGGTAAGTAACATCCACCAACTCATAAGCCAAATCTGGTCGGATGAAAATATGCCTGAAGAATGGAACCTCAGCATCGTTTGCCCGATCCACAAAAAAGGAGACCCTCTCAACTGCGCCAACTACAGAGGCATAAGTCTCCTCAACATCGCCTACAAGATCCTATCTGCCGTAATATGTGAACGCCTGAAACCGTTTACCAACAACCTGATTGGCCCTTATCAGTGTGGTTTTAGGCCAGGAAAGTCCACAACCGATCAAATTTTCACACTTCGGCAGATCCTGGAAAAAACTCAAGAAGTCCAAATCGATACCCACCACCTATTCATCGATTTCAAAGCCGCATATGACAGCATTTATAGAGACGAACTGTACAGAGCCATGTCTAGTTTTGGTATACCGCCCAAACTCGTCCGTTTGTGTAGGATGACGATGGAGAATTCTCGCTGCTCCATCAGGGTCGGAAACGACCTCACCGACACATTCGATACCAAAAAAGGATTTAGGCAAGGCGATGCGCTGTCATGTGACTTCTTTAATCTGATTCTTGAGAGAATTGTGCAAAACTCCAAAGCCAACACCAGAGGCACAATTTTCCAAAAGTCGGTGCAACTACTAGCATACGCTGACGATATTGACATCATTGGTAGGACTCAACGTGATGTCATAGCCACGTTTGCTAGTATAGAGAAGGAAGCGGCGAAAATGGGTTTAGCAGTAAATGAGGGTAAGACTAAGTATATGCTGTCAACACGAAAGGACACACAACATCGACGAATTGGACAGAACGTCACCATTGACAGATATAACTTTGAGGTAGTACGGGACTTTGTCTACCTCGGCTCCGCTATTAACTCTGACAACAACATCTCGTCAGAAATTAAACGAAGAATTACTCTTGCCAACCGCTGTTTCTTCGGGCTAAGAAGGCAATTTAGTAGTAAAGCCCTCACTCGAACTACTAAGGAGATCCTATATAAGACCCTGATCATCCCAGTCCTGCTCTACGGCGCTGAAGCATGGACCGTATCAAAAGCGGATGAAGAAATCCTTGGTAGATTCGAGACGAAAATTCTTCGAAAAATCTTCGGTCCCGTTTGCGTTGACGGGCTATGGAGACGAAGATTCAACCAAGAACTATACGAGCTGTACAGCGACATGCCCCTGGTCAAAAAACTCCGCATTGGACGTTTAAGATGGCTAGGACATGTAGAACGAATGGACACCAATACTCCGGCTCGCAGAGTCTTCGATTCCCAGCCAGACGTCGGACGCAGTAGAGGAAGACCTCGCTTTAAGTGGCGCGCACAAGTGGAAACCGACCTCAACCAACTTGGAGTGCGCAACTGGAGGCAGTTAGCTAAGGACCGGGCTAATTGGAGAGGCATGTTGGTTGAGGCCCAGGTTCATTCCGGACTGTAGCGCCACTTAAGTAAGTAAGTAAGTCTGCCCGTCCTTCTGTCTGTACGGTGGGTTTTAATTAGCAAGAATCGTGAAATTTGGTATACATGATCGAAATTATGATCTCCTTCAGAGCAGGTCACAACAAGCAAATTATTTGAGATTTAATATTTTGATTGTTGAGTATTGTAAGAAATGGAGGTTGAAATGAATATGGCGCATATTATTGCCGAAGTTTCCTCCGAAATGTTTAAAAGTAAGAATTTTACAAAAGCATAACATTTGTAACAAACTAATAATATTGATTGGATTGCAGCGAAGAGAATCGGGCTGTTAATATGTATATAGCGTCCAATTAAAATGTTTGTCAGGTTCACTCTTTGTGGCGTTTTCGGTAAAAATCCATAGGTCGTTTTAACCTACGCACATTTTGATAGACTGTCTGAACAATATGTTGACAATGCCATTTTCTATATTTCATCCGCATGGCGCATAAAGCTTTTAACCACGCCCACTTTTTGGGATATTAGTTTTAGAGATATATCGAGATTATAGATAAGATTGTAGCGAATTGTAGCCTTCTCAAATATTTATGTTACTTTTATAGATTTATACGATGTAGGGTATATTAGAGAAGTGTCTTCAGTCCTGGAAACATGGAAAAAAATACATACCTACAAACATAGATACTGATTGAGATCGGAAAATAACCTGTCCGTCCATAACTACTTTATGAACCACGCCCACATTTATAGAAATTTAATTTAACAAAATACTTGATGGTTGATATCAAGGAGGAATTATAAAACAAAATAACGGGTGCACTGTGCTACCCGTTCTTTGATCCACTTTGATTTATTTCAGACATTTATTTGAATGGAAAACTCCTGTTCAAAATGTAGAAATATCTGATATAATAATGAAATGTGATCGATTTAATTTTAAATCACGTCATGCAGATGAATCAGCATGAAAACGTTGGTATCATTAAATCATTAGAAAATATGTGTACTGTAGTTGTTTCTGAGCAAGTTAAAAGCAGCTTAATTGTTGATTCTTCGTATATTAAAGCAGAAGCAACATACCTTAAAGTTCAAAAATCCCATTCCAACTGGAATATAAACGACCTAGTAAGTTACTTGAATATTGTATTTCTCTTTAGGCGATCATTTTAAATGTTTACTCAGGTTTCATTAAGCATAGAGTTCATATACAAAAGCACCAAATAAAAAGTTAGAAATCTGTACAAAAAAGCATATGTACAAAAAAAAACCTATAATTTGACCAAAAACCCATTATTTGAAACGCATGGAAGTAGGGCGATTTTGTTTCGCTTGTTTTTCAAATGTTCAAATACAAAAACTTAAAATGCAAGAACCAAAATCCCAAAGCAAAATAAATAAATATTAACAACAGAATAGGTTGTTAATATTTATTTATTTTGCGAAAGCGTAGCAAATGTAGGATTGTTGTTAGTCAACAAGTCAATTTTTAAACGATAGCGTCTTAAATAAAGAAAAATACATAAATATACTCATTGTCTTTGATAAAAATGTATTATTGTGGCAAAACTGCTTGGAAGTGGGTCAAAATGTCGCATTAAGAAGGGGCGTGGTAAGCAATGCAAACACGGCCACTGAAAAAAAAGATAAGTCCAAGCAAAATACAAAACCTATAAAAAGGAGGTCAATACGTCATTTTAAAACCTAGAATTCAATTTATTACACTATCCCCTTTAACACACAATTCTGCAAAATATTTTTTCGATCGATATTGTATAACAAAGTGCGTATAGTTGTGGGTGGATATCAAATTTGTTTACATGTAATTACCTTACTAACCAAAATATTTAAGTGTATGTGTACTAATTTTCAAATCGATATTATATGAAGATGTTTTATTTTTGTATTTGTACATTAAACAGATGGATAACTTTTGGATAGGTAGTTGGTAGAAATTGTATATACTATAATTATAACATAAATAGAAAAAAAACTTAGACATCTGCATAGTTCAATAACTCCTTGCAAATATTTCAAAATATTTTTAAACTAACTAAAGAATGCCTAAGTGCTCCTTTAATGAATGGTTTAATGGAAAATGAAATGAATGCATCAAAAATCCTTAGCCGGTAACTAAAATTATGATGTATTGCTGAAATGGCTTTTATTTAAAATCAAACATGAATTAACGGTAGATATTAAAATTTATTTTATTTTAAATATTTAAACATTTTGTTCAGATTATTGTTATAAGTATTGTACCTACACTTATAATAATAATCTCTATTCAATACGGATATATTAGAAATGATTTATTTTAAAAGTGACCGACTAAAAGTGTTACCTCATCCCTTAAAAACTCAAATTAATATCATCCAAGCATGTAAAAAATAAAATACGCTAACAAAACTAAAAAAATATGTTACATCTAAGAGGCTCATATTTAGAAAATGTTGCCGCATTAAGTATCAACTTCATCCGATAAATAATTTCTGTATATGAAGGTATGCCACACATGTTAAAAATAATTGGGACTTCGTGACCAATCTGCGGTTTACTGTAGAACATACAGTTGATATCAAGACGGTATTCTTCATGTGTTTCTCCTGCCGCTAGAAAATGCATTTTTTTCCGAAAATCGATTCTTAATATATGTACCTCAATACACGGTTTTTCGTATCGATTTCTCAAACAACACGCGGCATAAAAAAAAGGGAAATCGTTAGAGATTTCTAAAATTATTGATGAAGGAGTGCAGCTCTTTTTACGGATACAATAATTATAAACTTGTTTTGGTAACACCTTCAAAATAATTAGAAAGATAATTCCTTTTTCGAAAACCTGAAAAAGTGTGCAGATATATGCGCATATGTATGTCGGTATTTATATCCTTTTCAATATAAAAACGAATGACTTTTGTACATAACACCATCTTTCTTCACTATCCGTGCACAAGTGACTACACAAACTCATATATATTGCCGCGGTGATATAAAAAGGGGGTGCACCCATATGGTATCGATTTTCTACACTTCCCTCTAAAGAATATTTCGAAGTGAAAAGGACGACTAGAATGAAGAGGAAGAAAAAGAGTGCAAACTGATAGCAAAAAAGTACTGCCGCAGTATGAAATCATATTATGACTTTTGGCCATTGAAGTTGACCCCGTAGCCTGCAGCGAGAACTCCACTGTAAGGATTTGTAAATTGATTTGCAATGAACGACTTATTTTAAATTAGGGAAAATAAGGACTTACCTTGTCTACAGGCATTGACGGACACGCTCTACACAAATTCCAAAATGATCCAATCATAAGGAAATTTATTTAATGTGTATCTCGATTATCTCTTACAATTTTATTAAACCGATAGAAATATGTTTTTCGTTTTTAATACGTACGTAGGTATTTCCAATAGCTTTTTTGTATAAGTAGCTATTTTAATATATAGACAAATTAAGTAAACTTTTTTTTCTGATAATTTGTGCAACTTTTTTCCCTCAAAGAAATGACTGTTACAAATTCAATAGCGGAAATGAAATATTTGCTTGAAGTTAGAAAATGTAATTGAGTTTTGTTCTTTAGAAATGAAACCACTTAAATGATGAAATTTTATCTCTCCGAAGTTTTGCTAAAGAATTTTTTTTCCCGTAAGCAAAACACTTTTAGGTATTTGCTTTCGAAATTGGATACATTTTAGTTCGATTTTTGTGTATTCTCAGTAGCACTTTAACTGTTATAAATTTAATTTTCACTTGAAAATTTTTTAATTTTGTAAGAATTTGTTGAGAACTGCTATTCACACACCGAACTTTTACACTGCGATGAAGTCAAATGCGACAAAACTGACCACTGTCGGAGGGGAAATCAATACCGTGCTATTCCGAAATGAAAATGAAATATAAACGCTGCTGATTTCAGCCCGCGATGCCGACTTTAATACATTTGTAAAAAAATAATACAGTACTATACTTAGTACGATATTACATTTCCATATTTTGATGGTATAGGCATATAATATTATAATATAAAGAACAACTAAAAATATTACTTTTTCATATGCACTTGCTATATTTTGTAAACTCTATCGGCGTTACTAATACAATCATTTTTAGCAACAACTTAAATTCTAACCTCCACATTTTTCAAAAATCCTTTATACCAATAAAGAAATTTACATCACAGACTAACACTAGTTATAGGTTAATATTTAATGTACAGAAAGTCGTATCTAAATCATAAATTAATGATACAATTTTATAGTAGGTGCCAGTAGTGAATTATACTGCGAAGATGTGTGTGTGTGTGTTTGGGCATTAAATGAAATAAGTTTGTTGCTGGAACGGAAATCGTAGAAACGGAAAATATTAAGAAAGGTTGGTTTGTCAGTTTCATGGATGAAAGTGTAGTATATTAAGTCGAAAAGTCGAGTTTAATTACAATATACAGAATTTTAAGCACTAAATATAATATTTTAAGTGTTTCTATTTATTGCTGTTAAATCATATCATGAATAATTTTTTGGAATTGTCCGAATATCATACAAATTGATCTTATTTTACTATAAAAACTTTGCTACTCTGTTTATAAGAGACACAATATTAATATATTGTCAATGTTTTGAAACTTTTTCATTGCCAAATTCTATGATTAAGTTGTAAGTATTTGCTACGCAGAAGAAAGTACCGTTTCATTTAGAAACCCCTATCGAAATAAAATTGTATGTTCAAGTAAGTATTTTACCTATGTTTCCGGTCATGGATTGCAGAATGAATAGTATATTGGAATGGCATGCGGGAGAACACGAGTTCGAATTTCAATATGATAACAGTTTATATAACCAAATATAACATTCATGCATCAAAATAATATATTTTACGATGAACAGAAAGTTACAACTAACTAAAATAAAAAAAATATTATTATTTTCTTAATGCAAATCTTGTTTGTTAGGTCTATAAACTGCAAAACAACTTTATAGTTTCCCTATATTACTAAAATTTGAAAAACTTAAAACTCTGTAACATAAATATTATTATATTAAGTTTATATTATTATATAAAGAAAATATCAAAGTATGCTCTAAAAAGTGTTAAATGAATACAAAATGTATTTCTTCCGTTGGTGTTTCAATCGTATACAACTTTCGGTTAGAATTACTATTTCGTTTAGATTTCATCACGTGTTTTTTCCGTTATTAATACTATATGAGTTAATTTCAATGTAACTATTTATGAATAAAAGCCTTTACCATTTGTTTAATACTGTACATATAAGTAATAATTCATAAGTGTTTGCCAAGAAGATTGTGTAAAAGTTACTCATGCCACTTGACTATTTATCAATACTAAGATATCCTTAATTTTTGGAAGGCACAAATTTATATATATATATATAATCAATAATCATGCTACAATTTATCGCATATGCATAGTCTGCAATCGCTTTGGCAACACTTTCAATTCGAAACAACTCTTATTTTATCAACCAGTGATGGTGAACTGGTGGTGTTCTTTTTTGAAAAAAAAACCCTTTTTAACCCTGGAATATATTGCAGGCATTGGAAACAATTTTGAGACTAGATTTGAGTTTTGCTGTGGGAGAGGATATTTAGTCCATTGAATGTTTTTGTTTGTTAGTAGGTATTTAATTAGTACTTTTGTTTTGGCTATGTAGGTATTGCTTGCTTTTAATGCGGTAATGTCGTGAAAATGTTGACTCGTGTCGAGTGGAGTACATGTAACGTAGGTACTGCAGTGGTGTCAATTTTTAATTTTCAACTTTCTCTTTCAAGAGAAGGTATGGTTTTCATGAAAATTTTGAAAATCGAGAAAATTATAACAATAATCACCTATTATAGGAAACAACATGGTACAATAACATAAATGGCTTATTAAACAAAATTCTCTATATGAATATATTTAGGGAAGGAATCTATATATTTGTTTACGCGTACCTACTTGAATGGGTTTGAAGGATGGTTTCCTCAGATTATTTTGAATCATATAACATTTAGACCAGTTACAGGCGCTACACCTTTGCCTAAAAAGCAGAATCAACATTTTAGGGCAAATAATGCCTGCAACAACCAGACACCAATCAAACCAAAACTCACATAAACATAGAGTTGTGAAACATACATGACTACCCCATTATTATTCAACCTTCATCTTTTTAAAGATGCATCAACAACATGTAAACGTAAATCCGTACCCCAAATCCTTACTAATTTAACGTAAACCAGAACTTAGCGAATATGCAAATACCACCGGAACCAGAAGTTTTCGAATGGGTTTAAAGTGGTCAAACCACACTCCCGGATATCAAAATAATTTCCAAATAGCTCTCATTGCAGAGACATATCAATATTCATGCCAACGTAAGCGATCAACCTATATATCACAATTTGACAAAGATGATAATAAGCAAACGTTTAAAGTGTAATCAGAAGACCAATCAAAAAACCATGCAATTAAAACAAAGGAGAAAATATAAACTCCAGTAACACTTATATTTTAAAGCTATCGGTCTCTTCCTTGCCTTACTTTTAAGGCTGAAAGTCTCAAAAAGTGACCATATATACAGCACCTCAAGCCTAGATTCTCCATTCATTTGCGTGTGCGAAGTTATTACCTTCTGCTTAACGCCGAATCCGTGCGGCAAATTTGAGGAGCTTCTCATGACCGTGTTACTCTTGGCAGTTTGTCACACTTTCGCAAGAGGTTGAGCTCAATTAGAGACTAGTCTTAAGAATTACTTAGCTCAGGCGGGCTCTAAGTAAAATGCTTTTCTGGCGTGGAAATAATTAAACTTACCTAAAAAACATATTATAAGGCTACAATCCGCTGTCCCGATCGTTTAATACCCAAAATGTGGGCTTTATGGCGATGAAATATAGTAAATGACAATGTCACAACATATTATTCAAACAGTTTATCAGAATCGTTTATGGTTCGACAAAAAACAAATTTTGATGAATTCTAAGATAAAGATGATAGGGGAACCTAACAAAGTGATTTTTGTAATTCCCTTCATCTCGTCGGTCCTCCAGTGTGTATGTTCGTATGTCCGTAATGGTCTCTCCGGCATAAACGGCTTGACCAATTTTCTTCAAACTTCGTATCCAAGTTTGTTTTGGTAATAATTCTATGCCATTTGTTTTACTTTTAGCCATTTTATTAACGGTACGGTACAATATCATGTGATATGTACACAATATTATAATTTCTAATAACCAACTTAACACTTATTAATGTTCTCTAACAAAAAGAAAGATATTGTCTTTGTGAAAATTTTCGACCCCGGGCGATATTGATTGATTCTAATATTACGATGGTAGCGGAACCAAAAAAGTGGTTGTTGAATTAACGTCCGTCTGTTCGTCTATCCGTAATGGTCACTCCAGCCTAAGCGACTTGACCGATTTTCTTCAAACTTCGTATCCAAGTTTGTTTTGGTCATAATTCGATACCACTCAATTTCAATTATTTATGTTGTACCTATATTGGATATTAAAAAGAAACAAAACCTAAAACAAACCATACACAAATAAAGGTTGTTATATTATATTGCAAAGAAATTCAACCGGTTTAACATACTCCCGTGTGTTTGTATAGTAACAAAAATAACTACGGTTAAAGCATATTTATGTGCGTAGACCATTCAGTATCCTTACACACTTTTCATTGCTACACTTGCTTTATTTTTAATGGCAACACCGTCGTTTGTTGTATCCTTTAATGGCTAATAAAAGTGGGGTGCGGATGTGTTCATTCAAATACTTCCTTGTACGACTGAAATAAGTAGTAGGCATTGGACGAAATTTCGAGACTCGATTAAGGGTGTGATTGGGGAAATTCATTGACATCATCATACCGGCCCCGGCCCGGCAATCCTGAAACATTTTCACATGGCACGGGTCACTTATGTTTTATTTAAATAGACTTTTATTGTATCGGGGACGGCTATTTGCAATATGACTTTATCTGTTGGAAAATTTTATTTGTGTGAACTTAAATTAATTCTATATAGAGAAAATACATCATATACTATGCACTTGTACCAACATAGTTTGTAGGTACTTTAAAGATGGTGTAAAAAAAACAAAAAACAGAGTTGCCAATTTTAAAAGATTTCAGTCTATTTACTTCATTATTTATCCCTTTATAAGGGTTAATATAGTTGCATTGTAAAAATATCTAACTCCGACTTTTATTCAAACATAATTTGATAAACGATTCTAGAGAATATAATTAGCTCTCAGACTTTAGGCTATGTCCTTATATGTTAAAATATGTTAAATGGTGCTAGAGAACAAATTCAGCTCTCACACTTTAGGTCGTTTCCTTATAATAGATGATATTTCTAAAGCTTGTGGTACTTCCCTAAGATTTCTATAGGCTACCTACAGTAGTGGAATAATAAGACTTTTTGCTAATTCCGTGCTGTATAATACACAGTATTTATGCCCTATCCCATAAGGGTATATTAGTTTTGACATTCAGTTTGTAACATAGACACAAAATTTCGTTAGATATACCACAAAGTATATGGGTCGATTCAGAATAGCTAGCTGAGTCGATCTAGCCATGTCTGTCTGTCCGTCCGTATGTATGTCACCGATTTTTGGGCCTTAAATTTTGAGAAAGAGTGTTGAAATTAGGTATATAGACTCTCTGGCTGACGAAGCAGAACAAGTGTAAACATTTTCAAAATCCACCCACTGGCACGCCCATTTATCAGTAAAACGTTTTTTTTTTGGCCAAATGGTGAAGAATTTTGAAAAAAAAATGTCTGAGCATACATATTAAGACAACCCCAACATCTATATTTCGTACAAAGTTTTTTGCCACGCCCACTTTTTGATGGGGTTTTCAGTATAAAAAGCGTTTTTCGGTACAATCTTAAAATTTTTTTAATCAATGGATTAAATGAGAAATCTTATTAATAAACAAAATTTGAAGTTAATCGCCGTTAATAAACATAAAATAACTAACTCACCGAAGTAGGTGAATTACTTACCTACTTCAGTGGCGATACAGTCCGTGAGGAACCTCAAAAAACATGATTCTCCAATTAGCTCGGTCCTTAGCTAGCTGCCTCTAGTTGCGCACTCCAAGTTGGTTGAGGTCGGTTTCTATTTGTGCGCGCCACTGAAGGCGAGGTCTTCCTCTACTGCGTCCGACGTCTGGCTGGGAATCGAAGACTCTGCGACCCGGAGTATTGGTGTCCATTCGTTCTACATATCCTAGCCATCTTAAACGTCCAATGACCAGGGGTATGTCGCTTTACAGCTCGTATAGTTCGTGGTTGAATCTTCGTCTCCATAGCCGTCAACGCAAATGGGACCGAATATTTTTCGAAGAATTTTTTTCTCGAATCGACCAAGGATTTCTTCATCCGCTTTTGAGAAGGTCCATGATTCAGCGCCGTAGAGCAGGACTGGGATGATCAGGGTCTTATATAGGATCTCCATAGTAGTTCGAGTAAGCGTTTTACAACTTAATTGCCGTCTTAGCCCGAAAAAACAACGGTCTGTAAGAGTAATTCTTCATTTGATTTCTGACAAGATCTTGTTGTCAGAATTAATAGAGGAGACAAAGTCCCGTACTACCCAAAAGTTATATCTGTCAATGGTGACGTTCTGTCCAATTCATCGATGTTATGTGTCCTTTCGTGTTGACAGCATATACTTAGTCTTACCCTCATTTACTGCTAAACCCATTTTTGCAGCTTCCTTCTGGATACTAGGACTAGCAAACGTGGCTACCAATGATGTCAATATCGTCGGCGTATGTTAGTAGTCGGCTTTGAAATCGATAAATAGGTGGTGGGTATCGATTTGGACTTCTTTGGTTTTTTTCCAGGATCTGCCGAAGTGTGAAAATTTGATCGGTTGTGGCCTTTCCTGGCCTAAAACCACACTGATAACCACAGGTTGTTGGTAAACGGTTTCAGGCGTTCACATATTACGGTAGATAGGATCTTGTAGGCTATGTTGAGGAGTTTTATGCCTCTATAGATGGTGCAGTTCAGAGGGTCTCCTTTTTGTGGGTCGGGCTTACGATGCTGAGGTTCCATTCCTCATACATACTTTCATCCGACCAGATTTGGCTTATGAGTTGGTATATAAAGCTCAGCGGGAAGGCCGTCATTTCCGGCCCTTATTAAGCTTGAGTTTGGATATTGCTATCCTCACTTCACTTAGGTCGGGTGGTTGGCAGTTTTCGCTGTCGTCGATGTTAGCCCCTCGGAATGTTCGGACATCCAAAATACTGGATGCGTACCTCTTGTCTACCGCAACGTTATCAATTTGGTTGACTGTTCGTTGATCTGGAGACCGCCATGTCCCCTTATGGATATCGGGGTTAGGGAACCGCCATTCTAACCGGAGTGATTATAGGGTTGCTGTTTTACGTCTTGTCATCAACATTCGCACTTATCGTTTAGCAAGTCAAATCCGATTGGATGAGACCAGTACTAAGAGACTAAGAGACTAAGAGACCAGTAATAAGAACATTTGATGTGTATTCAGAGTTGCAACCACTGGGCATTGCCAAGTTAAAGCCAATCATAGTCTACCTTCGTTCTGCAACACCCAACCAAGTAGGTGTATTAACCTAAAATTAAATTGAAATTTGACGGAAAGTTGATGTCAATTGGGATTTCACTTTTGTTTTTTATACCCTACCCCATAAGGGTGTATTAGTTTTGATATATAGTTTGTAACATAGAGACATAATTTAGCTAGTTATACCTTAAAGTATAGTTCAAACGTACCTTAAATTCTGAGTCGATCCATAACTCAGAATCGCTAGCTGAGTCGATTTATTCAAGTCTTTCTGTCCGTCCCTCCGTCCGGCTGTCTGTTCGTCACCGATTTTCATGCCTTAAATTTTGAGCTAGCATAATGAAATTTGGTGGCAGCAAACGATAGAGGGGGGAGGAGTGTCCTCTCACTGAGGCACTCACTCTCAGGCGGCAGCGGAGGAATTCCCTAGATGGAGTCAACGGTGACGCCTACAGCTCCAGTTTGATCGAACTGGTAGTAAAATCCCTATATAAGCTGCTTCGACATATTTGAACACCAGGTCTATAGGGATTTCCAATACTGAGCCAGAGTATTGGAAAAGAGTTGGTGGCGGAGGAGCCCTCAATGGGTCAACGGCAGCGCTCATACCCCAAAATGGGCTACTGACATCGGTATTTTTTTCCGGCCCGCTGTCCTAGGGTCAAAACAAGGGCCTGGCCCTCCAGGTTGGGGGTTGTGCTTTGGGTTTACTACCCATCCACGGAAAAAACTATTGTTACGAAGCAACCAATAGCCTCGGAAAGGACTGATATTATTGTTGACGACCATGCTAAACGAAACGAATGGTGGGTGCACGACTGAGTCGTACGCAACTTTCTCTTTCACAGAAAGTTGGGCGTTGGATCATATCATAAGCATTTTATTTATTGATGCTAAAATGATATAAATAATGTCGAAATGTATTTATACGAATGTTTACTCCGAAATTTGAAGGAATCGATGTCAATTTGAATAATAATGATTTTCCGTTATTGGCCAAAACTGAAAATTCCGTTTAGTGATAGTTGGACTAAAACTAATTATGTGGAACTGCTTCAAGCTGTAATATTTTAAATTTCATTCAATTTGACATAATAGTTTGGGAGAAATTTACAATTTTCTTTATATGGCCTAAATGACAAAATCCGTTATATGGACTTTCTCGAGAAAACTGGGTACGCAGAGTTTAATCAAAATTGTTAAAGCCGTTTTCGAGAAAATTGAGGTTTTGTGTAATTTTTATATGGCAGGTACCGTATGCCTAGAATTATGACCAAAACAAGCTAGGATACGAAGTTTGGAAAAAATCGGTCAAGCCGTTTAGGCTGGGGAGACCATTACGGACAGACGTACCGACGGACGGAATTCCAAAAAACACTTTTTTAGGGTCCGCTATCATCGTAATGTTAGAATCAATCAAAATCACGAGGTCGAAAATTTTCACGAAAACAATATATTTCTCTTTGTAAGAGAAAGTTAAAAAGGACAACGACGTTCGTATCTGCACCTGGAATGTGAGAACATTAAACAGGAGAGGTGCAGGCGAACAACTAGCGGAAGCCCTAAACTGCTACAAAGCAGACATTACTGCCATCCAGGAAATACGATGGGAATGGCCGGGCAAAAAGAGGATGAAAAACTGTGACATCTACTATGGACCGTGTTATAGTGAGCAGAAACAGCGACTATTTGGATGCGGATTTGTTATAGGTGCCAGACTTAGGCAAGAAGTCTTATGTTTTCAAGACATTAGCGAACGCATTGTAACAATCCGCATCAAGGCCAAATTCGCCAACATAAGCCTTTTATGCGCTCATGCTCCGACGGAGGAAAAAGATGATATAACTAAGGATTGCTTCTACGAGCTCCTCGACAAAACTTATGAGCGACTACCAAAATACGATGTTAACATCGTACTGGGAGATTTTAACCCAAAGGTAGGAAGAGAAGACATCTTTAGCAGTATTGTCGGAAAATATAGCCTACACGACAACACGTCTGGTAACGGACTTAGGCTAATTGACTTCGCTACGGAACGAAGTGCCACTATAGCCAGCACACGGTTTCCTCACCTGGATATCCACAAGGGGACAAGGCGGTCTCCAGATCAACGAACAGTCAACCAAATTGATCACATTGCGATAGACAAGAGGCACGCATCCAGTTTTTTGGATGTCCGAACATTCCGCGGACCACTACCTTGTTGTAGCCAAGGTAAGGATGCGGATATCCACCACGCCACAAAAAAACCGAAATACTGTGAAAAAATTTAATGTCGAAAGACTGCAATCGCCAGAGACCGCCAAGACCTTCGCGCAACGCGTATCCCTTAACCTCTCGACTCACAGCATACCACCAGCATCTAATGTCGAAGAACAATGGCAACGATGCCAACAATCCATTAGATCAGCCGCAACTGATATGCTAGTATTCTCGCTGCCACCAGCAAGAAACCTCTGGTTTGATGAGGAATGCCAACAGATGCTCGCAGCCAAGAACGAGGCCTACAAGGCTAAGCTGCAGGTGAAGACGAGAGCTGCCACTGAGCTCTATAGGCAAAGAAGAAGGTAATAACATCGGCTTTTCAGAAAGAAGAAAAAAGAGCAAGAAAAGCGCGCGATCGAGGATATAGAGAGGTGCCACTCCAGGAACGATGTTCGCAAGTTTTACCAAAGTGTTAAACGTCAAAGCCAATCCTACAAGGCTCGAACAGAATCATCCTGTCGAGATGAACAAGGAAATATTGTAGTTGAGACACAGTCGATGCTGAGGATATGGAAGAACCACTTCTGCAGACTGTTGAACGGCGATGACGAACAACATTCCGCTGTCAGGCAGAACGAACCATTTAATATTGGCAACGAAAACGCAAACTGCCAACCACCCGACCTAAGTGAAGTGAGGATAGCTATATCTAAACTCAAGCTTAATAAGGCCGCCGGAAATGACGTCCTTCCCGCTGAGCTTTATAAAGCTGGCGGAGATGACTTGGTAAGCAACATCCACCAACTCATAAGCCAAATCTGGTCGGGTAAAGGCATGCCTGAAGAATGGAACCTCAGCATCGTTTGCCCGCTCCACAAAAAAGGAGACCCTCTCAACTGCGCCAACTACAGAGGCACAAGTCTACTCAACATCGCTTACAAGATCCTATCTGGCGTAATATGTGAACGCCTGAAACCGTTTACCAACAACCTGATCGGCCCTTATCAGTGTGGTTTTAGGCCAGGAAAGTCCACAGTCGATCAAATTTTCACACTCGGCAGATCCTGGAAAAAACCCAATAAGTCCAAATCGATACCCACCACCTATTTATCGATTTCAAAGCCGCATAGGACAGCATTTATAAAGACGAACTATACAGAGCCATGTCTAGTTTTGGTATACCGCCCAAACTCGTCCGTTTGTGTAGGATGACGATGGAGAATTCTCGCTGCACCATCAGAGTCGGAAACGACCTCACCGACACATTCGATACCAAAAAGGATTTAGGCAGGGCGATGCGCTGTCAAGTGACTTCTTCAATTTTATTCTTAAGAGGATTGTGCAAAACTCCCGAGCCAACACCAGAGGCACAATTTTCCGAAAATCGGTGCGACTACTAACATACGCCGACGATATTGACATCATTGGTAGCACTCAACGTGATGTCATAGCCACATTTGCTAGTATAGAAAAGGAAGCGGCAAAAATGGGTTTAACAGTAAATCAGGTTAAGACTAAGTATATGCTGTCAACACGAAAGGAAACACAACATCGACGAATAGGACAGAACGTCACCATTGACAGATATAACTTTGAGGTAGTACGGCACTTTGTCTACCTCGGCTACGCTATTAACTCTGACAACAACACCTCGTCTGAACTCTTGCCGACCAGTTTCTTTGAGCTTAGAAGGCAATTTATTAGTAAAGCCCTCACTCAAACTACTAAGGAGATCTCTTATAAGACCCATCCCAGTCCAGCTCTACTGCACTGAAGGATAGACCGTATCAAAAGCGGATGAAGAAATCATTGTTAATTCGAAAGAAAAATTCTTCGAAAATTATTCGGTCCCATTTTCGTTGATGGGCTATGGACACGAAGATTCTACCACGAACTAATGAATAAATGTATCTACTCTTTATCTACTAGCTAAGTAGGTGTTGGTTTTTTAATCATTGAATAACTCCTAGATTGTAACTGAACGTTTGTGTCAAACTCAATTGTATCTAACTTCACGAAACTGATAAAAAGAGAGAGATATAGTGACAATCTTATATGTTAAAGCTAGCAGACTAGTTTTCTCACTGTTAACAATCAATAAACAGTCAGTTAAAGTTTACCCAGCTCACTGAGGAGTAGATAATTTCATTCGCCAGATAACTACCTGGAGTGTGCTATACGCCTATTGAAAAATGTATTATAGTGTTATCTGACTGCTAAGTGTTATTTGATTGCTTATCTGGTGATTGAAAAATCGGCCCTAACTAACTAAAATTATAAATATGTTAGGTTTATTTAAGTTATTTTTTACTTTTCTAATAAATAATTATTATTTGGAATAGGCGAAATTAAAAATAAAAAAAAAACATATGAGAAGGCTACAATCCGCTGTGCGGATCGTTGAATACCCTATCCCATCCCATCCTTAAAATAAATATCTCCAAAAAGTGGGCTTTAGCCTATTATATAGAAAATGGCATTGTCAAAACAATATAGCAGTTTATCAGAATATTTTGTTGTTTGACAAAACACATCGTTTTCCTCCTGCATATGCTATGGGGTAGGGTATACAAATGGTTTTTGTAAGAAAACGCCCCCAAAAAGTGGGCGTGGGCTAAAATGATCTATTAACGAAATGTTAATATTACTAATTATTCTGCATCAAATTTTTTTTCGAAAATTTTAAAATTTGACCGTAAAACGTTTTTTATTAAAAACGCCCCCAAAAAGTGGGCGTGGCAAAAAACCTTATATGTAATATAGATATTACGATTGTCTAACTACGTTTCTCAGACACTTTTTCAAAATTCCTTATGGTTTGGCCAAAAAATACGTTTTTCTAAAAAGGGGGCGTGGCAGTAGGCGGATTTGAAAAATTTGTACACTTGTTCTGCTGGGAGCAACAAAGAGCACGTGTACCAAATTTCATCCTTCTAGCTCAAAATTTAAGGCCCAAAAACTGGTGACGTACGGACGGACGGACGGACGGACAGACATGGCTAAATCGACTCAGCTAGTGATTCTGAATCGATCCATATACTTTGAGGTATATGTAGCTAAATTATTTCTCTATGTTACAAACTATGTATCAAAACTAATATACCCCTATGGGATAGGGTATAAAAATTACATTGTTGGCATAGTTTGACATATTACCATTCAGTAAGATTTCACAACAAATCTGTAATCCGGAACAAAGTCATTCTTCTTACGACGATAAATGTCAAACTATGATAGGGGTACCAATATATAAATTAATAAATAAGAATAGTACATTAAGTGTAGTAGTTCTGAATGCAGTGCCGCAAAGTAAAAGTTTTTGTTGCGTAAAGAAAAAGTCTTTCTTCCATTTGACATTTGGGCATGGCTTTCTCTTTTACACTTGTGCATTTTGCGATTATATTATGTCTATCGTCAAATTTCTTCTATATGACGTACCCTTTACGGTGGGTTTGTTTGAATTTTATTTCAAATTTTAACTAATAGGTATCAATTTTTATTTTAATTACCAATACCCTTTTTCAGAGGAATTATCATACCGTTTTTGGTTGATTTGTCTATTCAGTAAAATTATCGCCGGAGTATGACATGCCACGTAATTTAGTTAGAAACCATCGCCACATAAAAGTTACACATACAATCACAAAACTAACACCATTAAAGAAGTAATGAATTTATTGAATGCAAATCTTAACCCCGGGTCAGTCACTATGCAAATAATATTTCCCTTCGAGCTATTACACTATGTGCAAAAAATATTTAATACGATAAAAATATATTCTACTTATGTATTTCGCTTGCTGCGCTGTACCAAAAAAACTTTACCCAACCTACCGATTTACCATAATTTATTTCCTATAAAATGGGCACCACGTAAAATTTTCACTTTTGTAGCGCAAAAGTGAGCGTACAATAAAAATGCAATTGTGAACGCAACTTCTCTCTTTCTGTCAATTTTAACACACACACACCCAAAATTATTAATCCAAAGCTGTGATATTCAACATTCAAGGTTCGAAGAATTGATTGGTTTGTCAAAATCGCGATGGATTTTGTGTAGTTTGTTGATGGATCTCAATTTGTTCAGTGTTAGTGAAGTGTCAATTGGTGGAATATTAATAAATGTAAATAAATTCAGCTTTCTTTCGTAATTACACATATTCAAATATATTCGAAATTTCTAATTCCCGAAGTGCACAGTTCTTATATCCCCTGGTACCTATATTTCTACTTTAGTTCCTTTTGTTTTATGTGTTTCATTTTGGTGTAGGTAATTGAAAAAATAGCGTCTAGCTTTAATTGCATCTGCTTCTGCTGTGAATTGTTAATATGTAATATAACAATTGCGTGTTTTAAGGTCTTTAAATTTAAACAATTGTTTTTAATTGTTGAATAAACAAGATTTGTTGTAATGATTTCAGCAAGTTCTTCTCTATTCGTTCGTATTTGTGGCCAATAAACTATTTGTACCTATATATAGTTATACTAAAATTTGTTAGTGCAATATTTAATAGCAGGAAATAACTAATAAGAGTAGAATTATTTTGTCATTCAATGAGTAAATGTTAAAAGTACAACATCAGCCGTAGTTCACCATCAGTTGAAATACCTATTATCCATGTTCAGTCTGCCGATGAAGATCACTTTCATGGTGCACTTCAATGCCTTTACACAGCCGCTGTATTTACCATTGCACTATTGCAGATGCTGCAACACGACTACCAATACTTATGCAGTTGCTCTTGCAAATATGTGCATAGCGAATGGAGCTGATTTTGTCAATATCCTTTTTAAATACATCTTCAAACAAGGCGTGCAAAATCAATATACCTATATTTTGTTTGGAAATAAAACAAAACACTACCAGTCAATATTTACAAATAACCTATACAAACGTTTTAAAATACCAATGCTCTGCGCTAGTGTTATTTGGTGTGTTGTACATGCATACATTATTAAATTCATTAACACAAATGCCGGCATCAGAAATCGATTTAATCACGTTCTGTGAAGTTACTTTCCACAGTCGGTTATTGTTGTGTAAAGTTTTTAAACAATTTTCAAATATTTTTCTTCTTTTTTTTAATCAAATGAGAGTTTCACATTACTTAATTAAGCTTTGCTTCGGCGTTTGTCGTCATCGTCAGGAGTTAACAAACTGACACGATTAGTATGAACAATTGTTTTATATTAAAGATAATTCAAGGTGAATTTCGAGAGACTATATAATGTTTAGTATATGTGATTATTTTAGAGCAAAGTTTAGCTAAGTATTGTGTGAACTGTTTTGTATTTGTTAATAATGTTTTTTGCTTTTTGGCGAACAGCGATAGGGCGTGTGCCTATTTTCTGTTTACATTAATTTGATAATATTTGTCATTCTTTTGCTTCAGTATAATTTTGTGGATCAATATAAAATGAACTCAAGATAGATAGATTGATTAATTGCAAAGGGCTTTTTTTAGAGGTATAGAACTTTGAAATGGAATTTACTTATTCGAAAGATAATCTTCTGGCAATATAATTTTAATATGATTTCTGGCATATGACCGCCACGGCTGGCTCGGACGTAGTCTTATCTGGATGTCCAATTTTCGATGACTCTTTCCAACATACGTTGGGTATATCGGAAATAACGCGGCGAATGTTGTCCTCCAAGTGGTCAATCGTTTCGGGCTTATCGGCGTAGACTACCGACTTCACATATCCCCACAGAAAATAGTCAAGCGGCAATAAATCGCACGATCTTGGAGGCCAATTCTCAGGACCAAAACGCGAAATTATGGGCTCACCGAATGTTTCCTTTAACAACCCATAAAGTCCACCAAACAGTCGTTTTTGTGGATGTAATGGTGTCTCAACATACACTTGAGGATTATCATCACTCCAAATACGGCAGTTTTGTTTATTCAACAACATTCGCCGCGTTATTGCCAATATACGGCCACAAATGTTCGAAAATTGGTCCTCCAGATTAGACTACGTTTGAACCAGCCGTAAGGGTCATATGCCAGAAATCATATTTAAATTTTAATGCAAGATTATCTTTCGAATAAAGTAAATTTCATGTCAAATTAAAAAAAATCATCTTTGTTTTATTCCATTTAAAGTTCTATACCTCCAAAATCACCCAATATTATGATGCGGGATGAAACAGCCTTATCAGCAGTTCTCTCATCGCTGAAATTAGTTTTTACTATATTTGGATCGAAAATAATTGCTTTCGCAGAGATTATGTTTCAAAATTCTGTAAATGGTCTAGTGGAAAATGTATTATCTACCTATGTCTGTAGAATTTTCATATGTTTTGACAATCTACTATCCTGACATTGAATACTTTCAATAAGTAAGCCACTTGTGGTGAAAAAGCGATTTTAAAGTTAGTTATGTAGGCTGGAATGCTCAAATTAGCACGATATTCAACTAGCTGCCCCTAGAGTCTAGTTGTTGACATCATTTTGGTTGAGGTCGGTTTCTACTTGTCTTACAAGGTCTTCCTGTACTACCGCCGTTTTCTTGCTTTGAAGACTTTGTGACCGTGTGAGTATTGGTGCTTGATCTAGTATAGTAAATAGCGGAATTGAGGTAGACACTGTCCCTTACTATAACGATGATGTTGACGTTCTGTCAAATTCGACGCATTACTTGGATGATGTCAATATCCTCGCCGTATGCTAGTAGTTGCATAGATGTATGGAAGATTGTGCCGTTGGTATTGTCTTAGGAGTTTAACGCGATTCTCTCAAGGATACTTTTTAAGTCTAAATCCTTTTCTGGTAACTAATGTTTCGCCGAGGTCATTACCAACAGTAATGGAGCAGTAAGAATTCTCCTGCACAGGTGGCAGATTTTCGGCGGTATGTTATTATGTATACCAAAATCAGAGGTGGGGGTTATTGATTTGGACTTCCTGATTTGTTTCCACGATCCCTCGAAGTGTGAAGAATTCACGTCAAACCAGCGTGTTCTTACTGGTGGACGATACGTTAGAAACATCAGTTGCTGCCGATCTCATGCCTTGTTGACTTCATCGCCATTGAACTTGGACGTTCGATTATGCTAAAGCTTACCACCAAATCATATCATAATCATACTTCGCTGTTTGAAAATTCTTCTATTCTTCTTTTTGAAAATTCTTCTATTCATCTATTTGAAATTCGTCTTATTTTGTCGATTTTGTTGACACATTTTATAATTTTTTAATTTGGGCAACGTTATAGCATAGTATCATACATAAGTATTTTTCTTACTATGCTAATACATCACTTATTCGGAAGTCTTTTAGGTAATTTGAGAACCATGTAGCCTTAACTTATTTTGCCTATTACTAGTTCTTGGTTTAAATGTTTTTTAACTTTCTCTTACAAAGAGAAAGATATTGTTTTCGTGAAAATTTTCGACCTCGAGATTTTGATTGATTCTAACATTACGATGATAGCGGAGCCTAAAAAAGTGGTTTTTGGAATTCCGTCCGTCGGTCCGTCGGTCTGTCGGTCCGTCGGTCCGTCGGTCCGTCTGTCCGTGATGGTCTCCCCAGCCTAAACGGCTAGACCGATTTTCTTCAAACTTCGTATCCAAGCTTATTTTAGTCATAATTCTAGGCCATTTTTTTTGTTTGCTTTTAGCCATGTTAATAAGGGTACCTGCCATATAAAAATTACACATAACCTCAATTTTCTCGAAAACGGCTCTAACGATTTTGATTAAACTTTATATATACTATAACCATATTAGTTCCAACAAAACTGCATACCCAGTTTTTTCGAGAAAATCCATATAACGGATTTTGTCATTTAGGCCATATAAGGAAAATTGATAATTTCTCGCAAACTATTATGTTAAATTGAATGAAATTTAATATATATACTACTATTACAGCTTGAAGCAATTCCACATAATTAGTTTTAGCCCAACTATCACTAAACGGAATTTTCAGTTTTGGCCAATAACAAAAAATCATTATTATTCCCATAGACACCGATTCCTTCAAATTTCGTAGTAAACGTTCGTATAATTACATTTCAACATTATTCATATCATTTTAAGCATTAATAATCAAAATGCGTACTATTTGATCTTACACCCAACTCGCTGTGAAAGAGAAAGTTGCGTACGACCCAGTCGTGCACCCACCACTCGTTTCATATTCAGATTGCGGGTTATCTGTTGCGCTGTGTTTTGCAAAACGATGTTCACAGTTCAGATTTATTAAGAAAAAGATAAAAATATAGAAAGAAGCAATCTTAAATTCTCATTCGTACGTAACAAATACAAATTCTTTTTTTAACAATACAGTAGAATCTGGAACCATCCCGATTTTTTGGTTGACGTATACCAACTGTTTGAAAACACTGGCTTTTATCTGCCTATTGTTACATCCGATTTGTGTTTTTTTTAAACCCAACGATTATCTATCAGTTTCTTAGCATTCGGTAGTTCGACTACAGTAAATGTTTAATTTTTCATCAATTTTTTTAACTCTTCAACCATACACTGCCAAATAGGCAAAATCCTTGAAGGACAAAGCATATCTTAACGCGTCTTACTTTCGAAGTTTCTCCATATATTAGTTTTCGCGTTGTTTCTCAGTTCTAAATGTATCTTCAGCTATTTTAGGTACCTGTATGGGATTCGATATCCTATTCACACAGTTGTAACGTACTAATTAATTCCCGTTACCAATGAACTTGAATAATGAATGAAATATTCTTACAAAATCAATGAGAGTTGTGGTTCTCTTTAATCAGTAAAAACAGACTGACATCCGCGATCGATTGATCCTTAACACAGCAATTCGGACACGCATGTCGTCTCAAACCTGGGGGTATACATAGATTTCCTTGGCTACATCATCACTCAATGTAGTCGAACCAACCAAGTTTAGTCCTGTTAATTGCTTAGCATTCGGTGTCGGAAAGTGGAAGAGTACAGATAGTACCATCCATCTTAAACCTCCTATACGATCTATCTGCACGAGATTCAAGAAATCGCTCAAATTGTGCGATGCATCCAACCTGAATATAGAATTTCGTGTTCTACAGTGTTAGGCGATACTGTGATGAAATCTCGAGTTGTCATTGCTCTACAGAGCTCCAGCTCTACGCTGCCATAATGTCAATAGCAAGATTATTGTTTTCGACTTGAAAGTCTTAGGTTTTTTACAGGATTTGCCGTTGGCAAATGACGTTCACACAATAAGTTATATGGGATCTTGTATACAATAGATATGTATTTATCTATTCAAGATTTACATCCGTTGTGATCAATTTGTTTGTTGATCTCAGTACATTTAGATACATAATCAACACTATATATACCCACATGGTCTCTTTTGTTCTGCATATTGTATCTACCTTGGCGGGCTTGAAATAAGTGGTATAATTATATGTTAGAATAAATTTTATTAATATAATCAACTTCCGAGTAGTATCAATTGTCAAGAATAGCTTATCTCAACATAGCCGTTCGGAGTCGGCATAAAACAGGAGGTCCCGCCATCGTGCAAGAAGTACACACGCACACATGAATGGTTGTGAGAAAGCTAGGCCTTGGGTACTAACGAGCCTGTTGCGCCAAAAATTTGTATTTGTATTTGTAATATAATCAACTATTGTTACTATCTATTTGTTTATCAATCTTATTTTAGACACAATAAACATGTATGTTTCGCCAATTAAAAATAGATATTATATAATTAATATACTCCCTAATTATAGCTGGCTATATAATTAGCTAAAAAGCATTAAAATGTTAAAAAAAATACGCACAGACAACGTCATACCAAATTTATATTTTGGCAAACCTCTTTTCTAGAAATGAATAAAAAAAGCCAAAAATAAAAAAAACGAGAGAGCTACAGGATTCCAAAATATCTTTTTTAAAGAGAACATGTCCTCTCTTATCGCGAATTATTTTACAATTTGTTTTTCCGTTGGGATCTATTTTGCATGTATTCTCTATTTCGATGTTGTCCTTTGGATCTGTCAATCTGACTAACAGTGTTCGTCCCATGTTGGCTATGTATTAACTTGTTGTCCTATTTCTTCGTCAGAGGTTAGTGGACAACCTAACCTACCCCATCCCCTTCTTAAAATAAAGATCTCAAACATTGTATTTGAATCAAGATGTTCTACGAATGAAATGAACTAATAAATTGTTTGAATTTTTTCGAATTTCATTTAACGCGTATCAAAAACCGTTTTCAGGAAAACGTCATCAAAAAGATTGCTTGTCTTAAAAACTCTATGTGTCGAAAAACTCTATTGTCGAAACATCCTGTGCAGAGACTTTTTCAAAATTGCTAACACTTGACCCAAAAATATGTTTTGGAGCTTATGCTTCAATTTTTTTTAAAGGGAGCTTTTTGCTTTTTTCAAGCACTTGGAAAACTACATTTTCGGTCAACTACTGCATTTTCTAAGGAAAGGCTTTATCTAAATAAGCATACAACCTGACGAACTGGTTGCATGTCCTTTGCCCCTAAAATTTGAATATATCCTGGCCATAGACATAATAAGTATAGACTGCTAGTGAAATGTCATTTTCGTACGCTTCTGCGAGAAAATATGCTTCAAAACAATACAGGAGCTACTGTTTCACCGCGGATAAGCTAAGAAATAAATGCCGCCGTCAAGCTTAAACAGCGACATCTTGTGTGAAGAGATTTATTTCCATAGCGACATGTAAACAAATGAGCGTGGTCTATTCAAAAGATGGAAAGCTACAAAGAGTGATTTCAAATAAAGTCTGTTTATTATTTATTAAACCAAAAACTGGACAAGTTTTGTAAATTTTTTTCTCACTAATGTTTTATGATCATTTACACTAATTTTTGCAATGTGATGAAGCAAAACTTTTTTAGCTTACTCAGTTTTCCGCAATGAAACAAGTAGCGTATCTGCTGTTTTGGCGATACGTTAAAAATGATCCCTTGTTATATTAAACATAAACATTGATGTATGTGTTGTTGTTGGCATTGCCAAATAAAACGGTGTTGGCATTGCCTAATAAAACGGTGCCGTGATTACAACCGGTAAATGAGATCATAAAAAGTAGTCAACTGTTGTCGATTTCCATCGGAAATACTTGAGAACGCACACATTTTGAATACCGATGGAACATCCGAAAGTGTGTTGGTATACTGTCATACGACCAAAAGAAAAAGGACACTGCTTTACGATATTAAACTTACAGGCAAAGCTGACTACAAAACTAACCCATACGTCTAAATTACGGCGCTTCAGACGGCACCTTTTTTTTAACAAAGCATTACTCAGTAAATGTAAACCTATTCTAGTTATGTCACTGCTTAAAATCTACGAAAAGTAGACAACTTGGCAACGCGGAAGAAGTCCATATTCCCTCTACTGAGAGTGCAAGAAATTTGTTACATGCCTTGAACAATTGCTTGGAGTTCGGCCGCAAAATATATACTGGTCTACCTGGCTTCTATACAAACGCAAGCTATTCGCCATATAGATGATTTTTCCTTACTTCAAATCTGTAACAATTTCGAAGTTTTTTGCCACACCCACTTTTTAGGGGCGTTTTCATTTTCATTATTGCATATTATATAAATGACGGCCAGAAACAAATACGTTGAAATAGCACACTTCCCTGTAACATTCCTGTTGACGTTGTAATTTAGTAGTAGTAACTAAACTATATTAGAGAGTTACTTACTTGCGTGATCATGCTCTTCCACTCTTTGTTAACACCTCCATATGGGGCCTTTTATATGAAGAGCGAGTTCAAAATTTAATATGAAAATGAACGGCTTTTTTATAAGACAATTATTTGATTCAAAGCTACTTACTTAAGTAGTGCTACAGTCCGGGATGAACCTGCGCCTCAATCAACATGCCTCTCCAATTAGCCCGGTCCTTAGCTAACTATCTTCAGTTGTATACTCCAAGTTGGTTGAGGTTGGTTTCTATTTGCGCGCGCCACTTAAGGCGAGGTCTTCACTCTACTGCGCCCGACGTCTGGCTGGAAATCGAAGACGACTGCGAGCCGGGGTATTGGTGTTCATTCGTTCTACATGTCCTAGCCATCTTAAGCGTCCAATGCGGAGTTTTTTTTGGGGTATGTCGCTGTACAGCTCGTATAGTTCGTGGTTGAATCTTCGTCTCCATAGCCCGTCAACGAAAACGGGACCGGAGATTTTTCGAAGAATTTTTCTCTCGAATTGACCAAGGATTTCTTCACCCGCTTTTGATAGAGGGCTTTACTACTAAATTGCCTTCTTAGCCCGAAGAAACAACGGTTGGCAAGAGTAATTCTTGTTGTTGCCAGAGTTAATAGCCTAGTCGAGGTAGACAAAGTGCCGTACTACCTCAATGTTATATCTGTCAATGGTGACGTTCTGTCCAATTCGTCGATGTTGTGTGTCCTTTCGTGTTGACAGCATATACTTAGTCTTACCCTCATTTACTGGTATTTTTGCCGCTTCCTTCTCTATACTAGCAAACGTGGCTATGACATCACGTTGAGTCCTACCAATGATGTCAATATCGTCGGCGTATGCTAGTAGTTGCACCGATTTTTGGAAAAGTGTGCCTTTGGTGTTGGCTCGGGAGTTTTGTACAATCCTCTCAAGAATCAAATTGAAGAAGTCACATGACAGCGCATCGCCTAGCCTAAATCCTTTTTTTGGTATCGAATGCATCCGTGAGGTCGTTTCCGACCCTGATGGAGCAGCGAGAATTTTCCATCGTCATCCTACACAACCGGACAAGTTTGGGCGGAATTCCAAAACCAGGCATGGCTCTGTATAGTTGGTATTTATAAATGCTGTCGTATGGCATACTTTCATCCGAGCAGATTTGGCTTATGAGTTGGTGCATATTAATTACTAAGTCATCTCCGCCGGCTTTATAAAGCTCAGCGGGAAGGCCGTCATTTCCGGCGACCTTATTAAGCGTGAGTTTAGATATTGCTATCCTTACTTCACTTAGGTCGGGTGGTTGGCAGTTTTCGCTGTCGTTGCCAATATTAAATGGTTCGTTCTGCCTGACAGCAGAATTTTGTTCGTCATCACCGTTTAACAGTCTGGAGTGCCGGTACGTAAATTGATAAAATCGAGGATTGTTGATCGACCTGCAACTTGAAACAAATGTTTCTTGGCTTCTTGTGATTTGTACTTAAAAATGTCATTGTGAATTATAATGTGAAGTGTCAAATGAGTATTTTTGATTTTTTTAATACGTAAATCATTTTCCAAGTTCAAATAATCAGACATTTGTCAGGGGTCGACCCCCTTAGAGTTGAATCGTTGTAACTGCTACCACAAAAAATTATATTGTTTGAGTCGGGAAGTGAGGATACTAATACTAAAATTCGAAGGATGTGTTTCAGAGATAAACGCGTCCCACTAGAAATATGTGCAAATAAGTAAGTTTTCAAAAAAGAATAACATCGACAAATTGTAAAATTGATTTTTTTTCTTACCTTTGTGCAGCAGTTAAGGTTCATCAAAGAATGTTTCCTGATGATACTAAACTCATTACGTTTTCCAAGAAACATAAGAAGCACATCAGTTCCATCAGTATTTAATTTTCGTGCAACACTGAGTCTCCTAGCCAGTGGGGATTACGAAATGTCGGTAATGTCGGTACCAGACATGGGAGTAAATCATTACTACACAAATGAAATTGGAAACGCATTAGCATTGAGTGAAAGTAATGCTAATGACATTTTTTTTTTCATTACCATTGAAAATTTTCAATGCAATCAATTTTCATTACCATTTTGCAATGCTAATGAAAAGTATGAAAAAAATAAAGTATACCATTTTTTTTTAAATTTTTTTTTTAAGATATTGGGATGATATACCATAATCATATGTAAGCACTGCGACCCAAAAACATCGTTTGTGCTGTCCTCCATTTATTTGTTACTTTGCAATTTGACCCCAACCCTGCATAGACCTCTGTTTGGAAAATGGAATTATTGTTTTCTCGTTCCATGGAGAGTTTGTAGTTGGAAGCAACGATTTGAGATGCTGCTACAATGCACATTCCATTTATTCCACTAGGTTCACACAGTTAATTAATAACTCAACAAACATTGTGTTTCTTCTATAATTGCATTAAATAAAAAATGCCTTATTGCTCAATGAAAAAAAGTCAATGCCAATGCAATTTTTTTCCATTAGCATTATTATTTTCAATGCTAATGACATTTTTTTTTATTAGCATTGATTTTATCAATGCCAATGCATTACTCCCATGTCTGGTCGGTACTTATGTATTGCCAAGTGTGGCACAGACAACAATTTTCAAAGTTCAACGATTTTGTTGTTGGAACTCCCTCAATTGCTGCTTCCAGGCTGACGCACTATATAATTTCTTCCTTCTTGCGCAGTTTTAAATATCTCTTTAGTTAAATCTTGATGACCACTCATGAAAATGGTCAGAATTTTAATTTTGTTTTTGTAGATTCCTGCAGACGGTAACTATTTTCTGTCGATTGATTTTTTTTTTGTTTCAAACGTCATGTTCAAGATTGTGTGCTGCCAAATCTGACAGTACAATTATTGATGTTATTCGATTGAACCAACCGGCGATTGTATCAAGTTACGTGCTGGCACCCCTGCAAAAGTGGTTCTTCCATATCCCCAGTATCGACTGTGTCTCAACTAAGATATTTCCTTGTTCATTTCGATAGGATTCTGTTCGAGCCTTGTACCAGGCTTTGCCGTTCTATACTTTGGTAAAATATATTATATTCAGACCAGACATGCTTATACAGAATGTATATCGTTGTCGCCTTTGTTTTCATGGTATACTCGCCCAGACTAAGGCAGCATAGAGTAGAACTGACACTATCCTTGACAATAGGATTCGCTGCCGTAGGCCGATGTTGCCTGCATTACTAAAACTTTATTGATGTTGAACTCTTTATAGCTCTTAAAGTTGAGCATGTTATATTCAACGATCCAATAACTCCGAGTACAGAGTCTTGTGTTATTTCTCCATTTAGCTTTTATATTATTTTAGAATTTGTCTTATAATTTAAGACTAAAAGATTAGTGTCATATATATATACATATATATATATGGATTCAGATTTCGATGCTGATTTTATACATAAGTTAATAAGAAGACTACATTAATTATTT
The DNA here is from genome assembly GCA_932526625.1 of Rhingia campestris. Lineage (NCBI taxonomy): Eukaryota > Metazoa > Arthropoda > Insecta > Diptera > Syrphidae > Rhingia > Rhingia campestris. The sequence goes on from OW052183.1 coordinate 56,864,034, forward strand.
CTTTACAAACTACTCTAGTATATAACATTTCAAAACGTTAAGCAGTCAAACTAATTCTTAATATATAAATTTGTCTTCCTCCAGTTAACACTATTCGGTAGCTATGAAGTCCATAAAACCACTTCTAGAATAAATGTTAGCAGCTTGTAGTTTTATCTAACAAAAAAATCGATTGTAACAACGTAGCTGAATCATCTATAATGACTTTTAAGATATTTCGCCGTGGATCTGCGAGGTGTATTGGACTGCTCTCAGCATTTGTGACCATATTGCTTTGCCTCTACTATATATCTATAGGCCAACCATCTGCGGTACCGCAAAAGGATATACGCTCTGCTGGACTGCTTCAACAAAATTTAACCAATGGAAAATATCGACATGAAAGAAGACATTCTCAGCGAATACTCGTTGCAAATTCGTTTGGAGAAAGGCAACCATCGGCTGTGGTAGATTCTAAAAATCCGCCACTTTCATGGGACGGTAAATGCTATGCTCTATATGTACGCGAAACTAATATTACAACACTCACGGAATACTCTCAGTTTGAGTTTCAAGTTAGTAAAATCACAAGTTAATTTATTTTGAATAGACTTGTGTTAAGACATAGTTTTACTTTTCAGCCGGAATGGATACGAACAAAAGAGTATTGGGACAAATCATTTGAAGAACGTTACGAACAACAGAAGAAAAGTACAGTACGCCCCCCATTAAAGGTAACATTTAAATCAATTCAAATTATTTAGCTTTATCATAATTAAATATACTCCTGAGCAGATTATCATTGTGCCGCACTCTCATAATGATCCTGGTTGGCTTAAAACATTCGTTAACTACTTTCAAACGGACTCTAGGCAGATATTAAATTTGATTGTTACAAAAATGCAAGAGTACTCCGACATGACATTCATTTGGTCGGAAATAAGCTTTCTACAGTTATGGTGGGACCAAGCACACCCAACAAAACAGCGTGTAAGCTAGAGGAATTTATATTTTTGGTAATATTATATCACTATAACTTTAAATTGCAGGCATTAAAGCGATTAATACAGTCAGGGCGGTTTGAAATAACGACCGGAGGTTGGGTAATGACGGATGAAGCAAATGTTCATATTTATCCTATGTTAGATCAATTAATTGAAGGTAAATTAATATCAACATATACATACGCATATATATTTAAAATCTGATATTATATTATGATTTATGGTTTGTGTTTTTTTTAGGAATTGTTTTATTATTATCAATAATATAATTTTCTGGTTCACTGGAACATGTCTAGCATAGTTTTCATAAATTCTCGAAAATTGTGCGGTATAATAAAGCAACATTTTTGCATTAAAATATAAATCTACAAGAGCTGGTCTTGAAATATTGAAGGAGATATCACATTAATGATGATTAACTGCTGGTTGTGTTGGTTACTATCCACACTTAATTCTAAATATTTAATTTCTTTAAAACATTGGAATTCTTGGAATTTATGAATTAAATCATTGTGGGATTCCCCAATGTGATTTCGGAAGAGTTTGGGCGGTGTGACAAACTAGATATAGCCCATCTCTATAACCCCCAAAATAATGTTTCGTTCTGCCTATCGGCTGGGTATTGACTTATTCAACTTTTGTTGATATTGACAGTATTCTGTTCGGGCCTTGTATCCCTAACTTTAAAAATGAATGGGTAAAACTTCCGAATATCACATATCATCGATTTTTAAAAGCTTGTGCTTTTTCATCCCTCTTGCTATTAAAAATTCGTTTTTTTGTACAATTTTTTAGCAACTCTCGTTTTATTACTGTTGGACTGGAGAACCGCATAAGTTGCGGCAATTCTTAATCTTATGTTCAAAATGTCACCACTGGTCTTCGAAATAAATAGATATATTAAGTTGCTCTGCCTACTTTCTACATCTAATTTTCTCACAATATTACGTTGATGTAGGATATTCGTATTCTCACCTTGGCTGCAAAAAGAAAATGGACCAAGCAGATGTAAGCTCTCTTTTCTATAGCAATATGGTCAATTTGATTGACTACAGATACGACATGATGGATATAAATTAAACAATTTTCAACTAGAATCACTTTTACGAGCGTATTTTCTAATTAAGGTTTTTATTTATTTTATGGTACTCTGGTTTTCAAATATTGCCATCGTAACTGCTTAAAAGATAACCCGAAAAAAACCTATTTTTCTCCCCTGTAGATGTTATGAGCAAAACATATTTTTCTTATTTTAAATGTATATATTTCTAGGTCATCAATGGCTTCGAACGAATTTGAATGTTACTCCTGAAGTAGGATGGTCAATCGATCCATTTGGACATGGCAGCACAGTCCCATACCTTCTCTCCGGAAGCGAATTCGAAGGCACAATAATACAAAGAATTCACTACGCTTGGAAACAGTGGTTTGCCAAAAACCAGAGTGGGGATTTCTTATGGGCACCTTACTGGAATTTGAAGAAAGAAACACTAACAGACAGTCGATTAAACAGTCATACCTTGCTTACACATAACATGCCTTTCGACATTTATTCCATTAAACATTCCTGCGGACCGCACCCATTCATATGTTTAAATTTTGACTTTCGAAAAATACCGGGTGAATATACTGAATATTCAATTAAAGCTCAATTTATTACCGACGAAAATGTTGAAGAGAAAGCTCAATTGCTTTTAGAGCAATATTCTCGAACTGCATCATTGTTTCCACACAATGTAGCACTGATTCCCGTAGGTGATGATTTTCGCTACAACAAAGAGCGTGAAGTGGATCAGCAGTACACGAACTATAAAAAACTCATCGATTATATCAATGCTAATAAGAAAATCTACAATGTTGACATTGCATTTGGAACACCACGCGATTATTTTCGCGAAATTAAGAAACGAGTGGAAAATTTCCCTACACTTAAGGGCGACTTCTTTGTTTATTCGGATATATTCTCTGAGGGCCGCCCTGCATATTGGTCGGGCTACTTCACAACCCGTCCATTTTATAAAATTCTAAGCGCTGACTTGGAACACAATTTACGTGTTGGAGAAATTCTATTTACAGTTGCCTACAATACAGCTCGCCAATTTAAACATGAAAACGCTATCAAGGTTTTTGAAAAAAACTATGAAAAAATGATACTTGCACGTCGAAATCTTGGTTTGTTTCAACATCACGATGCAATAACTGGAACCTCGAAATCGGCCGTTATGCGAGACTACGGTTTACGCTTATTTGAGAGCATACAGGATGTTGTGAAAATGCAAGAATCTACTATTGAACTGTTACTGCAAAATGCCACATCGAATCACAACTTTCTTCTAAGTGAATTGGAACGAGACAACTACAATAAATTGCCGCGTAAAACTCCTCTTTCATTGGGTGAAAATAATGAAGCATCCTTTGTAGTATTCAATGGCCTATCCCAAAAACGATTGGAAGTATTAAATTTACGTGTCACAAATCCAAATGTAAAAATCCTCAACGAGGATAATGTTCCAGTAATTATGCAAGTCAATCCAGTTTGGAATATCACAGACAACTACGAGAATCCCAATTCTATGCACTCTGAACGTATTCGAATATCAACAAAGCAGTTTGAAATTCAATTTTTAGCTTCCTTAGACCCGCTTTCATTGACAACATTTAAAATAGTTCACGATGACAATTACAAAAAACAAATGGCTACAATATATTGCGATGAGTGCAATGACAGTAATTTAAACATTGAATTTGAGGTAAAAGCGAAGCCAGCCGGTGATATCCAATTAGAGAACAATAAAATGCGCCTTCTATTTGATGAAAAGTCTGGGTTTTTGAGGACAGTTACACGGAAAAATTCTGGTCGGGCTATGCAGTGTGCCATTAAATTTGCCGCTTACAGGAGTGCCCAATTTCACTCGGGTGCGTATCTCTTTAAAACCGATCCAGAACAAAATGAAGCTGAAAAAGATGTTCTCGAGCAATATGAAGACATTCGCATCATAATAACATCAGGACCGATCACAAGTGATGTTACGGTTATATACGGCCAATTCATGGCGCATACAATGAGAATATTCAATACACACACTCATATTGATAGTGCTATTTATATTGAAAACGATATTGACTTTGAACCACCGCCAAAGAACCGTGAAACTGAATTATTTATGCGTTTTTTGACAGACATTGAAAATGGGGGTGAAACTCCAGAATTCTATTCAGATCAAAATGGTTTCCAATTCCATAAGCGAGTGAAAATCCCATCAATTGGCATTGAAGGCAATTACTTCCCAATAACATCGGCAGCATTTATACAAGACATGCGAGTACGCTTAACCTTGCTAACTACCCATGCCCAAGGAGCTGCCAGTTATGAACCTGGACAACTAGAAGTGATGCTAGATCGACGTACACTCTATGATGATTATCGAGGCATGGGCGAGGGTATAGTTGATAGTCGACTAACACGTCACAAGTTCTGGCTTCTCATCGAAGAAATGCCTTCTCAGATACAAAACGCATACCAGGTGCCTAGTTTGATGTCAAATTATATCGCAAATGGTCTGCGCTACCCACCGAATATTTATTTTATAGAGAATCTCGAAATACGAGCCCCAACGAATTTACGAAGTAAAGTATCCATATTGCCACATCCATTGCCGTGCGATTTGCATTTATTAAATCTGCGTACACTCTCTGATGAACAGTTGTCACTATTTCCCTCAAGATCAGCACTCCTAATATTCCACAGACAAGGATTTGATTGTACTATACACAGTTCAGAAACTTTGACACCCTGCAATATATCTGAAGCAACTGAAGCAGTGTCAAAGATGACATTGAATAGTTTAAATATTGAATCAATAGAAAGTACCTCATTAACAGGTGTACGAAGTAGATATAAGTTGCGGTCTTTTGCTGATATTAGTTTAGATCCTATGGATATTAAGACATTTATTGTAACATTTAAGGGTTAAAGTCCGAATTTAAAGTACTTGTGGTTGCAATGGAGTTAGGTAATTAGCTATTTTAATACACCCATGACAGTTATTATAAACAAATTGATTTTAGTTTGTTGTTGTGTGTTGGAAATGAATCATGTATTTTATAAATTGTAATTAAATTGTATGTTAGTGTGGATAAATGTATACTGTGCACCATACCAATTTCAGGTAGTAAAACATTCGTTTACAGTCCAAATTTACAAATCATTTTAAATATTGAAGAGTACATGTTGCATCATAAATTACCCAATTTTAATATCATGGGCATATAATATAACTCAGTTTACATGTTACTTTAGTATTCCTGCCTTTTTGTGTATTTGAAATACGTTCTCAAGCTAAACGTAAAACCGTCTAATGACCAACAACATTTTATTGTGTCGCATTTCATTTATTTTTATTTATTACATTACTCATACCTGACTGCTTTGATATTATTCATACACAACATTAAGTTTACTATTAGAGTGAGCCTGAGCCTTTTATTCATAAAAAATTTCAATACCGTTAATGCAAATTTCCATTTTTAGATAATCTTATGATTTTTTTTCTTACCAAAGGACATGCGTATTGAACATTCTAATCTGGAATCATAACATGTACTCCTCAATTCCTCAGGCAGCGAACACTTCTTTCCAATGAGTAAACAAGATATTTAGGAATCAAATAATATAAATAATAATTAAGAAATATAGTTAATATTTCACCAATATATAGAAATATCGTTTATATTTCTTAGTGTTGAACAAGAGACAGCATATTTTTATATAATATGTTTTCTAATAGATAGCATTATGTATTTTCATTTATTGAATTTAAGATTTTCGACTGATGAGATTTGTTCAATTCTTATTGTTTATGTTTATCTATTGATTTAGTTACAATTGATATTATTGAATACACTGTAAAAAAAAGTATTAAATATTTATGCATAAGATAAATTAGAAACAAATATTTATTGTAAAACTTTAAAATAAGGCTAATTTAATAAAAAAAATATAGTTTACCTAATATAAACAAAATCATATAACCATCTTTATTTTATACAACAAAAGAATGCCTTTCAGTTAATTCATCCGGCAGATATATTGGTGAGGATTTAATTAGTTCCGCCTCCATTCTAGTAAAAAAATAATCATTGCAATTCAAAAAAAGACATTTAAAACAAATGAAGCTATTCGATAACAAGACGTTTACTACTGTAATGCATGGTTATCTCGATGTTTATGTTCCACTAAATTATATAAAAAGGTTTCCATTATTTTTGCATGAAATCGGACGTTTATTTAGCATTGTTAAAATGATCTCGATCACTTCTTAACATTTTTAAGGCAATTCTATTATGCCTTTCTAATAGAAGCCCTCGTCACTATTGGCAAAAAATGTAGTCATTTTTTACGAGCCTCTCTTGAAATTCATTTTCAACAGAAAATCCGTTCGCCATGGACAGGAACTTGGTGTTCCGGACTATTCGAACCAAGCTCCCGTACCTCAACTCGACGATGTGTGCGGCCTTGCATTGTACTGATGAAACACTATTCCTCTTGGGTTTTGCAATGGCTTCCTTCAGACAGTCCAATTGTTGATAGTACAGGCCCGTATTAAGCGAACATAGTACGCTTAATACGGGCTAAACACACGGCAATACACTAAACACACGGCAAAACCTTCTTGCCCGTCCGGATGTACATAGTCGTGTGATTTCTTTAAAATAATTTTTGGGAGATTGCACAATCCTCCCGAGCCAACACTATATAGAGGCACAATCTTTCATTAATCTGTACATTATTGGTCGGACTCAAGTAGGGTTAGACATTGACGAATTAAACAGACCGTAACTATTGACAAACAAATCTTTAAGATAGTAATTGACTTGGTCTACCTCAATTCCACAATTAAGTCTGACAACGACATCTAGTCAGAAACCAAACGAAAAAATAAGAAGGCTATATGCTTATAATCCCTCACTCGAACAACTAAGGAGATCCTATAAAAGACCCTTATCATCCCAATCCTGCTCTACGGTGCCGAACATCGAAATGGACCACATCGAAAGCGGATGAAGAAGTTGGTTGTTTCGATCGTATAATTAATAATAATATAGGACATGTTAAGCAAATGGACACTTATACCCCGGCTCGCACAAACTTGGATTCCCATACGTCGGAAGTAGCAGAGGAAGACCTCGCCAAGTGGCGAGCACATGTAGCAAACGAATTCAAGCTACTTAAAGTGAGCAACTAGACAAAATACGATATGTACCGGCTTAATTGGAGAGCCAGTTAAGTAAGAAGGCTTTATTTTCAGAATAATATTGGGTATGTAGCTTCAATGTTGATAAAAGTTAAATATTTTTTTTTTCGTCGCTATAACTTGGGACTAAACCAAACTATTTTACCAAACCAATAGGTATAACAAACATCTGTTTAATGCTTGGTAACTGATTAAGCAATTGCAACCAACACGAACGACAACTATTGAGTCGATTGTCAATCACCACTCACAGTTATGTTGTGCTTATGCACTGAAATTTGATTGTGGATTACGTGCAAAATGCAACACACATAGTATGTAGTTACTTCTTAAAGTTACTACTTAAAAGTTACTTCTAAGCGTTATATAAAGATAATCGTGATAGCCGCAACTAAGCACGATTGTGACAAACGAGAAGAAGGCGTAAGAAAAAATGTTGTCAAACGTAAGTAAAAAACATGATTTTTTTTTTATATCTTAGCATCGACTTTTTCCATAAGTCTCGATGATTGGGGTACAATTTGATATTGATTTGATATTGCCATAACAAACTGGTGTGAAAAAACGTTGAGGATTTGAGTAGATGGGTCCCAATGGATACCAATATATCAATATACATACATACATGTTTTTAGAGTCCAGTGAATGTATTTTGTAGATTAATCACTGTCCTGAAACAAACGTTTTAGTTTAGTCTAATTTTTATAATTTTAAAGTCATTAAGTGGTCCAAGCGGGGTAGAAAATACTCCTGGTGTTGACTCTGCGATTTGATTGTTTAGAAAAATTTCCACACCTTGTTGGTAGGTAAGGCAAATACCTGGTTTTGAGCTTTCTACGAAAAACCCCTAACGCTATATTTGAAGATATTAAAGAATGCATGAAAAGAGAATTCGGATAGAAGGAAAACGATGTTGAACTGTACATGCGTCTGTTAACTCGCAAACAGGCGTTCAAAGAAACTTGATGATTTCTTTGATGCAAATATAAATTTAAACGATCGTCTAAACGAGCCTTTTGACCCTAAAAAGCTTATTGAGATCGTTCGAAATAACGCAAAGGACAAGTTAAGGGAAACACTGTTGGCTGCTGACTTGAATACTTTAGAAGAATTAAAAGCAAAAGGTCTTGAAGCTGCACGATTGTTAATGAGGAGAGCGGCATCTCAACGAACAATTCATGAGGTCCATCTGGAAGTAGAAGATAAAGAAACCATAGAAGAGGTAGCAGCATTTAGCTGATCTTACAATAAAGGATCCAATACAGCTTTGGTATGCTGCAATTGTGATCAACATGGTCATACCTATTATCAGTTTACGCGATCGCCGGCTATTGTGATATATCTGTGGAGAAAAAAAAAATGTTAATACGCCGGAGTGCACAGAGCATCAGGGAAACCGTCAGTGGAACGACCGACATTTCAGGGAGAGTCGTTCTCTGTTGAACTTCGCCGAGCAGAGAATGTAGAGTAGTAAACAGATTTTGAATAACACGCCAACAAAGTTATTGGAAAGGCCAAATTTACCACCTGAAAGTCATCCAATAAATACGTCTACGTAGGGCAAACTGCACCATAAACCTCAACAAAAGTAAGTTATGCATGTGGGAAATCAAGTATCTTGGATACACCGTCGGTCAAGGCACGCTCAAAACAAACTTTGAAAAAATCGAAGCGATGTTAAATTTTCCGATTCCGCCAAGACAAGTACGTAGATTTATTGGAATGCCAGGATGGTATAGGCGGTTTATCCATAACTATTCGAATCTTGCAGCTCTATTAACAGTCTGCCTTAAAAAGAAAAAAAATTTTGAGTTATCATCTGCAGCGAAAGAAGCATTCGAAGAATTAAAAAGAGCACTGACTTCTGCACCCGTATTATCTCAACCCGACTTTAAAAGAGTACAATTCAATGCGACGCTTCATCAGATGGAGTGGGAAGTGTTCTATTTCAAGTTGATGCAGACAATAATGAGAAACCAATAGCGTTTATGTCAAAAAAGTTGAATACGGAACAAAAAAATTATACAGTGACAGAACTCGAATGCCTTGCTGCGGTTTTAAGTGTAAAAAGGTTCCGTGCATACGTTGAGGGTACAAAATTTCGTATTATCACTCAAGTCTTTAACGGCTTATGTCACTGAAGGATTTGAGAGGCAGACTTGCGAGATGGAGTCTGGAACTTCAACGCTTTGACTCTAACATCGAACATAGCAAGAGTATTATCAATATTGTGCCGGATGTCCTGTCAGTAGACTTAACGTCTAAGGAGTTTGAATCTGCTGAGTACGAACGTTTGGATCCCAAGCACATTAACCCACTCAACCAAATTATAATTTACCCCCACTCCAAGAAATTTGAGAAGTTACTAATTTTTACTGAAAAAGTACGGGAACAGACCTCATTTTTTTACAGATTTTTATGGAGGGGTAGTTTTTTGCTCTCTCGTGATCTCTCTCTCTTTTACTTATTTTTGCGTACGGGAACGGCAATAAGTAAAAATCAGTAAGAATCAGTATGTGGCTTATATTGTACGGGAACACACCTGCTGTATTGCAACCCGTAGAAGTGGTATGCTCTACACTTTGCAACTTCAAGAGATTTTCAAAGGCCGGCAGTTAACTGTTGCACCATTTCTTTTTTATTTTATTTATTTGCTTGTTATTCAAAATTGTTTTGTAAATTAACGTACATTTTACTTGTTTAAAAAAATTGGATAAGTTAATGTTTAAGCATCAATGTATATATGTATACATTGATAATTAATACAATTATCTCAGTGAAAATATGTGGAATAATAGATAATCAAACTCATCAAGCCGCAACCTGGATGTTGTGCACATCATCGCCAGTTGCTGACCAAACCGTTGAGTCAATTTTACATTTACATTTTCATAGGGTCCTGTGCACGAGGAGGGCGAATGGGTGAGAAGATACAACAGCGTACTCTATGAGCTGTACCGAGATGTGGATGTAGTCCAAAAAGCCAAAACACGTCGACTACATTGGCTCGGCCACATCGAGCGAATGGACAATAATGCTCCAGCTAAGAGGATCTTCGAATCCCAGCCCCCAGGTTCGAGAAGGCAAGGAAGATCGAACCTCCGTTTCAAAGACCAAGCCATCGCGAATGCCAGAGCGCTTGGTCTAGACAACTAGAAGCAGCGAGCCAGTGATCGTAGAGGATGGAAGGCCGCAGTGTCTCAGGCAGAGAATCTTCACGGGTCGGGAGCCCGATAAGTAAGTAAGTATTTTTATAGGGAAATTGTGAGTGAGGGGAACATTGCTAGGAAAACATATTGCAAAAGACGGGTTTGAAGCCCACACATTAAAAAAGTTTATAAATATACAAAGATATTTAAAGATTATCTTTTTATGTCAAAAATGTATAAATTTTTTGTAAACCTTTTTAATGAGATTAACAACCAATTAATTTGTAAATAAATTATAACAATCATAAACAGGATGTTTATTGAAAGGGTAAAATAAGGGATGAGAATGATAGGATAAGGAAAGGATGACAAAAATGGCATAACAAATAGGTGAGAAGTGGCAAGTAAAGGGGTTATCTAGGCGTTTGTGATAACCTAGGTAGAGTTATTTTCTCGCTTTCGTCACAACAGCTAGGCGAGAAGACTGGCATACAATTTTATTGTGTCAAGACCAAGAGTCAAGTCCCACACCCACCGACGAGCTAAGAGGGAACTAGCATGCCAGCAGTGACTCAAATGCACAGATGGTCTACGCAACAGCTTTATATAGTTGAAATATAAAAAATGAGAGTCTAAATATCTTGTTCAAAATTCCTTACGGTTTTTTGAAAAGAGCTCAAAAAATTCGGACTAAAGCCCATATTGCAAGTCTCGGTGTGTATCGATCGTGTTGATGATTTTTGGGTTTGATATCTTGTAAGAACATCGACACATGAGATTGAGATCTTGAGAATTGCGAATAAAAATGATTATTGACAGTTTATTTTGAGATATTTGTTTTTCATTTATGGAAGACATATCCAAGCATGATATTTACATAATAATTAAATAAATAACTAGCAATATGTTAATCAAACATAAAACGCGATGGTTAGTCAGGTGAACTGGACCACAGAAGGTGTGGGTTCGCTTTCCAGCCGTAGCCACACCTAAATGATTTTTCAAAGGTATATATTGTACAAGTTAGTAAAATAATACACACGTTAAGCTTTGCAAATTCAGTTTTATATTTCCACTAATCAACTATACACATCCGATCGTAATATTCAACTGACTACATGTACATGCACTTACATAGAGCGGAAATGACGTCTTACAATTAGGTATCTTAAATGACTGCATTTCGTGCGTAGCAATGAATGTGTTCAGTGAATTTACATTACATACTGAAATCATCTCATATTATAACATGCTATTTTTTTTTTTTAATTAGAATTAAAGTTAAAATATAATTTTTTTTTTTTTTTTTTTTTTTTTTTTTTTTTTTTTTTTTTTTTTTTTTTTTAAACAACTACTTACTGAATAATAATAATATAATTAAGTTAGTAAATAAATAGTAAATAAATAATAAATAAATAATAAATAAATAATATCTTATGCAACCAACTATGTCAGTAGTTTCAATCAAAATCCCAATCACCTAGTCTAACAGGTGGCCTAGAAATGCGCCCACTATGGGTTGTTACACCATTCTTTTCTGTTCCCTGAAGTAAAGGCTCGTTTTCAACATTTACCGTGGGTGCTGCTGTGTCTGGTATTGAACTTGACTGTTCATCATGAGATACTTCTCTATCAACACTATTATCCTCATCGAACATACCATGATCCAAGAAGTCATAATCATCAACCTTTTTTTCATCTGAATTATTTGTTTTAACTATAAATTTTCTGTTTCTCCTGAATATTTTTCCTGAACTACATTTAATATTGTATGACCTCTCATTCAATTGCTGTACAATCTCTCCATAGACCCAGTCAGTTTCATTTTTTTTAAACATAACTTTATCTCCTATCCGTAATTCGCTCAATAATTTCGTATGCATATCATAATACTGTTTTTGTTTATTCTTTTTTTCTGTTATTTTCCTTTGAATTTGTTCTTCAGCTATAAATGTCCTAACGAGTCTCTTCATATTAACTGGTAGTTTTGTTTTAACCATTCGTCCCAAAAATAATTCTGTAGGGGATAAACCCATACTAGTTATTGGTGTTGTATTGTATTCTAAAATTCTATACCCAATTTCTTTTTCTTTGTCCTCATTAATTGCCTTTTTTATTATCTGTTTAGCAATTCCAACTGCTTTTTCAGCTAACCCATTACTTTGAGGGTAATTGGGGCTTGAAAATTTTAATGTAATATTATTAATACTAGCATATTGTAGAAGTTGTTTCGAATTAAATGGACTGTTATCAGTTCTGATTTCTGTTGGGCTACCAAAATGATTAAATATATTTTCCAAGAAGGTAATAACACTTGTAATCGACTTATCTTTAAGTCTATCAGAACAAATCCAACCAGAATATGCATCAACAAATGCTATATAAAATTTGCCTGCATATTCATAAATATCCATTGAAGTTTTATGCCATGGATATTGCGGATTTTCCTCTTGAATGAGTGGTTCCGAACAATTATTTCTCATATATTTTTCACATACACGACAATCTTTAATCATCGCTTTAATATCACCTGTTATTCCTGGCCAATAAAATAATTTACGAGCCCTAGCGAGAGTTTTTTCAATCCCCAGGTGTGGTTCATGTAGAATTCTAAGTAATGACATTCTCAACAAATGCGGAATGATTAATTTATCATCCAAAAATAATAATCCTTCCTCAAACTTAAGTTGGTCTTTTATCTTATGAAAACGTTTTCCAACCTCGGATAAACGTTTATATTCTGGCCATTCTGTTTGAAGATGATCTACTATTTTAGCTAGTTCAGAATCATTTCTTGTTGCCTCAACATAAATTTCATAATTATTTGCTGATAAGCAAACTTTTCTTTTTACTAAATGAATCACGTATTTCAATTCCTCATTCTCGGAACCCGTTTCCTTTAATGGAGCCCTTGAAAGACAGTCAGCTATGACTACTTTACTCCCAGGTGTGTATTTTATTTGCAGACCAGGGTATCTTAATAGTATTAAGAACATTCTTTGAAGTCTTACAGTAACATCATCTAACTCTTTTTTAATTAATTGTTCGAGAGGCTTATGGTCTGATTGAACCATTACCTCACGACCATAAATGAAATGGTGGAATTTTTCACAAGCAAATACAATGGCCAGTAATTCCTTTTCCATTGTACTCCACTTTTGTTCTGTTATAGTAAGACTTCTGGAAGCAAATGCAATTGGTTGGTCATTTTGCATTAAAACACAACCCAAGCCATTCTTAGATGCATCTGTTTGCATTATTAAAGGAAGTTTGGGATCAAAAATTCTTAGAGAAGTGCCTTTGCACAGGATTTCCTTCAAATCCTCCAGTTCGCGTTGATGTACATCTAACCATTTCCACTCTGTTTCTAATCGTGTTAAGTTTCTTAAATTTGCTGATTTCTTTGTCAAATTTGGAATAAACCTTGCAAGATATTTGAACATACCTAGTATTCTTAAAATGTCTTTCTTATTTGTTGGTGTATTAATATTTTTAATAGCTTCCACATATTTGTTATCTGGTTCTACTCTATTTTCTTGTATTATTTGTCCCATAAATTTGACCCTCTTTTGACACAACTGTAACTTTTCTTTATTAAATTTTATCCCATTTTGTTTTGCTTTTGTCATTACTAACTCTAAAGTTTCATCGTGTTCTTTTTTTGTTCTACCAGAAATGAAAATATCATCGAAATAAACTTCTACATTTGTTATATTTCCAAATATTGCAACCATTTTCTTCATGAACATTTCCGGAGCACTACTTATTCCAAAAGGAACCCTATTCCATCGAAAACGACCAAATGGAGTCATGAAGGTTGTTAATTCTGAACTTTTTTTATCAAGTGATAGTTGCCAAAATCCTTGCTTTAGATCTAACACTGTAAAAAATGATTTATTTGACAGTCTACTTATTATTTCTTCCACTGTTGGAATCAAAAAATGTTCCCTACGAATACATTTATTTAATGGTATTGGATCAAGGCATATCCTTAATGAGCCGTTTGGTTTTTCAACAATTTCTAAATTATTGACCCAATCTGTAGGGTAATCAACAGGTGTAATGATGCCGTGTTCCTGCATATCTTCTAACGTAAGTTTCAATCTCTTATGTAAACTTTCAGGGATACGTTTTTTATACTTAAGTGTTGGGACAGAATTTTCCTTAAGCATAATACTACATTCCCCAGGAATTGTACCAATACCATCAAATACTTCCATATTTTGCTCAATAAACTTTTCGTTTGAATCTATGGATATATTGAATACATTAGTTCTATTTAGCAAATTAAGTTCAACGCATGCATCTCTGCTTAATATAGGCTGAAATTTGTCACCAACGATTTCAAATGAAACAACTTTTTTTAACTGTGTATCACAGTCAACACAAATTAAATCTATTTTTCCAAATGTCTCAATCTTACAATTATTATAAGCAAACAATTGGTTGTTAGACTTTTTAATTTTATCTTGGTTGTTGGTCTGCTCAATGTATTTTATTGGGAGACAACTGATATCAGCTCCAGTATCTAATTTAAATTGTACTTCAGCACCACCCACATTCAATATTTTGAACCAACCCTTAGCATCAGTGTTTATTCTAAATACAAATTTTTTTAAAACTAAATTATTATTCTGACATAATTGGTTACCTTCTTCAGAACTAGATCCATATCTTAGTTCGTTGACACGATTCTGCCTTGGTCCTCTATAGAGCTGCAGCTTGTTTCCTTTTGGCTTTTCCTCCTGTTGACGTGAGCGACAAACTCTTCCGAAATGGCCTGGTTTTCCACACTTGTTACAAGTTACTCCTTCCTTTGCAGCTGGACAATATTTTTGGTGTTGGCCCGTTGAAAATCCACCACAACGATCACATTTTGGTGTGTTCGGGTATCTCAGGAACCTCTTCTTTTGATCTTCCTTTTGCGACGTATCAATTGTGCAAATCTTTTCCACTTGGGACAGCAATTTTTTATTTGCAATAACAGCTTCTGCAATCTTGCACTTATTAATTATATCACTTAATGACAGATTTGCATCCTCCAGCAATTTCAATTGTAGGTTTTTATCAAACAGCCCCAGGATCAGTCGTTCTCTCAGCATACGGTCTGTATAAGATTCCTTACACTTTGTGCAACTGTAATCACAGTACTTCATCTGTGTACGAAGTTCAGTTATGTACTCTGTGAAGGATTGGTTCTCCTTTTGAACAATCATATTAAATTTATGTGACTCCATTAGGACATTTTTCTTTGGAAGACAATATTCTTCGAATTTACTAAGGACCATCTTTAGGGAAATTTTCGGTTTTGCTTGTTCGTCTACTTGTTCAATTTCCACTGCATCCTTGAACTCATCATCACTGTCTGGATCAAACGGTACATCGAAAAGAGTATTGTATATCTCTATCCCCTTCTCTCCAATGAACGTAAGAAATAGAGAAATTTTTGTTTTGTCATTCTCGCTTGATTTTCCAGACGCAACAAGATAAATCTTGAATTTTTGTTTCCAAATTGACCACTCTTTGCCAGCGTCATCAAAATTAAGTTGTTCAGGAGCTTTTATTTCCACTTTAGACATCTTGTTGAATATATTTGTTTTAATATAAAAAAGGTTTCACTTCTGACACCATGTACAAGTTAGTAAAATAATACACACGTTAAGCTTTGCAAATTCAGTTTTATATTTCCACTAATCAACTATACACATCCGATCGTAATATTCAACTGACTACATGTACATGCACTTACATAGAGCGGAAATGACGTCTTACAATTAGGTATCTTAAATGACTGCATTTCGTGCGTAGCAATGAATGTGTTCAGTGAATTTACATTACATACTGAAATCATCTCATATTATAACATATATAGAGCTTGTTGCTCCAAATTGTATTTGTATTTTTTTTAATGTGAAAAGTAAGAAGTTCCTTATCTGTTACTTCATTAGTTCTGAGAGATGTCTTCATGTTTTGAAAATGTTTATTTCGCCAAAGTGGAGTGTTGGCAATTGCTTTTGGCGATATCTTTTTATTAAAATTCTATATACATAACTATATATTTTCGTGTTTTATTTGAATTCTCATCACTTCTCTTACTAAGAATATCTCGATTCTCGAGTCCCGTCCCAACTTAAGTGCAAATTTCTTGCGCAGGTCAATTTACATCAGGGATTTTATTCTCTTAGCGTCAACAGAACTACAGCTAAAAAAAAATGTGTGCGCATTTCATACAACAAACATACCCCTGCTTTCGAAAACACCTCTCTCGATCGAAGATCCACGATCGAGACAGGTCAGATTGTCCACACAAAATCGTCGTTGGCGCATGCAAAATTTACCCACCCCAAAGAAAAGGGAAATTTTCTGGGTGTTGCCCTTCTCAAAAATGTGTTTAGTAATGAAAGCCAGAGTAACTATTAAAAAGGGTTGAAATTGAATTTCCGTTATACTTTGTGCATGGGCACGCAGGACGCAGGTCTTCACACGAAGGCAGCTAGTTTTAAACTACTAAAATCAACCTCTCTCGCCCTCTCTTGATGCACAATCATTGGTAGTATTAATATGAACATTTCGTCAATAGACCATTTTAACCCACGTCCACCTTTTGGGGCGTTTTTATATAAAAACCATTTTAATACACTACCCCATACATATGCAGGAGAAAACCTTGTCTTTTGTAGAATCGTAAAAGTGTTTTGTAAGCATTCTAAAGAATTTGTTGTCACTATATCATTTTTTTCTATTTTATCCATATCTTGTTTTTAGCCATGCCAAATTTTTTTTGGGGATTTTAGTTTTATGGATAGGATGGGATATGTTTTTACGTGTTTTTGCCTGATTTTATAATTTTTTGTTTTCTTTTATGACTTGTATGACCTTTACCACACTATACCTATTATAACTTAAAAACCTCATATGAAATTTTTCAAATGCAGGGAAACATCCCAAATTTATATAAAAAGGAAAGTAATAGATTTTTTTTGGCAAGCATTCATTTTTGTCAGTAAACCAAAATAGTCCTTAAAACACCATTATAGATTCTATTGGCAATGGAAAACCAATAAGCAAGCAAGCACGAGCGGTTATCATCAACGTTATAAAACATGAGATGGAACTTAAACGCTACGAGAATTACGCGAGAGAGGCTACGCAATTATTTATATAAATGAAAGTTATATTCATAGCTCACATACTCGACCCAATACTTTTACAGATGGCAGCTTGGAGGGCTTATAGTCAAACATTTCCAAATGATCACATTTGATTATAGCTCATGCTGGTGGAAAAGGAGAATTTGTTAGAAATGGACTACTGCTTTTTAAATCTGGAAGCAAGTAGTCCATTTCAATGAGATGAACTACGAACACTTTTCAAAATGGTTAAGAGAACAGGTTCTTTGTAACCGTAAGTTATTGTTATGAACAATGCAACATTTCACAATAAAATTGATGATACTGTCCCCAACTCGTCATCATTAAAGGCTGATATGATTAAATGGATATCTGAAAACAAAATACCTCACCAACCAGCTAGCTGCAAAGTACAGCTAAAGGGTAGTTAAATTTTAAGGGCCGATGTTGATTTTGAATAAAACACAAATTATTTAGGAAATTACTGTCATTTCGTTTTATTATGATAATATTGGTATGGTTCAATTATGTATGGAACAAAATATTTATCCAATGGCCGATATTTTCACCATCCATCCGATGGTCCAAATTTTCGATGACGCTGAGGCATAATTGAGGTTCTATGCCGTGAATGTGCCGAATTATCTCATCCTTTATCTCATCCGGCCTCAGGCAATGCTGCTTATTGACGAATCCACTGAGGTGAAAATGTGTCTCATCAATGAAGATGATGTTTTTCGAAAATTGATCATTCACTGTTGCCATTTCGTGCCGCCATTCTGACCATTGACGACGCTTGAAATAGTCAAGAGGCTTTAGTTCTTGAGTCAATTGCACCTTGTAACCGTGTAAATGCAAGTCTTTATGCATAATGTTTATCAACGACGAGCGTGAGAGGTGCAATTGTTGGGCACGACGACGCGTTGAGGTGGACGGCTCTTCAGCCACACTATCGCGAACAGCAGCAGTATTTCCTGCAGTACGAGCATGCACTGGTGTTTTCAATTCTCCAACAGGCCCGGTTTGATCAAATGTTTGCACGATTATACGCACATTTGGACGATTAAATTGACCGAAAAAATCACGAAGTGCACGATATGCATTTTGATTTAAACGCCCATATTCATAATAAGCCTGAATAACTTTAACGCGTTGCTCGATTGTGTATCTTTCCATGGTTCAAATGGAGTTAGTCTGAAATTGAGAAATGTCAAATGAAACTTTACGTTTAGGTGTGGTTCACATTCAACATCGGCCCTTCAAATTTATGACATCATTAGGAGCGCAGGCAATGAAGTTTTACGATTACTTCCTTATCATCCGGACCTAAATCCTATAGAAAATATATGGGGAATAGTAAAAAGCAGAGTAGCAGCAAGAAATACAACTTTTAAACTGGACGATGTAAAAATATTGAGGAAGAAGCATTAAAAAAATCTTCAGTTTAAGATTTAAAAATTAGTTCAATATAAACAGTCGCAATTTGAATGTTTTTTTTTTGTTTCATTTATTTACTTATCCCATTATTTGTACTTCAATTCAAAACATATAATATATATGGCATAAACTTAAAAAATATTATTTCACTGCGTTATTATTTCATACAAATTAGAACCTTTTTTAAGTAAATATCCCTGCATATTTACGATATCTACTAGATTTGTCACACCGCACTTAATACCGGCCTGAGAAGCCATATCCTTGAGTTCTTCGAATTCGAAGATTTTTCTTCCTAACGCGTTAGATCGAACCTGAAGTAGTTGAATGAACTTTTTAACTTGATGTCCGTGACTTGTATTAGGTCCTTTGAGTATTTCATTCGCTTGATCGGTTACGGATATATTCATATAGCTATAGCACAAAAGATTGATTACATCATCTGAATGTATTTTTGTAGCTTCTGGCGATAAGTCAATTTTAGATCGAGCTTGAGTTAATCGAATAAATCCTTCCAACTGCCTGCAATTTGAAGAATGTACAACTTTATATCATAATTAATCTTGAATTTTAGTATTTTAATCGTTTCAGGCGTTTTTGCCACTAGTTCTCTATCACACTAGGTACGGGTTATTGAATATGGTCTATCGATCCAGAAATTATTTTTGCCATCCGGTTGAAAATCATCAGCTTGAAGTGGGTAAGAGTTAGCGGAAGAGGAAATGTACATAAAGATTTTTACGTCGCCAGCATAAATAGGTAAAGGTCAGTATAATAAAAGTAAAAAATAGATAAAATAAGGATTAAAGAACCAAGATGGCTACTCCAGGCGTGACTAAAAAGGGTCCGATAAAGAGCATCGGAACACGTTGTATTGGCGTCTAAAAACAAAGTTTTTCATAATATTATTTTTTTATATTTAAATAGCTTATAATTGAGTATAACGTTGAAGATGCAAAAGGGATATATTAATCTTTAAATACAAAATTTAAGAAATTAAAAAAAAAATATTTTTGCAACGAAAATGTAATGTTAAGTTTAAAAATAATGATATCTTGCGATAATTTATGGAAAGGTTTTAAGCCTTAATTCACTGGGTGTCAGATTCAAGTTCTGTAGGTTGGTAAGTAGGTTTGGTAAGTCACATTCACCAACTCATACGCAAAAATTGGAACCTCAACATCGTTTGCTCGATCCACAAATAAAGCAGGTTCTGAATTTCGCCAAATATAGAGCCATAAGTCTACAAGATCCTATATGTCGTAATATGTGAACACCTGAAACCGTTTACCAACCACAACTGATCAAATCTTCACACTTCGGCAGATCCTGGAAAAAACCCCAAAAAGTCCAAATTGATACCCACCACATATTCATCAATTACAAAGTCGCGTACGACAGCAATTATAGAATCAAACTATACAGAGCCATGTCTAGTTTGGGTATGCCGCCGGAACTTCGCCGTCTGTGCAGGAGAATTCTCGCCGCTCCATCCGGCACATTCGATAAAAAAATGATTTAGGCAGAGGATTGTGCAAAACTCCCGATCCAACGCCAGAGGCACAATCTTCCATAAACACTAGCACACGCCGACGATATAGATATCACGTGATATCATAGCATATCATAGAACGTCACCATTGACAGATATAACTGGTAGTACAGGACTTTGTCTACCTCGGCTTCGCTCTGACATCATCTAGTCAGAAATCAAACGAAGAATTACCTTTGCCAATCGCTTTTTAAGTAGTAAAGCCAACACTCGAACTACTAAGTAGATTCTATACATGACCTGAAGGATGGACCGTATCAAAAGTGGATGAAGAAATCCTTGGTTGTTGAGAAAAACATTCTTCAAAAAATCTTCAGTTTCGTTTGCTATGGATATAAATATTCAAGCAAGAACTACACGAGCTATACACCGAAATACACCTAGTGAAAATACTCTGTATTGGACGCTTAAGATGGTTACGCATAGATTCGATACCCAGCCAGACGTCGGACGCGCAGAAGCAGATTAATTCCGGACTGTAGCGCCACTTCAGTAAGTAAGTAATCTTTTCAGATGAAGTTTTATGCAAATCTCCTCACAATATAAAAGCTAAAGCTTTCGTAAAGGAAAGTGGGAAGACATATTTTATGAAGTTGTATCACCAGTGTCTGTTTATGTATGTTTGAACTTACTTCAAAGTATGCACTATATCAATTGTATTACTATATAGATCCAACAAGTATACATATTAATATTATAATAAAATAGTAAATGCAACTCTAAATTTATTGAAACACAAAGTTACCTAGTCGTTATTGAACTGTGTCCTTCGGCTTCTCTTAATTCCAAGTAGTATTCCTTAATTCCGTCGATTGCGTCCTGTGTCAATAATGGCTTGATATTATGCCGGGCATATTCTTAAGACAAATAAAGTGTTTACGTTAGGATAACTTAAATATTGCAAATACCATACCTATATATTTCTGTAGCAAAACTGGTGGTAATAAATCTAAAGGTTCATCACAATTGATCTTTAATCGTTCAACTAATTCCATTTCTCCCATTTGTACCGCATCATTTGGTTCACTTTCCATACAATATTTCGGTGCTAATGACAATGTTTTCTTTGTTCCAGAATGCAAAGCCTTTATGTGTTCAGCCAGCATATTGTCTGCATATTTATCAGCTTTATCAAAAATTACAAACACCATATGGAAAAGCGATCGTAACGATGAGCTTAAACGTACATTTTCAGAAAGCTGTTTTGAGGAATCATAGTGTCCGGCAACTGGATTTACTGCCGAAATGACGGAAGTTCTTGCAGCTACATTAAATATGGCCCTTGTACTTTGAACGGTTACTGATTTAGTTTGTATAGCGTGTATAAGGTATGCTTGATTTGATAATAATTTGTCCATATCATCAATACAGCAATGTCCGTTATTAGACATTAGGATACAACCAGTATCGATGAAACTACGAATATTTCCGATTGTGGACTGTTTTTCTTGTTGTACTGTTGACATGAAATTAGGAGTACCTTTTCCTGATACTAGATTTCCTATAAATAAACAACACAAACATGTTTATAATATGGTAATAGAAAGAATGAGTAGGCATCTATGCGTTTTGAAAGATTTTCAACGTAATGTGCAGTTGAAATTATTAAACAAAAAGAGGTTCACTAGAAACCTAGCTTGGCCACCAGTCGGGGACTTTTATGTTATGATCGGCACGCTGCTAAAAAGCTTATGAATTCCCTTATATTTGTAGTATTTGAGCACATCAGAGACATTGAAAAAATTGAATATTAGAAAAGGAGAGAATATTCAGATTGGTTACAAAGAAAATTCATATTCGTTGCTTGGTTTTAAATGTCTATAAGTTGTAATGGGGAAGAAAACTGAGTTTGGTTAATCTTTATTAGGTTTTACTCGGTAGAGTTTTCCTTATATGACCACAAACTAAATTATAATTATATCTAAACATAATTTCAGCGTTAGTTACAATTATCAACACCAGCGACATCTGTTGTACCGCTGAAATAGTATACCAATGGTGTCAATCCATCCATGGTACTGGTCTCATCCGACCGGATTTGACTTGCTAAACGATAAGTTCGAGTGTTGATAACAAGACGAAAAACAGCAACACTATAAACAGCGTGGTCAGAATGATACGGAACGAATACCCGGCCTGCCGTCCCAGGCGAAGATGAGCTGCTTCGACATATTCGGACTACAGGTTATCTAGGAATCTCAAGGGTAAGTCAGGCCCCTTGAACAGGGATGGTGGCGGATAAACCGAAAGGCTAACGGCAGCGCTCAATCCCGTAGTGGATACTGATGGCCCCGTGTCCTAGGGGTATCTAATAAATTGGAATTGGCCCTCCAGATTGGGGGTTGTGATTTGGAAACATATATATGTTACGAAGCAACCAATACCCTCGGAAAGGACTGATTTTATTGTTGACGACCCTGCTAAATGAAAAAAGGACAACGACTCATCCTCCGACGGAGGAAAAAGATTATGTAGCTAAGGATTGCTTCTAGGAGCTCCTTGACAAAATCCTATGAGCGACTACCAAAGTACGATGTTAAAATCGTGCTGAGAGATTTCAACGCAAAGGTAGGAAGAGAAGACATCTTTAGCAGTATTGTCGCCTACACGACAACACGTCTGGTAACGGACGTATGCTAATTGACTTCGCTACGGAACGAAATGCCACTATAGCCAGCACACGGTTTTCTCACCACGATATCCATAAATTGATATGGCGGTCTCCAGTTATCAAAAGGCATGCATCCAGTTGATGTCCGAACATTCCGAGGGGCTAACATCGACTCGGACCACTAACTAGCTGCAGCCAATATATTAATGCGGATATCCACCACGCCACAAAAAACCAGAAATACTGTGAAAAAAATTATTGTCGAAAGACTGCAATCGCAAGAGACTTACAAGACATTCCAGCAAAGCGTATCCCTTAACCTCTCAATTCACACCATACCACCAGCATCTAATCTCGGAGAACAATGGCAACGATGAGGATATGGAAGAACCACTTCTGCAGACTGTTAAACGGCGATGACGAACAACATTCCGCTGTCTGGCAGAACAAACCATTCAATATTGGAAACGACAGTGAAAACTGCCAACAACCCGACCTAAATTAAGTAAGATGGATATCTAAACTCAAGCTTATTAAGGCTGCCGGAAATGACGGCATTCCCACTGAGCCTTATAAAGCCGGCGGAGATGACTTGGTAAGTAACATCCACAAATTCACAAGCCAAATCTGGTCGGATGAGTATTGCGGTTGAATTTCGAGTGAGCATTTCCTGTTAAAATAGCACTAAAAAAGTGTTAGGCAAGAGATATTCCTACGATGTTCAAGAGAGACTATAGAGTTCGCTACGGTTGGATCTATCAGTTTTATCGTTTTGTATCCTATCCAGTAGGTGCAATGATGTTTTTGCTGCACCTGAGCAGATGTGGGAGTTGAACTCAAGTTTGGGGCGTATATACGCTTTATATATTGAGGCCAGATCAGAAGGGTTGACATATTTTTTGCATCGTTTAAGGAAACCTAGACATTTCCCTGCGTTTTTAGCGATTTTAATATGTGGTCGTTCCAACGAAGGTCGTTACTAACACACAAACCGAGCATGGAAAGTTTTCATGGATAATGGCTGTAAATTTTGATTTCGCTTAGATGACAGAAGACAGCATTGTGTTTGGAAGCATTAAATTCCACCCTTTTGGATTTACCCCCATTTAATTATGCTATCAAGATCAGAATTTAATGAGCTTAACATATTTAGCCGTTTCTTTTTCACGTCCGAAGATGAAGGGCGTGGATTAGAGAACGACTATGAAAAGCTGAGAGTGCTGTCATCAGCAAAGGAATGAATTGGATTAGAAGTTGCAGACATGAGGTCATTAAAATGAGAAAGAGTGTCGGAGACAGAACGGAGTCCTGGGGAACACCAGCATTTATTTCGTGAGTAACAGACTTGAAACCGTCCAAAACAACTTGAATTTGTTTCGAGAGATTGTTTCTAATCCACAGAAAGAGTTTCATCGATTCCGAAAGCACGCATTTTCGACAAAAGGGCTTGATGCCAAACCCTGTCAAATGCCTTTGAAATGTCAAGTGCAACAAAAACCGTATTGTCTGTCATTTAGGAGTTTTCTTGATTCAAGATATTTCATAAGCTAATGCTTTATCAGCGTTTCCATGACCATAGAAAGAAGAGAGCGAGAAGATAAGGCGTGTGGCCTGCACGAAGAGCGGTACGATCCACAAAAAAGGAGGCCCTCTGAACTGCACCAACAACAGAGGCATAAGTCTCATCAACATCGCCTACAAGATCCTATCTGCCGTAATATGTGAACGCCTGAAACAGTTTAACAACAACCTGATCAGTGTGGTTTTAGCCCAGGGCAGTCCACAACCGATCAAATTTTCACACTTCGGCAGATGCTGAAAAAAAAACCAAGAAGTCCAAATTGATACCCACCACCTATTTATCGATTGCAAAGCCGCATACGACAGCATTTATAGAGACGAACTATACAGAGCCATGGCCATAGTTTTGGTATACCGCCCAAACGATGAAGAATTCTCGCTGCTCCATCAGGGTCGGAAACGACCTCACCGACACATTCGATACCAAAAAAGGATTTAGGCATTTTGATTCTTAAGAGGATTGTGCAAAACTCCGGAGCCAACACCAGAGGCACAATTTTACAAAAATCGGTGCAACTCATTGGTTAAAGTTTACGGGCTATGGAGACGAAGATTCAAAAACGAAATATTTGAGCTCTACAGCGACATACTCCAAAAAAAAACTCCGCATTGGATGGCTAGGACATGTAGAACGAATGGACACCAATACTCCGGCTCGCAGGGTCTTCGATTTCCAGCCAGACGTCGGACGGAGCAGAGGAAGACCTCGCCTGAAGTGGCGCGCACAAGTAAAGCTGTGGAACGATAGCTTGCCTTGCATATTCTCAAGTTGGACTAAATTTTCTACGCAGTTGATACACGATTTTCCGTCAACCGAGACTGAAGCTCATATGAGGTTGATAAGTTGCACACGTCTAAAGGATGACTCGTTTGTTAAATATATCCTCAAAGCGATAAACGACTATGAAGTGCAACAATCATTAGCCAGCAGTTTATACGTCTCTGCGAATGAGTTATTAGTTTCGATCCGGTTAAATGTATCCAACGCCCCTCTAAGGGCACTACAACGAAGAGAAGAGAACAACGAGAATAATATTGCACGGCAACCGGTTCCTAAGCTTCCTGTGACTGCTCACGCAGCGGAAATATAGCGCCCTAGATGCTATAACTGCAACGAAGTTGGGCACTTATCTATAAATTGCCAGCAGCCAGCAATACGACCGCGATGCAATACTTGTTCAAAAGTATGCCACACGGAAGAGAACTGCAAGTCCCTAAAACATTCAGTCAATCAAATAATGAATGTGGAAAAAGGGCTAATATTAAAGAAGTTCAGATTAAAGCTGTTTTCCTGAAAGCGTTTATTGAGCCGGGTTGTTCTGTATCATAAATCAAGCAAAGCTTCGCGTCATTGTTTCGTGGTGAGAAACCATGTGATGGACCCCCTGCATGGAATGTTAGGTGGTACATTTGTCTGTACGTCACAACTGCATGTCTCCATTTTAATCGACGAGGTTAACTTACAAGTGGTATTGCTTATCGTCGATAACGATCTCATGAGCGAGCCAATTTTAGTAGGTAACGATGCCTTATGCCAACCAGGAGTACGATTCGTTATCGAAACCGATTGTTGCCGAATCGATAAAATCGAATTAACCGAATTGAAATTAGACGAAGAATTTGATGATGCTACAATTTATCGACTTGACCAGCTGTGGTCATGTGGATTGTTTCTCTTCAATAGTTTAAGAGCTAGACAAATACTCCAAGAAGATGACAATTCCACTAAAATCGAATATACCAGTAAGCCGACGACCATATCGATTGCCTTTCGCCAAACGCACAGCGGTGAAATCCATTATTGATGAGCTTCTTGAATATAATATCATGCTTCACCAATAGTCCTTGAAGAATGGCGAAGACCGTTTCTTTACAGCGAGCTAAACAGCATCACAGTATAAGAACCATTTCTGATGCCCATCATGGAGGAGCTGTTTTCATCACTTGTAGGCATCAGTATTTCAATCAGTCATGAATTCTGTAGTCAGCGAAATGGAACCTGGGGAAATCATCACGTATTTGGATGACTGATAGTTTCTAGCCGTACGATAGAAGAATGTTTGCACCGTCTGTAAAGATTTCTAAATATAATCCGTGAATCTGGAATGACGTTGAAATTATAAAAATGTACTTTTGAAGAGAAATTAATGAGTTCGAGCGACCAAAAAGCGTAACTGAGGTCCGAAGTTTTTTTGGGATTGACAGGCTTCTTCAGAAAATTTGTCAAAATTACTCACTCAGTCATTTCAAAGCCTATTACGATGTTGCTGAGAAAGGATAATAATACCTTTGCCTGGACTACATCACAGGAAGAAGCGTTTCAGCAGCTGAAACAACAGCTTTGTTCAGAGCCGATTTTAGTGATTTACGTTCATTGGAGGGACCATGAAGTGCATACAGATGCCAGTGTAAGGGGACTTGCATAAATACTGATGCAGGGTTCTGACGACAATCAATTGAAACCTGCTTGTTATTACAGCCGCCACTGTACCGGAGCAGAAAAAAATACCATAGCTATGAGCTGGAAGTCCTTGCGATAGTGGAATCACTCAAACGTTTTCCATTTTATTTAGTGGGCAAACGTTTTCGTGTAGTGACAGACTTTTCAGCTGTTACTAATTTAATGGTCACTACTCCGTTATCATCCAGAGTATCCAGATGATGGTTGAAGTTGCAGGATTTTGATTTTGAGACGACGCATCGAGCCGGAGCACGTATGGCTCAAGATGTCCGAACGAAATTGGACAAAATATCAATTATTTAATTGTTTTTCATTTTTTTATTTTTGTTTAAATCAATTTCGCGTCATTTTGATAATATTACCATTATATATAAACTCAAAGGCCATATTCCCTAAATTTCATAAAAACATTTAAGGAAATCATTACTCAAAAAGCTTAAGATACAGCAATCAGAGAGAATTTAACCCTACTCAAAGGATTTTGAGAATTTACTAATTTGTACTGCAAAAGTACGTGAACAGACATAGTGAAAGTTAGTTTGTATTGATATTTTTGTATTGCATTTTACAAAAATAGGTACATGTTTTTTTTAATACATACAAAAGGAATTATTTTACTTTCGTTGTTAAGTATAACCATATCCAGGTAATAATAAACACTACAACATGAAGCTTAGCAGGGTTCAAAGAATCGCTGATTAAATTAAATTTACACTGAAACTAGGTCATGAAGCTCAATTGACAATAAAACCTGATGAGCTCTTTACAAAGAATGTAGCAGCCAAATGCACTCTACCCTTTCGGAAACTCAAGCATACATGAAGTATGCAGACAGACGCATGTTCAATTACTAGAATTCCAGATAATTTTTTTTTTTTGAAACAATGGACATATTGGAAGAATTTCAAGCTTCGGACCATTAAATTGGCCAGCAAGGTCATGGATATCACACCGTTAGACTTTGGGGCTACGTAAATTCTAATGTGTTTGTGGTTAAGACAGCTACGATTAAAACATTGGAGGCCAATGTTACCCGTGTTATTCGCGAGATACCGACGAACGCGTCATCAAAAATCGGAAGCAACAATTTTGAAGCTGTTCATCTACCTCGGAGTCAATATCAACCCCACGAATTACACATTAGTGAAAATATGACAAAGACGAGGCGACTTCGGTTTACAATTGGGTTCAAACTCTTATTAACCCGAAAGTCTAAATGTTTGCTCTACCAGACCCTGACCCTACCTGTCCTACTTTACAGCGCAGAGTGCTGGACATTAAGCAAGAAATCAGAGCAAATATTAGGGACACTCGAACAAAAAATTTGTCGTCGAATTGTTAGTCATGTATGGGAGAAAGATGTACCACGATGTGGATGCAGTACAAAATGTAAAAACAACTAGACTACATTGGCTCGGCCACATCGAGTGAATGAGCAATAATGCTTCGGCAAAGAGAATCTTCGAATCCCAGCCTCCAGGTTCGAGAGGAAAAATTGTACCTCCGGTTTAAGAATCAAGCGATCGCGGGTGCCTGAAAGCTTAGACCGAATAACTGGAAGCAAAGTTCGAAGGATCGAAGAGGGTGGAAGGCTGTCTCGAAAAGATACCTTAAATGGGTGGGGAGACAGTTTAATAAAAAAAATAAGTATAACTGCCAGACAGTACTGGAATATAGTTCCAAGACAGAGAAGGCAACTGGAAATAGAGTATTCTCAGAGGCACTGGCTATCCAACAATCCATTCGACTGGCAGACTAATGCAACAGATGAAATTTATGCGGTTTAAAAAACAATATAGACCATTTTATCAATGCTACTACAAGAAATGGAAACGGCAATAAACGTCATGCTTGTAAACCCGAAATGCGTCACAGATTGGCTCTCGGCACTCTTACTCTTCACTGGGTACTACTCTCCTGGAATCCCGGATAAGTCAGAATGGGGTGAACGAAAAGGCAGATTAACCGACCATGTCGGATCTTATCTAAACCTACTTTATTACTATTACTGGTCCTTTATAGAGCTATTAAGGTCCTAGATATAGAGAGGTAGACAGATTTACCACATAATTTCCGTTATATTAATAAGCATTGTTTGTATTACTTTAAAGTGAACATTACATTGTTAAAGTTGCAAATATTTATAAGCACAAGAACATACCATATTTTATGTTGTAAGCTTGCAAAATAGTGAAGTGCTTACCCTTTTCTGAAATGTTTGCAGCACTTTGAAGTAATTTTGATTTACCAACACCAGGATCGCCCACAACCAAGACGTGAATGTCACATTCATCGTGTAATTGAGATCCAGAACCTCCAAACAGTGATAACAGAACGGCAACTTTTGCCATTTCATATCCACACATCTCTGGTACAAGAGATTGGACAAGTAATCGTAAACAATTTGGTTCTCTCTTAATCATTTGAACAATCTCCAAATCCTTCTCTGTTGTCGCTTTGTAGTGAATGTTTTCTGAATTTGTATGTGTGATTACAGATACGGCTTGCATATAAACATTGGGATTTGTATACTTGTAATTAAAATCCGCGTTACCAGATTTGTCTAGAGATCTGATTTTTAAAACTCCGGTTACAGTTATTTTACTACCTGGACATACACGATCTACTAAATCAGATCTGAATTCTATGTCTATATCAACAACAGAGTATGTCGGCTCACATTGTAATGCTTTCTCAGACAATTTGATCATCTGCAAACATTCTATCCGTGTATATGGTGATGAACGTAGTTCAATAAAATTCGATTTAGAGTTGCACTCAATGCGACAGCGCAATGGTTTTGTGGGATAGTAATCTTTTTGTCGAATGGCTTGCTCATACCCGCATCGTTTACATTTGTATGCCATCCATGTTAATTTCTTTTCTACCGCAGTAATAAAATTAACGCATCCATTTACAACAAGGAGCTTTTCATAACTGTCATGGGTAATATCAGACATATGAGTAACGGAGAAAAAGCCAATAGGTCTAGCAATGATTTTTTGGACGCATGTTTTCCTAGTGTAAACATTTGATTTTAAATAATCGTTTATGTTTACCATGTTTATCATTAATGTTGCGACGCGATGCATTGCTACACCTAAACATGATAGAACTATGATGGGCATTTTCAAGAGCTCTTCACAAAAATTATTCCATGATGCAACAAATTGACTATCCTTCAAAAGAAATTCGGAATGAACGTTGAACCACCGTTGTTGGCATATATCTCGCAGAACATAACTTTCAGGATATTTCATAATGTGGTCTTCAAAAGCTTTAATTTTTGTTACTAAAGGTGACGTACCTTTAAAGGTTTCTGTTGGAAAATACAATCTCCATCCTGGATAATCTCCAGGATTGACTATGGGAAGAACTTGTAGCTGTCCAATATCAGAAGAGACTGGAGCTGTAAATAATACAGATCTTTGCAAAAGTTCACTTTCCGTTTCCAGACTCGATGTAGCAGATGAGCTTCCCGGAATCGCATTTCGTGGGAATACCCCGGAAGAGGGTAATCTTGAACGCTTTCTCCATATGCGTGTACTGTTAAAACCATGTCGTTTGTTGATTGCAGACCCCCTTCCTCGTCCACGTAAATTGTGTTCCCCTCTACTGATCCTAGATTTAAATTTTGGATTTCTTTCCGTGTTCATTTACAATATTTGCAAAATCGCGCACTTGAAAGAATAATAATAATAAAAACGGACAATTTAAATCATGATCCGTCAGAAACAATGACACTCCACCGGTACTCATATTTTATTACTTCTTAGTTAAAGTGCTGCCAATCCAATCTTATGACATTTATACCATGCTTACATTGTACGGATGTTTTGGATTCTTTATAGCGGCCGAGTTCATAAAATTAAAAATGAACAGCACTGCAATTTTCGCGTTTATTAATGTAAAAAAACTGCATTATCTTATTATGACGGCAGTTATCATCTGCGTTTATATAAGCAAAATGCCAGTCAAATTGTGATCAACTCTACATTGAATTGATAGCAGGATTGTAGATGACAGGAGAAAATATTATGTAAATAAATTAAAATTTAATAGATTTAGACAAAATAAATATATATAAATAAAAAAGTTTTTTTTTATTCAAAATTTAATATATATATTTTTTTTTCGTGGACTATGGTGGAAATCTTAGACGCGATGAGCACGTGTCCACAATAGTGTGAGATTTTTGCTCACTAAAACCACCATCCTTTTAGTATTGTATTACAACTAAGTAAGGGAAATGGGACTTATCTAGGAATTTTTTTTATCACGGGTAATGAATGTTTGGCAGGTAAATTTCATTTCAGAGTTCCTGCTTTATCCGCAATTTGTAGCGCGGTTTTTGATTACCCGGCTAAATACAAGGGTTTAGTTCTTTGAAGGCGCCGCAATAAATTTGTTTCGTCAAGAATTTGGAGGATCGTTGTGTTAACGTGTCCTAATAAACGATTTTTATTTTTTCGTGCAAAATTTTTAGTATCTTCTTTAACCGCGGGAATACCCAGATCTCTCCGCACATTGTTACGATACATAGTTTGAAGCATAGAGAATAATCTAGCTAGATATAGATCAAAGTATATGGATTGACTCAGAATAGCTAGCTGAGTAAAAACCGACCTCAACCAACTGGATGCAGTTAGCTAAGGACCGGGCTAACTGGAGAGCCATGTTGGTTGAGGCCCAGGTACATTCCGGACAGTAGCGCCACATAAGTAAGTATGCTTACCTACATACTTACATAAGTAAGTATGCTTACATACAGTTAAACATTTTAATTATTATTTTTCCTTCGATGCAAAAACATTAATAAAGGTAATATGAACATTTCGTCTCTAGGTCATTTAAATGAAATAATGAATTAAATAATAAAAACTTAATTTATTTCGAATACAAAGAATAACTAAGAATAACAGCAAAATAACTGAACTATCAACTAAGCAATATAATAAGCACATGCATTTATAGCCTGACGAACATAATGTCTCAGACGCGACGTCAGCATTCCCTGGAACGGCAGGTGTAGCGACATGGATCATAGCTACATGGATCAAGGACAGGACTTCTTCTAGTTCGGATGTCTCGGATAAGACGTTTAGAAGTGGAGGCAAAGCTTTGATATTTGCTATCTCCTCCGAGATGTATTTCAAATGGTACTGTTTCTAAATTTGACTACGTATGTTCCTTAAAGATCTTTCGTCGTTCCGTTCGTTTCTAGCTGACCCTTTGCGTTCAGGCTTTTGAGCAATTTAGAAATACAATTATCGATACTTACTCTATTTCATGATTTTTTCTCCAAAGAGATAATTAATTTATAGTTTAAAAATTTTCTCCTATTCCGTATCATTTTTTCATTTAATATCTTCAAAATCTATTTTATTAATGACAGTATTTGTAAACCCTATCCCATAGGGGTATATTAGTTTTGTTGAAAATGGCGGCGATGGCGACTGAAGTATTTGCTGCTTCCGAAATTAAAACTCCTGACTTCTTTTTAAATATTTATTGAATTCAATGAAGGGGATAATACTGGGTTTTTTATCTATCATAGAATAAATATAGAAATAAATAAAAACATATGAGAGGCTACAATCCGCTATGCGGATCGTTGAATACCCTATCCCATCCCATCCTTTAAATTAATATCCTCAAAATATAGGCCTTATGGCGATGAAATACAGAAAATGACATTGTCACAATATATTGCTCAGACAGTTTCTCAAAATCTTGTGTGGTTCGACAAAAAACAACGTATTTCTATTGCTAATGCCTTGGGATGGGGTATACAAATGGTTTTTGTAAGAAAACGCCCCCAAAATGTGGGCGTAGGTGAAAATGATCTATAGACAAAATGTTTATATTACCATTTTGGAAGTATTTGCATCAACATTTTTTTCGAAAGTTTTAAAATTTGGACAAAAAGCGTTTTTTACTAAAAACGCCCCCAAAAAGTGGGCGTGGCAAAAAACTTTGTATGAACAAAATATAGATATTAGGATTGTCTAAATATGCTACTAAGACACTTTTTTGAAATTCCTTACGGTTTGGCCAAAAAATAAGTTTTCCTTAAAAGGGGGCGTGGCAGTGGGCGGATTTCAAAAATTTTTACACTTGTTCTGGTGGCACGGACGAGGATCCTATATACCAAATTTCATTATCCTAGCTCAAAATTTAAGGCCCAAAAACCGCTGACGAACAGACAGACGGACGGACGGACGGACGGACGGACGGACGGACAGACAGACGTGGCTAATTCGACTCAGCTAGCGATTCTGAGTCGATCCATATACTTTGAGGTATATGTAGCAAAATTATTTCTCTATGTTACAAACTAAGTATCAAAACTAATATACCCCCCTATGGGATAGGGTATAAAAATAAAGGTACATAAAAAATGCAGAGCTTTTATGGTTGCTGACATTCCCCCACCCGTGAATTCCCCTGATTCACAGCAATATCCAAACGGCCAGTTTGTTTGCAGGACGTGTGAGTTGACCGGTTGGAGTTTGTATATAAGCAGACCTAACTTGTCCATCTCTGCCTTCATAAACGTTGATTACCTTACCCTTTTGCCATCTGCTCCTTGGCAAATCAGAGTCGCAAACAATCACCAAGTCACCTTTCTTTAACGGCGGCACCTTCTCGAACCACTTGCATCTCCGTGTCAGCACTGGTAGATACTCTGCTATCCATCCACTGCTTTCTTAGGCATAGAAGTCTTTCGTTTATAGGACCCAGGATCTGCGAAGAGGTAATTTCACCCAAGAGGAAGTGATTTTGCGTCAATGGTTCTTGATCAAGAGGATCTACAGGAACGTGTGGCAATGGTCGACTATTAACAATGTTGGCTGCTTTCTAGTAGTACACTTCGTAATGTATCTTCTCTGGGCACTTTGCTAACCAACGTTGCATTAAGCGATCGTTTGACGCTCTGGACCAACCTTTCACTCGGGTCCGCTGGACTGTTGAAAATCTACTCTATTCTAAGGCAGATAACTCCCTTTGGACCGCATCCACATCGAAAAGGTCGACAACATTCAGAAGTTCTTTCTTAATACCAACGAAGTTGTAACCATTGTAACTTCGAATGAGCTTAGGTGTACCACGGATGTTGACAAAATTTCTTATGCATAATATGCAGGCGTCTGTGGACAAGTCGGTTGCCAATTCCAGATGGATGGCTCTAACGGTGAGGCAAGTGAACAATTCTATGTACCCAAGCCATTGTGCGTCTTATAGCGTTTTCGATTGGGATACAAAAAGCACTTTGTTTTACTCTAGAACACTTTTGAAGAATCTGGATTCCAAGTGAGATTTACAACTACATGCACCAACACAATGACATTTAACATCTGACGTATGTCAGTTTGAAGTTTGCATTTCGCAGTTTGATTTGTGTTTTTTGTGATTTCTGCGAAAACTATACTAAGAAACTAAAATATTGTTGGATAATCATGTTCTAAAATGCATAAGCTTTATTTTGACACCAACTCGTCAATGGTTGAATTCTTAAAAAAGCCGCAATGAGTAAAAGAAAATTTTCAATGATAACTATAACTGCGGCCTAAAGATAAACAATAAGCTGTCAAATGGCACACTAACACATACACAAAACCAGATTAACCTCTTTTATGAGAGCAAATCTGAAAATCCCAATCGAAAACGCTTTGGTATGATTTGATTTGATGTGATAAACACCGTCAAAACAGTTTTAGCTCTTTTCAATTCCTTTGTTTCCTCATATTTTTGAAGATCAGCTGGCGGTTGAGGCCAATTCGCACACACGTCTTGTAGGAACTCGGCACCATTAATCCAACGACTATAACACCCGAATTTCACTGGAAACTTTGCTCTGGTCGCATCGTCTACAACGTTGAGACCAATAGGAATCAACTTCCACTCAGTCTCCTTTGTAGAATCCAAAATTTCTGCGATACAATGGGCAACAAAGGGTTTATAATTTCTACTTTCCGACTTTAACTAATATAGAAGAGTTTTAGAATCACTCCAGTAAACGCGCTTCGAAAGTCATAAAGAATGATTTGACAAAATTAACTCAACCAAACGGACACCCAGAACAGCGGCCTGTAGCTCCAGTCGCGGTATTGAGAGTTGTTTTCTAGGGGCCACCCTAGTCTTTCCTTGAATGAATGACACTGTCATACCATCTGGCGTTTGTATCCTCCAATACGAGATCACTGCGTAGGCAACATCACTAGCATCCACAAAGGTGTGTAATTCTATTTCGATGGCTCTTGAGAAGTATTTGGAATAACATCGTGGAATTCTAAGCATCTTCACATTTTTGAGTTGATCTTGCCAATGGTACCATTTTCGGCTGATATATTCTGGTAAAGGCTGGTCCCACTCGAAACTTTCTGTTACATTATCAAAGGCTAGACAAGAACTGTTTTTTATTTGTTAAATAAGAAGTGTACATTGATGATTCTATGATGATAATGTATGGAATAATGTATAGAATATATTCAATTCATACATCAAATTCAAAATTAAACATATGAGAGGGCTACAATCCGTTGTGCGGATCGTTAAATACCCTATCCCATCCCATCCTTAAAATGAATATCTCCACAAAGTGGGCTTTATGGGCCTATAATATAGAAAATGACATTATCACAACATATTGTTCAAACAGTTTATTAGAATCTTTTGTTGTTTGACAAAAAACATCGTTTTTCTCCAGCATATGCTATGGGGTAGGGTATACAAACGGTTTTTGTAAGAAAACGCCCCCAAAAAGGGCGTGGGTTAAAATGGTCTATAGACGAAATGTTCATATCAATATAACTAATGATTCTGCATCAAAATATTTTTCTAAATATTTAAAATTTGACCGAAAAAGGTTTTTTTAATAAAAACGCCCACAAAAAGTGCGCGTGGAAAAAACTTTATATGTACGAAATAAAGATATTACGATTCTCTAAATATGTTGCTTAGACAATTTTTTAAAATTCCTTACGGTTTGGCCATAAAATTTCTAAAAAGGGGGCGTGGCAGTGGGCGGATTTCAAAAATGTTTACACTTGTTCTGTAGGCACAGACTAGGATCCTATATACCAAATTTCATTATCCTAGCTCAAAATTTAAGGCCTAAAAATCGGTGACGTACAGACGGACGGACGGACAGACAGACATGGCTTAATCGACTCAGCTAGCGATTCTGAGTCGATCCATATACTTTGAGGTATATGTAGCTAAATTATTTCTCTATGTTACAAACTAAGTATCAAAACTTATATACCCCTATGGGATAGGGTATAAAAATATATTGCTGACAAAAGGTTTTAGCTGGTTAACGATCAGGCTGCTTCTTTTCGCGGGTTGAGCGTCTAAGAACATCGGGTTTCCTTGAACCTGTTTCTCCTTCATTGCATTCCCTTCAGAAACCGAGCTACTAGATGTTTCGATACTGGGTTGTGATTCTGCTGTTCCTGCTGAGTGTTGAGAAATTTCTGCCATGCGCTGTTGATTGCTTTCCGTATCATCTATCTCCCCATCGCTATATGACTTTATATGCTGTGGATTCCGCAGGTAGTCTTGTCCATTGACTCGAACGAGAGCATTCCGATCAGATGGTAGATCTATAACTTCACACTGACTCCACCGTGCGTTACGCTCTTTTGGCCTCAGTTGAACATAAACATCCTGTCCGAACTCTAATGCGGGTAGATCTCGTGCACCTCTATCATGATATTTTTTACTGAGCTGGTGTTGTTTCTCAATTTTTTGTTGAACATCCTTGGGAACTAGTGGTTTTAGTCGCTCGATTGTTACTGGAATAGCCGAACGCAGGCGCCTACTCATTAACCTTTGAGCCGGACTCGATTCCATCTTATTTGCTGTTGTCCGCCATTCCAACAGATACTTCCAAAAATTCTGTTTTGCATATTTGGCTTTGTTGAACAACCTTTTGACGATCTTCATAGCTGTTTCTGCTTTACCGTTGCCTTGTTGGTGATATGGTGTACTGCGTGTGTGGCAAAATTCCCATTATTTTGCAAAGCTTAAGAAATCCTCATTTACAAACGGAGTCCCACAATCAGTAACTACGATTTCTGGAATACCATAACGACTAAAATTCTTTTTCCAGCAGCTCACGATAATTTTGGCATTTGCTTCCTTGAGTTCATAAATCCGAGTGGCAGTCTACTGTTAACAGAAGAATTTTCTTTTTGTTCCCTTGTTCTACCTCACATAAATCCATAAAATTGGACATTGTGGCATCTTAGTTTGGCCCTTGGAATTCTGCAAGCAAAGAGAACAGTTAGAACATAATTGTTTAATATGATTTGATATGTTTGGTCAAAATACTGTGTCGCGAGCTCTCCTTAAGCACGCTTCTATGCCCTGGTGACTACTGTGCAGTCTCCGCAAAATATCCTGCCGTAGGCTTTGAGGAACAAGTATTTGGAATCCTTTAAGAATAAGTCCGTTTGAAATGGTCAGCTCATCTCTATAGTTCCAGTATAGACATTCTGTTTCATCTAGAAACGACTTGGTATTCGGCCATCCTCTTAATATGCGGCCTTTGAGTACTACTAATTCTTTATCTTTGGTCGTTTCGTCTCTAATGCATTGCAAACGCGAATCCTTTATGCGCAAGCTATGAAGAGGATTAACCTCAGAAATTTGTAACAGGACTTTTTTAATTTCTTGCACTCGGTATACTTTCTCCTCATATTTTTCGTGCTCCTTCGGAGCCCCTTTTAGTGCTCTTGATAGTACATCAAAAATATACATTTCTACTCCTTTTTATACCCTATCCCATAGGGGTCCGTCCGTCCGTCCGTCTGTACGTCACCGATTTTTAGGCCTTAAATTTTGAGCCAGCATAATGAAATTTGGTACATAGGATCCTCGTCCCTGCCTACAGAACAAGTGTAAACATTAAACTGCCACGCCCCCTTTTAAGAAAAACGCAGTTTTTGGCCAAACCGTAAGTATTTTTAAAACAGTTTCTGAACAACATATTTAGACAATCTTAATATCTATATTATATAATACAACTTTTTCGGGGCGTTTTCAATAAAAAAACTGTTTTCGGTCAAATTTTAAATTTTCCGAAAAAAATGTTGATGCAGAATCATTAACATTATTAATATGAACATTTCGTCTATATACCAATTTAGCATACGTCCCCTTTTTGGGGCGTTTTTATATAAAAAACATATGAGAAGGCTACAATCCATAAAACTAAAATCCACAAAAAAGTGGGCATGGCTAAAAACACGATGTGGATAAAATAGAAAAAAATGATATAGTGACAACAAATTCTTCAGACTGCTTACAAAACACTTTTACGGTTCTACAAAAGACAAGGTTTTCTCCTGCAAATGGTTATTATATAAAAACGCCCCAAAAAGTGGGCGTAGGTTCAAATATATAGACGAAATGTTTATATTATCGAAAAATTTAAAATTTGACCGAAAACCGTTTTTTATAGAAAACGCCCCCCAAAAGTGGGCGTGGCAAAAAACTTCATATGGACGAAATATAGATATTAATATTGTCTAAATATGTTGTTCAGAAACATTTTTAAAATTCCTTACGGTTTGGTTAAAAACTGAGCTTTTCTTTAAAGGGGGCGTGGCAGTGGGCGGATTTCAAAAATTTTTACACATGTTCTGTAGGCAGAGACGAGGATCCTATATACCAAATTTCATTATCCTAGCTCAAAATGTAAGGCCTAAAAATCGGTGACATACAGACGGACGGACGGACAGACAGACATGGCTTAATCGACTCAGCTAGCGATTCTGAGTCGATCCATATACTTTGAGGTGTATGTAGCAAAATTATTTCTCTATGTTACAAACTAAGTATCAAAACTAATATACCCCTATGGGATAGGGTATAAACATATGAGAGGCTACAATCCGCTGTGCGGATCGTTGAATACCCTATCTCATCCTATCCATAAAACTAAAATCCCAAAAAAAGTGGGCGTGCAAAAAAACTTTATATGGACGAAATATAGATATTAATATTGTCTAAATATGTTGTTCAGAAACATTTTTAAAATTCCTTACGGTTTGGTCAAAAACTGAGTTTTTCTTTAAAGGGGGCGTGGCAGTGGGCGGATTTCAAAATTGTTTACACTTGTTCTGCTGGGAGCAACAAAGAGCACGTGTACCAAATTTCATCCTTCTAGCTCAAAATTTAAGCCCCAAAAACTGGTGACGTATGGACGGACGGACGGACGGACAGACGGACAGACATGGCTAAATCGACTCAGCTAGCGATTCTGAGTCGATCCATATACTTGGAGGTATATGTAGCTAAATTATTTCTCTATGTTACAAACTATGTATCAAAACTAATATACCCCTATGGGATAGGGTATAAAAATATGAGAAGGCTACAATCCGCTGTGCGGATCGTTTAATACCCTATCCCATCCCATCCTTAAAATTAATATCCCCAAAATATGGTCTTTATGGTCATAAAGTATTGAAAATGACGTTGTTACAACATATTGTTCCGAAGGATTATCAAATTCTTTTATGGTTCGACAAAAAACCACGTTTTTGTATCGCATATGCCTTGGGGTAGGGCATACGAATGGTTTTTGTAAGAAAACGCCCCCAAAAAGTGGGCGTGGGTTAAAATGGTCTATAGACGAAATGTTGGTATTAATACTGCCAATGATTGTGCATCAAATTTTTTTTCGAAAATGTTAAAATTTGACCAAAAAACATTTTTTATAAAAAACGCCCCCAAAAAGTGGGCGTGGCAAAAAACTTTGTATGGACGAAATTTAGGTATTAGAATTGTCTAAATATGCTGCTCAGACACTTTTTTGAAATTCCTTACGGTTTGGCATAAAACTACGTTTTTCTAAAAGGAGGCGTGGCAGTGGGCGGATTTCAAAAATGTTTACACTTGTTCTGCTTTGTCGGCCAGAGAGTCTATAAACCAAATTTCAACACTCTTGCTGAAAATTTAAGGCCCAAAAATCGGTGACACACAGACGGACGGACGGACGGACAGACATGGCTTAATCGACTCAGCTAGCGATTCTGAATCGATCCATATACTTTGAGGTATATGTATCGAAATTATTTCTCTATGTTACAAACTTAATGTCAAAACTAATATACCCCCTTATGGGATAGGGTATAAAAAGGACAACGACGTTCGTATCTGCACCTGGAATGTGAGAACATTACACAAGAGAGGTGCAGGCGAACAACTAGCGGAAGCCCTAAACTGCTACAAAGCAGACATTACTGCCATCCAGGAAATACGATGGGATGGGCCGGGCAAAAAGAGGATGAAAAACTGTGACATCTACTATGGACCGTGTTATAGTGAGCAGAAACAGCGACTATTTGGATGCGGATTTTTTATAAGTGCCAGACTTAGGCAAGAAGTCTTATGTTTGTAACAATCCGCATCAAGGCCAAATTCGCCAACATAACCCTTATATGCGCTCATGCTCCGACGGAGCATATGTACTAAGGATTGCTTGACGGAGCATGATATAACTAAGGATTGCTTCTACGAGCTCCTCGACAAAACCTATGAGCGACTACCAAAGTACGATGTTAAAATCGTGCTGGGAGATTTTAACGCAAAGGTAGGAAGAGAAGTCATCTTTAGCAGTACTGTCGGAAAATATAGCCTACACGACAACACGTCTGGCAACGGACTTAGGCTAATTGACTTCGCTACGGAACGAAATGCCACTATAGACAACACACGGTTTCCTCACCTCGATACCAAATTGATCACATTGCGTTAGACAAGAGGCACGCATCCAGTATTTTGGATGTCCGAACATTCCGAGGGGCTAACATCCACTCGGACCACTACCTTGTTGTAGCCAAGGCAAGCTGCAGGTGAAGACGAGAGCTGTCATAGCTGTTTTATAGAGCTGTTTTATAGACAAAGAAGAAGGGAAGAATATCGGCTTTTCAGGAAGAAGAAAAAAGAGCAAGAAAAGCGCGCGATCGATGATATAGAGAGGTGCCACTCCAGGAACGATGTTCGCAAGTTTTACCAAAGTGTAAAACGTCAAAGCCAGGGATACAAGGCTCGAACAGAATCCTTTCGAGATGAACAAGGAAATATCGTAGTTGAGACACAGTCGATGCTGAGGATATGGAAGAACCACTTCAGCAGACTGTTAAACGACGATGACGAAAAACATTCCGCAGGCAGAACGAACCATTTAATATTGGCAACGACTGCGAAAACTGCCAACCACCCAACCTAAGTGAAGTGAGGATAGCAATATATAAACTCAAGCTTAATAAGGCCGCCGGAAATGACGGCCTTCCCGCTGAGCTTTATAAAGCTGCCGGAGATGACTTGGTAAGTAATATCCACCAACTCATAAGCCAAATCTGGTCGGTTGAAAGCATGCCTGAAGAATGGAACCTCAGTATCGTTTGCCCGATCTACAAAAAAGGAGACCCTTTGAGCTGCACCAACTACAGAGGCATAAGTCTGCTCAACATCGCCTACAAGATCCTATCTGCCGTAATATGTGAACGTCTGAAACCGTTTACCAACAACCTGATCGGCCCTTTTTCACTGTCGTTGCCAATATTGAATGGTTCGCTCTGCCTGACAGCGGAATGTTGTTCGTCATCGCCGTTTAACAGTCTGCAGAAGTGGTTCTTCCATATCCTCAGCATCGACTGTGTCTCAACTACAATATTTCCTTGTTCATCTCGACAGAATTCTGTTCGAGCCTTGTATCCTTGGCTTTGACGTTTTACACTTTGGTAAAACTTGCGAACATCGTTCCTGGAGTGGCACCTCTCTATATCCTCGATCGCGCGCTTTTCTTGCTCTTTTTTCTTCTTGCTGAAAAGCCGATGTTCTTCCCTTCTTCTTTGCCTATAGAGCTCAATGGCAGCTCTCGTCTTCACCTGCAGCTTAGCCTTGTAGGCCTCGTTCTTGGCTGCGAGCATCTGTCGGCATTCCTCATCAAACCAGGGGTTTCTTGCTGGTGGGCGCGAGAAACCTAGCACATCAGTTGCGGCTGATCTAATGGCCTGTTGGCATCGTTGCCATTGCTCTTCGACATTCGATGCTGGTGGTATGGTATTAATCGAGAGGTTAAGGGATACGCGTTGTGCGAAGGTCTTGGCGGTCTCTTGCGATTGCAGTCTTCCGACATTAAATTTTTTCACAGTATTTCTGGATTGTTGTGACGTGGTGGATATCCGCATTCTTACCTTGGCTGCTACAAGGTAGTGATCCGAGTCGATGTTAGATCCTCGGAATGTTCGGACATCCAAAATACTGGATGCGTGCCTCTTATCTATCGCAATGTGATCAATTTGGTTGACCGTTCGTTGATCTGGAGACCGCCATGTCCCCTTATGGATATCGAGGTGAGGAAACCGTGTGCTGGCTATAGTGGCGAAATCAATTAGCCTAAGTCCGTTACCAGACGTGTTGTCGTGTAGGCTTTGTTTTCCGACAATACTTCTATAGATGTCTTCTCTTCCTACCTTTGCGTTTAAATCTCCCAGCACGATTTTAACATCGTACTTCGGTAGTCGCTCATAGGTTTTGTCGAGGAGCTCGTAGAAGCAATCCTTAGCTATATCATCTTTTTCTTCCGTCGGAGCGTGAGCGCATATAAGGCTTAAGTTGGCGAATTTGGCCTTGATGCGGATTGTTACTATGCGTTCGCTAATGTCTTGGAAACATAAGACTTCTTGCCTAAGTCTGGCACTTATAACAAATCCGCATCCGAATAGTCGCTGTTTCTGCTCACTATAACACGGTCCGTAGTATATGTCACAGTTTTTCATCCTCTTTTTGCCCGGCCCATCCCATCGTATTTCCTGGATGGCAGTAATGTCTGCTTTGTAGCAGTTTAGGGCTTCCGCTAGTTGTTCGCCTGCACCTCTCCTGTTTAATGTTCTCACATTCCAGGTGCAGATACGAACGTCGTTGTCCTTTTTTCGTTTAGCAGGGTCGTCAACAATAAAATCCGTCCTTTCCGAGGCTATTGGTTGCTTCGTAACCATGTTTTTTTCTGTGGGTGGGTAGTTAGCCCAAAGCACAACCCCCAACCTGGAGGGCCAGTTCCAATTTATTAGATACCCCTAGGACACGGGGCCATCAGTATCCACTACGGGATTGAGCGCTGCCGTTGGCCTTTCGGTTCATCCGCCACCATCTCTGTTCAAGGGGCCTGACTAACCCTTGAAATTCCTAGACTACCTGTTGTCCGAATATGTCAGAGCAGCTCATCTAGGTTCGCCTGGGATAGCAGGCCGGGTATTCTTCCGTGCCATTCTCACCAGGGTGTTTATAGTGTTGCTGTTTTTCGTCGTGTTATCAACACTCGCACTTATCGTTTAGCAAGTCAAATCCGGTTGGATGAGACCAGTACCCGATGGTTACCACTTGGAGGTAAAGATAAGCACATTTGATGTGTAGTCAGAGTTGCAACACTGGGCATTGCCAAGTTAACGCCAATCAGAGTCTACCCTCGTTCTACAGCACCCAACCATCAAGTAGAAACCATCAGTTTGTATTAAAAGAGTGACTTTTATTATAACCATCAGTTTGTATTAAAAGAGTGACTTTTATTATAACTACATTTTTAATTTTATTCAAAGGTATTTAGCATAAAGGGCAGAATGC
This sequence comes from Rhingia campestris, assembly GCA_932526625.1. Lineage (NCBI taxonomy): Eukaryota > Metazoa > Arthropoda > Insecta > Diptera > Syrphidae > Rhingia > Rhingia campestris. The sequence continues at coordinate 56,907,833 of OW052183.1, forward strand.
ATAACATGGTATAATAATAAATTATAACTACATACGTAAATATGATTATTGTGAAGAAATTAGAGAACAATTTCTGCCAGTATGTTACTGATTTTTACTTTTGAAATTAAACTTTTACTTTAAGTTGTGTCCTCTATTTAAAGAAACATTTTTATTTACTTAAATTTACATTTCAGATTGGCCTTTGACTTTGTTGTCATGCTGCTTTTTCCGTTAACTACTATGCAGAGACTATGGAACTTCTGACTAAATGATTTAACTTTTCTTTTAGAATAAAAAAGAAATTAACATCACTGATATTACAATTATTTACACCAAGAAGTTAGTTAAACTTGTTAGTTATGTAACAAACATTTAATAACTAATAAAATATGGAAATACAAATAGCTAAATACAAATTTTCAAATTTAATTTGAAGTTATATATTTAATTTACTTTAATTTAATAATCGCCAATTATTTTTGATTACCTTCTTTCATCATCCTTTTAAATGGTTAAACCAGCTCAGAGGAAGAAAAACACGTTAAGCTAGTGGTAGTTCCATTTAAAATTAAAATGAATATTTAAAACAGAAAACCTACAACATACATTACATATATACATTTATAAAGTCCTAACTCCTATTACTAACAATTTCATTTGTTAAAACCGCTACAGATCTGAAATATAGAGAGTAGTTGTTTAAGTCATTTTTAATAATAGTGCATTTTACATACTCATAGTCTCTTGTTGAATCTCAACTTTATATGAGGGATTGTCGTAAGCTGCATCATTCTTTCGTGGCGGTGTGATAGATGCGGTCTGATGCACTCTTCTTCTTGTGAGTATTAACAGTAAAGCGAGTGTAGACATAATAGCGAGGGCAGCTACCACTGAAACAACAACAAGGGGTCCATAATAATCACCAGCTTGCTGTTCTCCAACACCAGCAGTTAGGAGTTTTCCTAAAAAACAAATAATTATATAGATAATATTAAAATTATGTTTTTATATTGTAATAAAAGCAAATAAAACTAAAAGCTATGCGTTAGCATACCGGCATAGATACATGGCGAAGTTATATTTGTTAACCAAAAATGTGTCGAGGTACTAGTGTGAGTGTCTGCCCTAAATCTGTATTAAGCCACTTTATATTAAATAGATTCCTCCATCATTTGTATGCTCATTCAAAAGAAAAACAAACGCCCACTTTTAAGAAAAACGTTCTTTTTGCTCAAAAGTTAAGGAATCTTGAAAAAGTTTCTGATCATGATATTTAGACAATGCTAATATCTATATTTCGTCTATTAACCATTATTTTCCACGCCAACTTTTTGGGGGCGTTTTTCTACAAAAAGATTTTGTGTGAGCAAGATCAAATTATGAATCTCATCGGTGAGTCCAGGAAAGCAATATCAATTGTTGTAAGAAACCAAACGAAAGTTGCTACATATATCGATGTGACATTTGGTAACATGTAGGTGGCCAAAATGGTTATTTCCCTCTGAATGTTAAAATTACAGCTGATTTTGGTGTCTTAATTGTGTTTTAGCGAAGGTGTGTATCTGACGTCTGGAGTTTGTAATTGAAGTTGAAGCTTGAATCCAAACAGGTAGATTTGATTGAGTTTTAGATGCGTATGTAATTAGTGACACTGGAGATGTATTTTCAGGAAGGACAGTGTTTTTCATATGACGACGTTTCAACAACGAAATACTAGATATCGGGAACGCCTCTTTCGTTAGTGGGTGTTTATACAAATTGCGGTACTTTGAAAAGTACAGATTGGGCGAGAGAGGCTGCAAGATGAATATTAAAATTGGTATGTGGTCTGATTCGGGTGGGATGACATAATCAGATTTGATGTATGAGTTGTATAACGGTACTTTTGACTAAGATTGCCTTTTGAATGTTTGACGGTTTTATCGATATTTGGGAGTCTTCCCGAAAGGTGGAGCGTTGGATTTTGGTTGGATTTTGTGCTTACATTGAAAAGGGAATATCTTCTTCACACTGGAGATCTTGCAGAAGGGACTAATGACGATATTTGTATGATTGTGTTTTTGAAATGAAACTTCTTTTGGGACGTTGTGAATTCGATTAAATGAAACGAAAAAGTGTAAAGAAAAAGAAATCAAACAAAATATCGGTTGTCGTCTGATCACCGAAACCAAGCAGCGTCAGTCGCGGTTAGTACTTAGATATGGGAACGCTTGGGAACACCGCGTGTTGTTGGTTGTTGTAAGGGAATGAGATGAGTTTAACTTTCAAACAACCGTTTTTTTAGGCGAGGGAACTGAGTTTTGGGGTAAGAAATAGTTGAAATTCTTCAACCGAGTTTGTGCAGTAGAAGAACGTTGAAAACTAACCAAAACATATTTTTAACCAATGAAGTCATTTACGGGCTCAGTGGAGCGATGGTTAGTGCGATGAACTGCAGCGCAGAAGGTCTGGGTTCGATTCCCAGCCGTAGCAACACCTAAATAATTTTTCACTGACCCTCCTCTCGTGATGATCTGACAAATCATTCGAGTAGTATTATTTGTCAAGAATAGCTTAACTCAACTTAGCCGTTCGGAGTCGGCATAAAACAGGAGGTCCCGCCATCGTGCAAGAAGTACACACGCACAATGGCGTGAGAAAGCTAGGCCCTGGGTACTAACGAACCTGTTGCGCCAAAAATTTGTATTTATTTTTTTATTTTGAAGTCATTTAACTGTCAATATGTCAGTTCAACTCATCTCGAATGGAATGAACACACTATGGAGGTGGTAAACAGAGTGAGAAAGAGAAATTAAGCAGATTACAGGGTCGAATTACCACATCAGTTATCGAGTGAGTGAATGACGGTGTAACTACATTGGGATGATCACATACGAATGGTCACGTATCGAATGCACATTTAAAATTGTGCCAATTGTACTAGCAAAATGCTGCTACACTGATGTTTGATAATTGACAATATCAAATGCATTGTTTTTCTGTGAATGTTATTAAAATAAATTGGTGTACTTAAAAATTCTTAAATTTTAAATGGAGTATGAAAATATACTCGATCACTGATTACGAAATACCAAAAATCCGATACTCAAATCTCGTAGGCGATCATACCAAATCAATATTTTTCAGTCACGCGGTATAAGTCGATAACTGATATGGTAATTCCACCCCAATTTCACTTCTACCGCGTGTGAACTCACACTCGATTTTTTTTTTAGTTTAAACATACTCTGACTGTCACAAGAAACACAAGTACAGCGGTATTAAAGCTACATATGCTCTTAAAATGTATATATTTCTCAACGCAATTTCAAATTATTTTGTTCATACATTTTCTAGGATGAGGTGACCCTATAACGCTTCAGGAGCACCGTGAAATGACGCTTACAAATGTTTATTGACTCAGCTTTTGAACTATTGAATATTGTTTATTGGTGGAAATAAGTCTTTTAGAAGTCTATTCCATTTTTTTGTCTTTTCTGTGACAAAAAGAATTTTGTTATTGCGTTGTGCGTGTCGTTAGATGAACAGTGTTTGTGAGTTGAAACTGTGTGAAACTGTTGTTGCCATTATACATCTGACCCAATTTTGATGCAGATGCCAGGTGGTTATTGAAAAACGCATTCACAAAAACAATTTCAATCTATTCGGATAAAAACGCTTAAGATTACTTGCAGATACAATTTAAACCAATATATAAACATATGAGAGGGCTACAATCCGCTGTGCGGATCGTTGAATACCCTATCCCATCCCATCCCTAAAATGAATATCTCCACAAAGTGGGCTTTATGGGCCAATAATATAGAAAATGACATTGTCACAACATATTGTTCAAACAGTTTATCAGAATCTCTTGTTGTTTGACAAAAAACATCGTTTTTCTCCAGCATATGCTATGGGGTAGGGTATACAAACGGTTTTTGTAAGAAAACGCCCCCAAAAAGTGGGCGTGGGTTAAAATGGTCTATAGACGAAATGTTCATATTAATATAACTAATGATTCTGCATCAAAATTTTTTTCTAAATATTTAAAATTTGACCGAAAAAGGTTTTTTAATAAAAACGCCCACAAAAAGTGGTCGTGGCAAATAACTTTATATGGACGAAATATAGATATTACGATTCTCTAAATATGCTGCTCAGACACTTTTTTAAAATTCCTTACGGTTTGGCCAAAAAATACGTTTTTCTAAAAAGGGGGCGTGGCAGTGGGCGGGTTTCAAAAATGTTTACTTTTTTTTATACCGAATTTCATTATCCTAGCTCAAAATTTAAGGCCTAAAAATTGGTGACGTACAGACGGACGGACAGACAGACATGGCTTAATCGACTCAGCTAGCGATTCTGAGTCGATCCATATACTTTGAGGTATATGTAGCTAAATTATTTCTCTACGTTACAAACTATGTATCAAAACTAATATACCCCTATGGGATAGGGTATAAAAAAAACTCAAGCGAACATTAGGATTCTAAAAAAAATAACTTACCCGTTTTAGCTGGAATCGCAGTGCCTCCTGGTTTTGTAACAAAGTTCACAACATTACTCTTTTTAATATTTCCGTTTGTTAAATACATTTCCAACCAGAATCGATACTTAGTTCCTGGCTTAAGGTCCATAATCAACGTGCCAGTGTTAGAATCTCGTTTAGCAATCTTAAATACACTTGAATCCTCCTTTCCAGAGTCACTCTGGTATATCGCTCTATATATATTAACATATTTATCTTCAGGGTATGGTACACCGGTCCAAGTAACCTCCACTAAAGTGGGCTTTACTTTAGTCACATTGACAGTGACCATAAAATCAAAGAAATCGACCGTCGGAGCTGTGCGTACTTTAATCACATTACCAGCTTTGAGCTCAGCTCCATGTCCAGGAAATGGTATATAGTACAAACCAATTTCATATCCAGTATCTGGTTGCAAATTTTGAATAGTATATGATGTCAGTGTTCTGTGTACTAGTGGTGAAGCCGCATATATCATTCCATTTAGTTCTTTATATCTTAATTGAATGCCATCAACGTATTCCATTTCATCATCTGAGAGTTTTTTCCAATTAACTTGTAACCAAGTCGAATTCGTGTTACCGACATGTAATTCAGGGTCTTCGACGTTCTTTAAAACATCTTGGAAATCTGGCCTATAGTCAGAAATCGATGGAGGTGGTGTAATAGTACGCTCGGCTGGAGTTTTTACGGTATATACTTGGCTTGAGGGTTGAGAGTTCAAATCCCTTAGGATAAGTGTTATCTTCACTTTATATAGTGAATTTGGTTCAAGATTTGGTAATTCGAATTCAAGTTGTGACGTAGCAATTAAATCTTCTGGTGGTGCAAAAATTTGTGTCTCCCAGGTAGAAGTATCATTATTAGGCCCATTTGTGTAGCGTAGTTCTACTCTTCCATGTAGGTTAACATATGCTTGTGGAACAGTAAAAATAATACGAACAGATCGGGCATCTATAGCTTCTAAAGTAATAACTTGTAAATCAGATTGCAGATTATTCATAGCCAATCCTGAAAGAAAAAATTGAAAAATATTCAAGTATTCAGTACTTAGAGCTTATAAAAACAATATTAAGAAAATAAAGTGTTGGAAATATTTTCATAACTAACGTGAATAACGAACTATTTTAAAAATAAATATATTGGTTAAGAACATAAAAAAGTGGAGTCTATTAAAGATCCGGCTGCTTTTCGAATTGTATGTAATGGAAGGTAAGAAAAATCAAGTAGTTATTATTTAAATTTTAATATCAGCTTCAGACATGTTAATGGATGTGAATGACAATGGAACTGATTTTAAATCAACTTTGTCCGAAATAGAAAATCAACTGGTCTGTTCCCGTACAATTATATAAGTTTTACTGATTCTTACCCATTTTTACTACAGAAATGTATTTTCATACAAAAATATAATAAATAATCGGCCCCGAATAGTGATAAAAAAACTGTTGATACTAAATTTGAAGAAAACCGGTATACGGATAGAGGGACCGATGGACGGAATTGCGGAATCCCCCTTTTATCGTAATTAAGATAAGCTTTTCTTGATAACTAATACTAATGGGATTGTTTGTCAGAAAATCGCAAGAGGATGGCCATGACGTTATGACTTTGCGCCTATATAGAGTTTTGAACCACCCCCACTTTTTAATGAATGAAATTATTAAGTACGAGAAGCAACTACTTTAATATTGAATCAAACATTTTTAATTTATTCGGAAATGTGACAAATGTTCATTATTATTATCATTTTTTTACAATGGCAAAGTGAAATAACGCCGAACATTGCTTGTGAAATAAAGCCGAATACAGAGCGAGGGGGTTCACATTTTGCACGGGGGCTTGTTTTTTAATGCATCCAACCTCGCACGCAACCCAAATCTAACAGTGAGCCCAAGCAGGGGGTTGTAGGGGGCGGCATGCCCTCCACACGTATTTAAAGTTTTCAAACACCCAAACTCACACTCGGCTGAATGCAAAGTATGAACCCCTCTGCTTGGGCTCAGTGTTGGAGCTGGGATGGTTGCGAAATTGGATGTATGCAAAGTGAAATAAGACTGAATATGGAAATTCGGAGTTATGTCGCTTTAATAATTTTGGAATTTGACGTAAGCATCATCCGTTGTAAAAGCATTTACGGTAATTGATAAACAGGCTATCCTATCCCTATCCCATCCCATCCTTAAAATTAATATCCCCAAAATGTGGGGTTTATGGCGATGAAATACAGAAAATTACATTTTCAGAACACATTGTTCAGACAGTTTATCAAAACCTTTTGTGGTTCGACAAAAAACAACGTATTTCTATTGCTAATGCCTTGGGATGGGGTATACAAATGGTTTTTGTAGGAAAACACCCCCAAAACGTGGGCGTGGGTGAAAATGATATATGGACAAAATGTTTATATGTATTACCATTAGGAAAGTTTTTGCATCAAACGTTTTTTTTTCGAAATTTAGCGAAAAAGAGTGGGCTTGGCAAAAAACTTTATATGAACGAAATATAGCTAATCAGATTGTCTAAATATCTTTCTTACAAAAGGGGTATTCATGCAACGTCGGAAAGTCGTCGTAAACGTTGTGAACGTGATAAAATTACGACGTGATAAATGAACTGTCAACATTTGTATGGGAAATCTTTTCCAACAATATCGGAATTTTCTCACAAGAATTGGTAAACGTTGTAAACTTTTGATATGCTATTTTCACATTTAATTAGTCACTTTCACACATCAAACGTATGTGCTAAACTGAAAAAAAATTATCGAGAACGGAAAGAAAAGAATAGGAACAAAATTCTATCAATAAATAAATTACTAAAATGAGATTGAATTCAGTGGGTTACCGCATTATTTAGTGGTCATGAAACGTCGTCGTAAAATTACAATCTTTCTCACGTAATAAAATTACGACGTTGCATGAATACCCTTAAAGTTTTTTTTTTAAATTATTACCCGTTTAACCAAAAACAACGTTTTTCTTGTGCGGATTTGAAAATTTTTACATTTGTTCTGTAGCCTCGGACAATGATCCTATATACCAAATTTCATTAACCTTGCTAAAAATTTAAGGCCTAAAAATCGGTGACATACAGACAGACGGACGGACCGATGGACAGACTGACTCAATCGACTCAACTAGCGATTCTGAGTCGATCGATATACATTGAGGTATATCTAGCTAAATTATTTATCTTTGTTACAAACTTTGCATCAACGCCGCCGGCGCTGCTCGACTGAAGGTGGTTAGCAGAGAACCGGGTTGATTAAAGAAGCATGCTAATTTAGGCCCTGGATCACCCTTTTGGAGATCCTTAAATATTGTAGGTTACAGCAGAAGATGTCTTCATTGTGAATTTATAGTAATGAAGCTGGTCGCTAATAATGTTATGATTGGAGAAGCTATGTGAGTAAGAATTAGCCAGAACGGTAATAAGGATGTTATAGACATAAAAGCTGTAAACGTTGATATTTATTCTAATTTATGTATGAATTATTTAACCAACACCAATGCATGCATTTTACTACATGGAAACTTAAATTATTTTGTCAACCTGTTTGAAGTCTATGTCCTTGTTGATTGGCGGCATTCGGTGGGGATAACACTGCAGGATACCCTGAATATGCAAAATTGTGTCCACTAAAAACTGTAACAGGAGCTCCTCCACCTATAACTTCTTCATGGCCTATAATTGGAGATATACCTTCGGGATATTGACCATGGCTGTGATGATTGGGATCGTTTGATTGAAAGTGTTGCAGGAGGTGTTCAATTCCAACTTGAGATGGAGCTTGATTCCCCTTATTTCCAAGAATATAAATTTCTGATTCCCCAGATGGTTTACCTTGCTGAATTTGATTGGGGTCCGTTTTGTATTGTTCATAGGGATTAAAGTATCCCAGGCCTGTATGTTGTGGGCCAAGATTTTGATTGTATGCAATATCATATGGACTTACAACAGGTATGAATGTTTCACCATTTTTGTTCACATATTTAATATCATTGCTTTGCGTCAATTCTTTGGTTAGATTTTTTATTATTTTTTCGCGATTTTCCTTAGATTTTTCAATATTAATTCCACCTGGTAATTTGCCGTCGATGGTGGGATAAAATGCATCTGAAGAGCTTATATTTTGTTCACTTGTACTGGTGGTTGGCTTGCGATTTATTGGTTTTGAGCTATGGTGTTCTGAAGTATTTTTACATGATTTAAATATGATAAAAACATGAAAAGAAAATTGTATGATAATGATTTTATTTAAGCAATGAGTTCTATATTACAATGTAATGAATATTAAAATAGCATGAAGATAAAATTATTTAATTCAGAAAAATATAACCTTTAAATACATGATGAATGAAATTAAACATGAATTCGTTAGATGGTTGTAATATGAAATAATCTATACTACTCAATATTATTTGATTACATTCAAATAAACAAAAAATAAATTTGGTTAATTTAACAAAAAAAAACTAGCATTTCGTCTGTACATTGCCAAGTAAATTTGTATGGTGTACGATTTATAATTTCAAAAATTGTTCTATAAGAAGCCAGTCCAAGCATATTACGCATATACATATATTAATTACATAGAAATAGCCCTTTTCGTTACATAAAATAACTAAAATTGTACAAATTAAAAATATTTAAAATTGTATTTACCATTTGAACTAGTTACAGGTACTGTGCCTACTGTTGGACTACATGCCCAATGCTTACAGCATTCATCCTCGGGTATAGGAAGTAATCTAGCTAATGACTGATGACAAGGTAAATCATTTGGTGGCAGCGCTAGAACTGGTGGGCACGCTGGGCGACATTCTACCTTGCCATTTTCACAGTAACAATGTTGTTCACATCCTAAAAAAAATAATAATATTTAATTTATGATGAAATTGGAATACTCAGTTAATTACAAACCCGTCAAATTCGAAGGTATAGGCGACCAATTATCAAACTCTTGGCCTTTATATTCGCAAGTACCGTTATCCACGCAACGCATTTGTTCTGGACAGCATTTTGGAGCAATAGCGCGGAATGTAGCTGGTTCCGGTTCCCAACGTAAGCAATGCGGATCCAAAACATCCAATCCAAAGGTAGATGGACATTCAAGTTTTGCACAGTGCACTCCCTCTTTCGTACATATGCAGAGTGCTTCACAACCATCATGGAATTGCTGCCCAATCTTATATATAATATCCTTATGCGAACATGTGGTCTCAGAATAATCAGCCGGTGTTATAGAATTATCAATGGAAAGTTGAGATGTGGGTGGTGATGGTGTTTGTTCATGGTCATCTAATGTAACATCACAAAGTTCTAGCTGACAGCAAATGTCTTTAGGATCCTTGACAAGAACACACTTTTCCAATCGTGTATGATTGCGCTCAGAACATCTTGGCCGACAGTTCATTTTACCACCTTCATCACAGTGACATATTTGATCGCAACCAATTTCGAGACGTTCACGGAACTTATAAATTCCTCCATTGAAATGGCATTCAGATGGTGCTGCTATCACTACGGGTCTTGGTAAACCTGATCCTGTACACACACACAAATGTGGGTATTAATATAGGTTTATATTTCAATAATATTTTAGTAATATGGCACAATAGATTCAATTATTACCATTCAACGAAGTGGGAATTGTTGTTATTTTGTCAGCACACTCCATTGTCGCGCAGCATTCATCATCCTCAGATGGAACCTCATAGCAATTGACGTCCTCAAATGTACGCCCACGTTTGAATGACATTCCACTGCATCTCGCTTCACAAATCCATTCCCCGCGATTGCAAGTGCATCTCTCATTGCATTCACGATCCATTGTTTCCCCATTCTGCAGACAAATTAAACAAAATCAGTAACTTAATTTTTTTCTTAAGATCATAATGTAAGTGAAGTATTGTATTATTCGTGAACCTAGTTCTTCCGTGAGAATAATTTCTGAAGAAATGTAGAAGCCAATAAACAAATCCAACCAGACCGGGTATAACTTACATAGTTGATTTAGCCACAATGTCTAAACAACATACTTGGGAATTATGTTTTTGTACATTCCATTTATAGTTTTAAGTCGCGCCTACACACTACTGTCATAAAAAAATTCGAAAAAAAATCTGAACATTAAATTTAGACAAAAACATATGAGAAGGCTACAATCCGCTGTGCGGATCGTTGAATACCCTATCCCATCCTATCCATAAAACTAGAATCCCCAAAAAAGTGGGCATGGCTAAAAACACGATGTGGATAAAATAAAAAAAATGATATAGTGACAACAAATTCTTCAGGCTGCTTACAAAACACTTTTACGGTTCTACAAAAGACAAGGTTTTCTCCTGTATATGTTATGGGGTAGTGTATAAAAATGGTTTTTATATAAAAACACCCCCAAAAAGTGGGCGTGTGTTAAAATGGTATAAAGACGAAATGTTCATATTAATAATGTTAATGATTCTGCATCAAACATTTTTTCGAAAAATTTAAAATTTGACCGAAAACAGTTTTTTATTGAAAACGCCCCCAAAAAGTGGGCGTGGCAAAAAAACATTATATGAACAAAATATAGATATTACGATTCTCTAAATATGCTGTTCAGACACTTTTTTAAAATTCATTACGGTTTTGCCAAAAATTACGTTTTTCTAAAAAGGGGGGGGGGGGGGGGTGGCAGTGGGCGGATTTCAAAAATTTTTACACTTGTTCTGGTGACTCGGACAAGGATCCTATATACCAAATTTCATTATCCTAGCTCAAAATGTAAGGCCCAAAAATCGGTGACGAACAGACAGACGGACGGACGGACACACGGACGGACGGACAGACAGACATGGCTAATTCGACTCAGCTAGCGATTCTGAGTCGATCCATATACTTTGAGGTATATGTAGCAAAATTATTTCTCTATGTTACAAACTATGTATCAAAACTAATATACCCCCCTATGGGATAGGGTATAAACATATGAGAGGCTACAATCCGCTGTGCGGATCGTTGAATACCCTATCCCATCCCATCTTTAAAATAATATCCTCAAAATGTGGGCTTTATGGCGATAAAATACAGAAAATGACATTGTCACAATATATTGCTCAGAGAGTTTATCAAAACCTTTCGTGGTTCGACAAAAAACAACGTATTTCTATTGCTAATGCCTTGGGATGGGGTATACAAATGGTTTTTGTAAAAAAACGCCCCCAAAATGTGGGCGTAGGTGAAAATGAGAGAGTTTATCAAAAAACTTTATATGAACGAAATATAGATATTACGATTGTCTAACTACGTTTCTCAGACACTTTTTCAAAATTCTTTATGGTTTCGCCAAAAAAATACGTTTTTCTAAATAGGGGGCGTGGCAGTGAGCGGATTTCAAAAATGTTTATACTTGTTCTGCTGAGAGCAACAAAGAGCACGTGTACCAAATTTCATTATTCTAGCTCAAAATTTAAATCAAAAAAATTTTTTTTTGAAGAAAATATTTCGAGAATAATACTGTGTACATTTCGTCTATCGATCATTTTAGACCACTACCAATTTTTGAAGCTTTTTCGTAAAAAAAACATTTGTAAAACCTATCCCATAGAAAAACGTATTTTTCTGTCGAAACATAATAAAGATAAACATTCTCAACAAGATGTGGTGATGTCATTTTTTATATTTCATCCCTATTTAGTTTAAGCCACGTCGACTATTTGAGGATTTTCAATTTAAGGAGGGAATGGGATAGGGTATTTAACGATACACACAGCGGTTTGTAGCCTTCTCCTATGATTTTGTTCTGATTTGTAACAATTGAAATTATGACTGATTTATTAAACATACTTTCGGCAATATCTTCATAAGTGAAAACGATTGAAAATTCTAAGTTTTTAAGATTCGTAACGCTTAAGTTTCTGTATTTTCTGTTTAAGCTCTGTAGTAGTTGATTGTCTTACTACATCAAAGGGTCGAATAAATTAATATTTTAATGTTGCACTGGACCATCAAAAGGGTTAAAAGAAAATAAATATGTAGCATTAACGGCATATATAAGAACTCAAACCTAGTAATTTGAGAAGCTTCTCATGACACGTTTGTTGTTACTTTGACCCCGTGCTATCCACTAGCCACTGTGACCACAAATTGCATACTGCATGGTTTTTTTTAACCAACAAAGAAGTCAGTCCACCACGAATTCGAGTTCAAAAGGGAGTTTTCTGATCGATACACCCAGTCGAATATTAAATTTTAGATCGTTTTTGAAGTCTTTCGAGTTAGTTTTATAGGTCGTTTTTCATTTCTAATATGTCCCCTATTCTATTAGAATAATGGCGAATAGCCAAAGGAAAGGCATTCTTGAATTTTTCAAGTTTAATAAAAGTTAATAAATTCCTCAAACATCGACTTCTATACGAAATTCTATACTTCTAGAACGAAATCAGTCCAAGAAAATAAAAGCTTGTCTTGTTGTAGTTTCATAAATCCTAAATATTGCTGTCGAGTCTTGGATATTGAATGCGTATAAATTCCTGATACATATTAATGTGTGGTCCAAGTTTATTAATAGATCTAAAGTGAGGCACAAAATTAACGACTTTACATAGTGTTTATTTCTATAAAACTATTCATTTCAGTCTAATTATATGAATCGTTTGGACACGGGACTTTTAACCTTTAAAATTTTTCGAAATGATTACCATTATCCATTATTCTTCATATATTGGAGAAGTGAAACAGATAAGTGAATAAGCGCAGGTTGGAAATCCAACCACCTACACTTTCGCGGCAACCCAACGAACATACCACTGCGCCCCTGAACCCATACAATGAGCTTGTGAATAAATATAAAAAACACATTCAAGTATATATTCGATGTATTGTTGTAAAAGAACTCAATAGATCCAGAGAACCGCACTTTTTTAAAGAAAGAAAAAATTAAAATGTAATATAGATAGATATGAATGTACATACATATATATGCATCAAATAGATTTCTTCAAATGGACCCGACAAATACATATAAGATAAAATTTCTGCAAATATGCGTCACTGGTATTTCCTTCTTGTCATTTTAAATTTCACTTTTGCCCGTTAAAAGTAAAAACCAGTTCAGTAGACTGAAATTAATTGACGATGTCTCGCTGTTGCACACTAAGTCAAACGCCTCTACATATATAAAATACATGAATGTGTACATCTAAGCCAGACTCAATTGTTTTCCGTATTTGTCAGTACCGATTGCAATCGCTGTGACTTGTTATGGAAAGCCAAGGTGATTTTTTTACGCAATTTGAAGAAATACTTTCGCTGTATGTAGGTACTGTTACAAAAACTTTGAAAAGATATCGAATGATTTTAATTGAAGTTCATAATAACTGAGGTAAGTAGGTGTTCCATGTGGGTATTTGCAATACCTACCAATATACATATATGAACATAATTTTCTGTCTCAAGCTAACTAAGTATACCTACTTACATACATTGGAGCAAATAGCTCTGGTTCAATGTACTGTCATTCAAATACCTCAATTATGCTTGCTGATTTTTTTTAGCAATTTTTTTAAGTGTGACCGTGAAGACATGTGTTATATAGGTAGTACATATGTGAGAAAGACATAGAAATATTGGCTTTTAACCCATAGCAACAAAACAAGCACTCCATAGAATTAAACAAACAAAAGTGTTCTCTTACTAACTAAATTGATATAGAACTAGAAAGCAAATCGTTTCGCTAAATATAAAACGTCACGGACAAACTGTCAAAATCGTTTTGAAAAATGTTGGTTTTACCAATAGCTTTATATGGTATACCATTAGTTTTGTGCTCTATAATTCCGAAACCCCTACTGGGTATTGACCCAAAAACATAGACAATTTATCAAATTTGAAGTAAATCCATCCAGCTGTAACTGTAACGCCTCCAACTGAGATCACAGCATGCACTTAACGAGGAAATGTAAAGGACATCATTGTAAACATATTATGTTGATTCAAACATTTTTCTTCAAGATTAAATTCAAAACATATGAGAAGGCTACAATCCGCTGTGCGGATCGCTGAATACCCTATCCCATCCCATCCTTAAAATTAATATCCTCAAAATATAGGCTTTATGGCGATGAAATACAGAAAATGACATTGTCACAATATATTGCTCAGACAGTTTATCAAAATCGTTTGTGGTTCGACAAAAAACAACGTATTTCTATTGCTAATGCCTTGGGATGGGGTATACAAATGGTTTTTGTAAAAAACGCCCCCAAAATGTGGGCGTAGGTGAAAATGATCTATGGACAAAATGTTTATATTAACATTACGGAAGTATTTGCATCAAATTTTTTTTCGAAAGTGTTAAAATTTGGACAAAAAGCGTTTTTTTACTAAAAACGCCTCCAAAAAGTGGGCGTGGCAAAAAAACTTTGTATGGACGAAATATAGATATTAGGATTGTCTTAATATGCTGCTCAGACACTTTTTTGAAATTCCTTACGGTTTGGCTTAAAACTACGTTTTTCTAAAAGGGGGCGTGGCAGTGGGCGGATTTCTAAATTTTTTACACTTGTTCTGCTTCAACACTCAAATTTCAACACTCTAGCTCAAAATTTAAGGCTCACAAATCGGTGACACACAGACGTCCGCCCGGACAGACAGACATGGGTTAATCGACTCGGCTAGCGATTCTGAATCGATCCATATACTTTGAGGTATATGTATCGACATTATTTCTCTATGTTGTAACTTAATGTCAAAACTAATATGGGATAGGGTATAAACATATGAGAAGGCTACAATCCGCTGTGCGGATCGTTGTATACCCTATCCCATCCCATTTGTAAAACTAATATCCCCAAAATGTGGACATGGCTTAAAACACGATGGGGATTACATATAGAAAATGACAATGTCACAACAAATTGTACGGTTCTACAAAAGACAAGGTTTTTCTCCTGCATATGTTATGGGGTAGTGTATAAAAATGGTTTTTATATAAAAACGCCCCCTAAAAGTGGGCGTGGGTTAAAAAAGTCTATAGACGAAATTTTTTTTTAAATTTAAAAAAATTGAAAGCAAAACGTTTTTTATTAAAAATGTCCTCAAAAAGTGGGGGTGGCAAAAACTTTAAATGGCGGTAAGCGGATTTCAAAATTTTTTACACTTGTTCTGCTGGAAGCAACAAAGACCACGAATACCAAATTTCATCATTCTAGGTCAAAATTTAAGGCCCAAAAACTGGTGATGGACGGACGGACGGACAGACATGGCTAAATCGACTAAGCTATCGATTCTGAGTCGATCCATATACTTTGAGGTATATGTTGCTAAATTATTTCTCTTTGTTACAAACTATGTATCAAAACTAATATACCCCTATGGGATAGGGTATAAAAACACTTTTTTGGGTTCCTCTATCACCGTTATGTTTGTTTTTGAATTTAACCAACAATTTTGGTGTTGAGTGGTATGAAATTGATTAATGAATTCAATCTGCAATTACCATTGAAAAATCAGGTTTGAGGACAAGTTTCAAATATACTGGTTCGAAAAAAACATTGAGCTCTTATAGTATAGACACATATGGATCGACTCAGCTTTCTATGGCGGGCCGATACGTATATAGGTATATACATTTATAGATTCAACTATTGATAATATCCATTTTGTTAAAATTGTGCAAAAACTATTAAAAAAATTAATTAACACGTTTAAGAAAAACGAATACTCACTTTGTACTTTCTATCACCTTCCGAACATTCCCTGTTAGCTGAAACTGCGGCGGCGTCAACTTCAGTCTTTTCTACTTTGCTCATATCGTTATCTGTTTGTGTCTTATTATTTACTTCCTGTTTACTAGCTCCATCATAATGCTCACGCCGTTCTTGACCCAAATCATCTCCATCACCATCCATATTTCCTGTATGGCCTCTATGGCCGTTGAAATGATCCTCATCATCAGTATCCATGCTGACGTCACTTAAATCTATAAACCCATCGGGATTCATATTCTCGTAGTTCCTTCCTTCTTCATAGTTCTCCGTTGTAACAAAATTATTAAATTGAAGATTCCTATTATCAAAGCTATCAAAGTCGTTGCCACTATTTGATCGACCCTCTCCCATAGATTGAAATACCTTGCGGCCGTCATCGTCATCAGATACATCTGCACGTCCTTTCTCAACATCATCGTGTTTTTCCGATGACAGATTCATTGATCGGCCTTTAAGGGTATCAAAAGGATACGAGTCAATTGAATTGTTTTGTTTAGGGTCGCTATGTATTGCAATGGTTGTTGTTACTGGTGAGGCTGTTGTTGTTGTTGTTGTTTGGGTTGCTGCTGACGTTGTATTAACTACTGTTGGTAATGTGGTGGACGTTACTACGAACTTCTCTGTCATATTGTACTCCATTGTGGTTTGATCGTTGTATGTGGATGAAACTACTGATTCATTATTCGATTGCTTTTGATAAGCAGCACTATCGTTTGATTGTACTTGACTCTTAAATTTCTCCATTTGATGAGCTTGTTCGGGTGAATTAATTTGATCTTCTTCTCCTTTAGAATGCATGAGATCATTATTTCCATGAACTAATATTATTTTAGGGACATTCTTCTCTATATACGTCGTCGATTCTGTAGTTTCGATATCTATCGTTGTCGCTGTAATATTACTTGTTTCGGAATTAAAGTCACCACTTGTTGTAATTTCTACAGTTGTCGAATCCATATTTTCATCATCATCCTGCAGTACTTCAGTTACACTAGCTTGGTGATCAAAAATGACTGGTGCCATTTTTTCTGTGATTGCGAGTTTATTATCGGGTGAGGTTTCTGTTGATGACGCCACAGATGCTTCGATTTCATTCTCTGTCGCAGTTTTTGTTGCTGCATCAAGTGGAATAACCGATAGTAAGGGTACAAATGTTACATCAGTGGTATTGCTTACAAAAGTTGTATTTGGCAATGATTCTGTAGTTGATGTTGATGTTAAATTAAGCTGAAGCGAGTCTTCTGTTACTGTAAATAATTCCACTGGAAGAGTTGTTATACCTATAAACAAAATTAGAAATGAAAATATTACATTGTTAATATAAATATGTATGTACAAATATGTATATAACTTATTTATTCTAACTAGCTGAATTCAACAATGCAATGTTCATATCAAAATATCAAAATGATCGTATTTAGAGACCCATACCTATTAAAGTGCTTAAAAAGTATGTAAGTAAGTATGTATATCTTTATACCCTATCCCATAGGGGTATATTAGTTTTGATACTTAGTTTGTAACATAGAGAAATAATTTTGCTACATATACCTCAAAGTATATGGATCGGCTCAGAATCGCTAGCTGAGTCGATTAAGCCATGTCTGTCTGTCCGTCCGTCCGTCTGTACGTCACCGATTTTTAGGCCTTAAATTTTGAGCTAGGATAATGAAATTTGGTATATAGGATCCTCGTCTCTGCCTACAGAACAAGTGTAAAAATTTTTTGAAATCCGCCCACTGCCACGCCCCCTTTTAAGAAAAACTCAGTTTTTGACCAAACCGTAAGGAATTTTAAAAAAGTTTCTGAACAACATATTTAGACAATATTAATATCTATATTTCAGCCATATAAAGTTTTTTTGCCACGCCACTTTTTGGGGGCGTTTTCAATAAAAAACTGTTTTCGGTCAAATTTAAAATTTTTCGAAAAAATTTTTGATGCAGAATCATTAACATTATTAATATAAACATTTCGTCTATATACCATTTTAACCCACGCCCACTTTTTGGGGGCGTTTTTATATAAAAACCATTTTTATACACTACCCCATAACATATGCAGGAGAAAACCTTGTCTTTTGTAGAACCGTAAAACTGTTTTGTAAGCAGTCTGAAGAATTTGTTGTCACTATATCATTTTTTCAAGCCATGCCCACTTTTTTGGGGATTTTAGTTTTATGGATAGGATGGGATAGGGTATTCAACGATCCGCACAGCGGATTGTAGCCTTCTCAAGTCTTCGATCTTAAGTCTTCGATTTTTCGTTAAAAAAGCTCAACGCAAAGGATCCCTATTTGAATGTCTGGTAACTGGAATGGCATTTAAAAGGCTACAAGTTAAATAGATTTGGTTTGGAACTTAGAACCATTTCGACCAGATATCATCATTGCTGGATACGAACTACCTCTTAAAACAAAAGAGTTTATACACTCTTGCGAACAGTGACACACCACTTGTTTCCGTTTTTGTTTGGTCTACTTTATATAATCCATTTAACATCTGCTTCTTAGCTATAATAAATATAAAAGAAGTTGTACACATTGGCTATCAAAAATTAGTACAATACCACTCTTGGTGGCATTTGCTCATTGAAGTTTGTCTCATATCAAAATGGTGGGGGTTGGCACACTTGACAAGTGGTCATTTTGAGCAGAAGGTCGAGGTAATGGCAAGCTATTTGTAGTTTGTTGAAGTTTTTGTCCCAATGACTAAACAAGGTTTGTTTTGTCAACCATAGGATGTAACGTTTTTCCTTAAAAAGGGAACACATTAAAGCACAACTTGGAGGAACCAAAAATATTTAGCTAATGAAGTTGCTATAGATACAGCACTTCAAAAAGAACAACCTTTTCAAAATGTCCACCATCCAAAGAAGATTGGTAATCTAAGAAGAAGCATAATACTTAAAATAAGAAAAATACAAATATCAAAGTTAAACTTAAGGGCAGTCCTACATTGACCACCCAATTAAGATAAACATGTAAGTTTGGTTGATATTTGCCTATTTAATCGGCACAAAATATTATAAGTTTGTCTCCTGGTAAAATTCTTTTAGAATTGACCGGTTTTATTTCGACTGTATCTATATTCTAGGTCTTGTTTTTGATATTTAATTTTCCAAACTTCTTCTACTAAAGGAGAAGTGATGAACTTTTTTTTTGAAAATTCTTGATTTTAGCCACCCCTCACAGATTTGAATGATAAAAGACATTATCTAACGCACTTAAAAATGGCCTTACCATTCACAATTAAGTAAAGATGTTTTCTTAAATACATATTTAAATAGTTTGCAATATAAAATTAGCCTATACTATACCAGTGCCGAAATTAAAATAAAATATAGCTTCGTCTGAATTGTGGACTGTGCAGTTTTCAAACTTGATTTTACTTATGCCAGTCAAACATAGAGACCGCAACATCCATATTGGCATCAAGATCGTTGATAATGTTTCTGGCATAATTATACAACTACGAGTTGTATGAAAATAACCAAACAAGTTCGAATCTAGTTTCCAATTTGAAATAAAAACTAATCATGATCGAAAAACTAATGGATTTAACATTTATTTAAGGTCCCTTACCAGAGTGGGAAATGTTAGGTAAATGTTATTATAACAAAAACGGAAATCCCTTTTAAAACCTTTTAATACCCTATCCGTTAATGGTATATTAAGTATGATTAAGTATGAGAAATCATTTAGACAGATATATTCTTAAGTACATTGATCGACTCAAAATCTATAAACTCTTTGTACCACCGAACCAAAACAACTGAAAAATTCCCAAAATCCACCCACTGCGACTTTTTAGTTAAACCATAAGGAATTATTAAAAAAAATCTGAAAAAAGTGTAAACATCTATAAAAAGTGTCTAGCTACGTCTTGGAGTACAACTGAAAACAAACCTTTACTGTCACGCCCACCTTTAGAACAAAACACCTTTTTTTCGGATAACTCCTCGCATTTTGAGCAAACATCAACCTGTGGTCGTCCGAACCAGCCAAGACCAGTCAAAGTTTTATCTATAAAATGTGTGGAAATACAAATAACTAATTCTTCTTTCACTCCATACTGCATCAAAAACATCTGATGCAGAATTTTGATATTACGCGAATCTAGATATATGCATTCCATTCCGCAATGTGTTTCTATTTTTGGCAAAAATCTCACGAATTCAAACAATTTATCGATAATTTCCTGTAGCTTGGAATATGCTTTGCGGTTGAATCCACGATGGTCAGAGGGAGTTTTTTCATGTGATTGCAGAAATGATATTTGGTCTAACTCCTTATTCATTAAAGTAAAAATATGGTAAAAAGCATTCTTGCATACCTACTTCCACGCGACGAGCACCATTAATAGGAAAGTATTTTTAAGCAACTGATTTGGGTTTTGTTTGTTTTTATTTGTTGTCTAGTCGAAGACTGAATTTACGTTCATAGTATCCGTTTTCTGAAGGTGCATCAACGCATTCATTTAACATCAGCAAAAATCATCAACCTCTTCTGGTGTTATCTAGGTGAAATTCCGAGCTACGTCTCATGAATCAACTCAACCAAGCCTCATATTGTTTGGTCCTTGTTTTTTTTTTCATTTGAATGTTGCTAAAACACCAGTTTTCCACAAAAATCAACAAAAACTTAAATAAAAGTATTATGTTGCTTACATTTTGTTCACTTAAATATATTTCCGCGACGAGCAGATGTACGAGAACATCGGAGAGAAATTGACGTGTGGCTGTAAAAAATAGATGCAAAAAATGAAACGTAGACAACAACTGATTGGATCAACGCATTCATTTAACATCAGCAAAAATCATCAACCTCTTCTGGTGTTATCTAGGTGAAATTCCGAGCTACGTCTCATGAATCAACTCAACCAAGCCTCATATTGTTTGGTCCTTGTTTTTTTTTTCATTTGAATGTTGCTAAAACACCAGTTTTCCACAAAAATCAACAAAAACTTAAATAAAAGTATTATGTTGCTTACATTTTGTTCACTTAAATATATTTCCGCGACGAGCAGATGTACGAGAACATCGGAGAGAAATTGACGTGTGGCTGTAAAAAATAGATGCAAAAAATGAAACGTAGACAACAACTGATTGGAGAATTTGTCTTTGAGAACGGATACCATGATAGGGACGTGTATTTATTGTTCCCCACAAAGCTTTTCCTCTTTTGTCACGTTGGGCTCGTAAATTTGGGTATTCTGAAATGCTTTCTTTCGCTTGTTGCCTTAAGGCTCTCCATTAGAACTCAGAAGCCGATGAAAAAGAATCTTCAAAATCAGACAGTGTTCTCGACCGCAACAAAAAGCACTTTTCAAAACAAACTCTGTACACACACTAAATCCAAATCAATAATATTTTTGCATTGGCAGTAAGAAAATAACAGTTTTAGACTTATAACGCTGTATATTAAAAAAATCGTCTGCAGAATCAGGCTGTTTGATTTTTTATTTCAAATACATACATAATACCATACTTTGTTACGTGTTTACTTTCATGTCCAGGACATACCACCTTTTGAAAATAAACGGGTATTTTGCGCCTCTATTAAAAAACATATGAGAAGGCTACAATCCACTGTGCGGATCGTTGAATACCCTATCCCATCCCATCTGTAAAACTAATATCCCCAAAAAGTGGACATGGCTTAGCACACGATGGGGATTTAAATATAGAAAATGACATTGTCAGAACAAATTTTACTGTTCTACAAAAGACAAGGTTTTCTGCTGCATATGTTATGGGGTAGTGTATAAAAATGGTTTTTATATAAAAACGCCCCCAAAAAGTGGGCGTGAGTTAAAATGATATATAGACGAAATGTTCATATTAATAATGTTAATGATTCTGCATCAAAATTTTTTTCGAAAAATTTTAAATTTGACCGAAAACAATTTTTAATTGAAAACGCCCCCAAAAAGTGGGCGTGACAAAAAACTTTATATGGACGAAATATAGATATTAATATTGTCTAAATATGTTGTTCAGAAACTTTTTTAAAATTCCTTACGGTTTGGTCAAAAACTGAGTTTTTCTTAAAAGGGGACGTGGCAGTGGGCGGATTTCAAAAATGTTTACACTTGTTCTGTAGGCAGAGACGAGGATCCTATATACCAAATTTCAAAAATCGGTGACGTACAGACGGACGGACGGACAGACAGACATGGCTTAATCGACTCAGCTAGCGATTCTGAGTCGATCCATATACTTTGAGGTATATGTAGCAAAATTATTTCTCTAAGTTACAAACTAAGTATCAAAACTAATATACCCCTATGGGATAGGGTATAAAAATCACTTAGCTGTACAAAGCTGTAAACATCGCATAAAATTGGCTGAAGAAGATCCAGCTTCTTGTACAAAACAGCACAATGAAACAACATCTAAAGCGATTTCATCTGCTGATAGGCGTTAAATCATTCGGCGTGCCTCAAGATCCGGCCAATCCATATCAAATATCAAATCCGAGGGTGGAGTAAATGCCAGCGAGTCGACTATTCGGCTTGTGAATCTTAGTGCTTATAACCTGAATCATGAAAAAAATTATGAAAAAACGAGTGGTGGGTGCACGACTGGGTCGTACGCAACTTTCTCTTTCACAGCGAGTTGGGTGTTAGATCAAATAGTGCGCATTTTGATTATTAATGCTAAAAATTATATAAAATGTCGAAATGTGATTATACGAACGTTTACTACGAAATTTGAAGGAATCGGTGTCTATATGAAAAATAATTAATTTTCGTTATTGGCCAAAACTGAAAATTCCGTTAAGTGATAGTTGGGCTAGAACTAATTATGTAGAATTGTTTAGACCTATTATAGTAGTATATATATTAAATTTCATTCAATTTGACATAGTAGTTTGCGAGAAATTAACAATTTTCTTTATATGGCCTAAATGACAAAATCCGTTATATGGATTTTCTCGCAAAAACTGGGTATGCAGTTTTGTTGGAACTAATATGCTTATAGTATATATAAAGTTTAATCAAAATCGTTAGAGCCGTTTTCGAGAAAATTGAGGTTATGTGTAATTTTTATATGGCAGGTACCGTTAATAACATGGCTAAAAGCAAACAAAAAAAATGGCCTAGAATTATGACCAAAATAAGCTTGGATACGAAGTTTGAAGAAAATCGGCCAAGCCGTTTAGGCTGGGGAGACCATTACGGACCGACGGACGGAATTCCAAAAACCACTTTTTTAGGCTCCGCTATCATCGTAATGTTAGAATCAATCAAAATCTCGAGGTCGAAAATTTTCACGAAAACAATATCTTTCTCTTTGTAAGAGAAAGTTAAAAACACTCTAAAAGCCGCACCGTGCGTAATAAGCTTTGAATAAAACTTGCCAATCACACGGCTTGGACTATAGGACAGAGTCAAATTAAGAGGGAGTTTCGAACGGTTGTTTTTACGTGCCAGATGGCTACAAATTCTATAATATTTCCACGATTTACCCAAAAAAACAAAGGTTTTATGTGCGATCACCTATTATGTCCAGATGCATTAAAATGAAGGAAAATACTAACAAAGGAATATTGAAGCCAGCTTTTACTAAGTGAACGAGTTGTTTGGACCTTTTCCTTTGATTGCAGTTAGTTCGGACGCCACCCATGGAATAAGTCTCCACTACATTTCCTATCATCTCTTTCTTTCCCTTTTGTGGTAAAAAAAGTATTTTAAAGGGTATTCATAACCCATTGAGTATAAAAAAAATACCCTTACGGTCCTCTACAAACTAAATATTCTTTTAATAGGTAGCAATTCTTTTTTCGGTTTGTCGAATAAATTATATTGGTTTGTTTCTCGACTTACATAGAATATTAAAGTACCCACTTGTAGTTAAGGTTCCCAGGGTGCAAACACCTCCAAGACAATTTTCGACAGGGCATCTCTTCCAATTACTCATCAATCATTGGTGACCTGCGTCTGGGTTAAAAGTTTTGTTTTCTCCGGCTGAAAAGACTACTTAAACGAAAGTACTGAGAGTCAGCGCAACAAAATCCTTTATCCATCTATCTACATAAGTACTCAATCACTTGACAAAAAACCGATTCTTTAGCATTACTGACATCAATAAGTAAACAATGTCATTATACTCACTTCGGTGCTAAACAAAATTTCGAAAGGGGCCAATAACTTTCGTCACGATTGTGCGGTTCGTACAATTATCTAGATGTCATCAGATTTCCAAATATTCTCTATTGCCACACAATTGTTTTATTATATACATAAAAACAAAAAAGAAGAACAATTTTGAACAAATATTTTTTTTGAAAAATAGACCTATTACAAAATATGTGAAATTTGATAAGTACTAAATTTCACTATTTTTGTAAAACGGTCTATTTTTCAAAAAAATATTTGTTCAAAATTGTTCTTTAAACAAACTAAGGCCTATTTTGACACTTGTTGTGTTCCATTGGGCAAAAAAATTGTTTTATTTTATATCTCAGATTAATTTTGCAAATCTGGATTTTTCGGCCGATTTACCTCTCCTTGCACATACACTAATACAAATGATAGCTGTCAGTTTGACCAAATTGATTTTCATTTTGCTTTATTATTATTTCGGTTATGAAAAAGTATTATTAATCATTAAAACTGTAGCAGTTCAATGGGAAATATAAATTTAATAAAAAAACAATAAACTTGTGTGACTTGAAACTTGACAGCTACACCGACACTGTCTTCACAGACAATAAATTACAACAATACAGAGACAAAAAAAAATTAATCTGAAATTGTGTTCCATTGGCACTCAAAAAGATCAAATTTTAGATCAAAATCCAGATTTACCAATGGTAAAGGCCATTAGCTATGGCGATGGCCATCTGGGTAGGATTAAATGTTATTTAGATGGCTTAGCTATCTTATGCGTCCTGTCCGTAATGAATGAGCGTGGGCCTCAACCAACATGCCTTTCATAGCTCGGGCAATAGCTTACCGTCTCCCTCTCCAGTTGCGCACTTCATATTGGAAACTTGTACGCGTCACTTAATGCGAGTTATTCCTCTAATACGCCCGACGTCTGGCTGGGCTGGGAATATTGGTGTTAGTTTTAGTCATCTCAAAAGTTCAAACGTTCAATTCGGAGTATTTTCACCTAGTCTATATACAGCTCGTAAAGTTCTTCTGCCGAAGGGAACATCGCTCTAGGTTTAATCCAGGAGCCATGGGCAACAGAGGGTAAGATATTTGGTTTACAAAGTAAAACCAGAGAGCTCATCTTCGCCCGGGGAAATTTCAGACCAAGGGCAGCTCTTTTAGTTGCAAAAGATATAAAATTCTCTCCCATTCCAGGTTTCATTACCAAAGATCTGGTGGCTGTCCTTTTAGAAAGACGCAACGGCCGAGAGCTACAAAAAATTGTATGCGCATCGGCGTACTTTGCTGGAGATGACGAAATGCCACCTCGCCCAGTACAGGAACTTGTCCAGTACTGCCAGACCCAGCAACCACATCTTATCTTCGGCTGCGACGCCAACGCGCATAACACAATATGGGGCAGTCGAGATATAAGCAAAAGAGGTGAGTCCTTATTAGAATACCTATATAGCAACAATTTAGTTATACTAAATAAGGGATATAAACCCAAGTTTAGAAACGTTTTAAGAGAAGAAGTTTTAGACCTTACCATCTCTTCTCCGTTTGTACAAAACACCGTCGAAAATTGGCACGTTTCTGGTGAGGCATCTTTATCGGATCACATGCACATAAGTTTCCAATTAAGATGCAACACCGAGGATGCGCCGATAAAATACGACAACAAACTCACAAATTGGAGAACGTATCGAGAAAATCTATCGATTAAATGTGACATACTTCCAGAAAAACCTTCATGTGTAAGTGAAGCGGAAGTCGCACAATGACATTATCATCTCATCTTTTAGAATAGCTGTAAGGTTAAACGCACAGTGGCAAAGAGGTGCACACCATGGTGGAAAGACAACCTAGAAAGCTTCCGTAAAAGAGTAAGAAAACTTTTCAATAAAGCCAAACGCACCGGTAAGTGGGACCAATATAAATCTCTACTTACCCAATACAACATAGAGTTGAGAAAATCAAAAAGAGCGTCCTGGCGCAAATACTGTGAGTAACTCGAGGAGCTTCCGGCGGTGGCGCGTCTCCAGAGGGCACTCTCGAAAGATAAAACAAACTGCATGGGATTACTAGTCAAATCTGACGGAAAAATCACATGCGACCGGGAAGAAACGTTGACCACACTTCTTCAGGTACACTTTCCCGGCTCTACAATCACAAGTGAGTTTCATGAACACATGATAGATGACTCACCCCCTATAAACCTGAAAAGGATTAATAGTTTATCCGGCAAACTTTTCACTCCGGATAAGCTCAAATGGGCGATCAACTCATTTAAACCATACAAGGCACCAGGGACAGACGGAATCTTTCTTTTTCCTACCCACTATGGTAGCCTTATTTAGGTTTAGTTTCAATTGGGGCTACGTACCACAAACCTGGAGGGAGGTAAACGTGGTATTTATCCCCAAACCAGGAAAACCAATAGAACTACCTAAATCATACCGTCCAATAAGCTTAACATCGTTTTTTCCTGAAAACAATGGAAAGAATATTTGACGTACACATAAGAGAGTGCTTAAATGAAAGCACTCCTCTGCACCCATGTCAATTCGCCTACCAAAAAGGTCTACCACGGAAGGAGCACTTCTAAGTTTAACATCACAAATAAAAATTGCATACGAAAACAAAGAAGTAGCTTTATGTGCCTTCCTAGACATAGAGGGTGCTTTTGACAACACTGGATATGACTCCATATCAAATGCTTTGACTCATAGAAGAATAGATCATCCCACCATCAAATGGATCAAAGCGATGCTTGAAAGTCGGAAAATAACTGCTTCAACAGCACAGACCTCAGTATCAGTAACAGCCGTTAAAAGCTGCCCTCAGGGAGGAGTACTCTCACCCCTACTATGGTCTCTGGTTATCGATAACCTACTTCAAGACCTAAGTAATGCAGGTTTCAATATAATTGGATACGCCGATGACCTAGTCATCATAATAAAGGGCAAAGAACCAAACGAAGTTACAAAACGTTTGCAAAACTCCCTTAAGATAGTCATAGACTTGTGTAAAGTCTCTCTATAAACCCCAGCAAGGCTATCATCGTCCCTTTTACAAAAAGGAGGAAATTAAATCTTACCCAAATTTCAATTAATGGTGCAAACATTGAGTATTCCAACGAAGTAAAATATCTTGGAGTGATCCTCGATAAAAAACTAAGCTGGAACTCCCACATCAACAAAAAAATTCAAAAAGCAACCAAAGCTTTCTGGGCTTGCATGTATGGTAAAACCTGGGGAATCTCTCCAAAGACCACACACTGGATCTAAACGATCATGGTCAGGCCCATTATAACATACGCTTTAATAGTATGGTGGAACAAAGTCACCCAAAAAACAACTATAAATAAATTAAACAAGGTACAACGGCTTGCCTGTCTGGGCATTACCGGAGCTATGCGTACCTGTCCCACGGCGGCTATGGAAGCCTTAATAGGACTAACACCCCTCCACATTTATATAAAAAAAAGTGTCAATTCGCAGCACAGCAAGTTTGACACAAGCGGAAGAATGAAACATAAGTGAACATCTAAAACTAATTGAACTTCTATCCGAACTTCCAGAACTTGACATGATCTGCGCGGTTACAGACCGCTTACCAAAGACACTATGCTTCGACAAAAGATTCTCAACGGAGATCACAACCAGAGAAGCATGGTGTAGCAACAACCCACCAAACTGCCTAAACGGCCTAAAGTGGTATACGGATGGTTCTAAAATGGACTCAGGGGTAGGAGCTGGCATATATGGACCAAATAAAAACATCTCAATACCTATGGGAAAAAGCCCTAGTGTATTCCAAGCTGAGCTCCATGCCATAAAAGAATGCGCAAACCTAATACACAACTCAGGTATTAAAGGCGCAAACATCCATATATTCACGGACAGTCAAGCAGCTATAAAAGCCCTTAGCTCACACATCATTGACTCCAAATCAGTACTACACTGCTTCAACTCCCTCCAAACACTCAGTTCCAGGAACAAAACCAAACTATGGTGGGTCCCCGGACATAAGGGAGTTGAAGGTAACGAAAAAGCTGATGAACTAGCCAGAAAAGGTTCGGAAACCCCCTTCATTGGACCTGAACCTTTCTGTGCAATCCCCAAATCAGCCATAAATCTAGTCATAAAAAACTGGGAACAAAACAGATGTGTTTCATACTGGGGAAACATCTCAGGCCTAAGACAGGCCAAAAGAGCTATTCAGCCCTCCAAATCAGATGCCAACAAGATACTAAATCTTCGCAGGCACGATATCAAGAACTTAGTAGGCTACCTAACTGGTCATCACGGTCTGCGATATCACCTAAACAAAATGCGTCTAGTCGACTCACATTAGGAAAGTAGAAGCGCTACTAACCTAAAAAGCATCTGACGGCAAGCACAATAGATCTTTTAGGTCGATGTGCATATTACTGCTTAGGCAGGTCAGAATTTAAAAAATCATCGGTTGAATCATCGTCTCCACAGACGTAGAAGAATTTTTCGCTCAAAACATGTACACTTTTGGGTATTCAAGGTAAGGTGGCTTTCTATAGTGGCATTTCGTTCAACTGCGAAGTCAATTAACCTAAGCCTGTTTCCAGACTTGGTCGTGTTTTCTTACAATACATCTAAAAATACCTTCTCTTCCTATTTTTACTATAAACTCTCCCAGCACTTACTTCGGTAACATCGTACTTCGGTAGTCTCTCATAAGTTTTGTCAAGGAGCACGTAGAAGCAGTTTCGCTATATCATATTTTTCCTCCGTCGAGAGTGAATGCATAATATAAGGCTAATGTTGGCAAATTTGGCCTTGATGCAGGTTATTGGGTTCGCTTATGTCTTAAAAGCCAATGCTTTGTCTAGGAGCTCGTAGAAACGATCCTTATCTATGACATCTTTTTCCTCCTTCGGATCGTAAGCACATATGAGTCTAATGTTTGGCGAATTTTTTCCGAAGCTAATAGTTACAATGCGTAAATGTCAAAGATTTTCATCGTCCTTTTACACATCATGTCTGCTTTGTAGAATGTTGCTAGCTGCACCCATGTGTAGATTCGCATCTCATTGAGTATATTAGTTTTGATACATTGTTTGTAACATAGAGACAATATTTATTAAGATATACCTTCGACTAATAATCGCTAGCTGAGTGAATTTAAACTTGTCTGTAAGCTATAGACTCATATGATTTCATTTAGCATGGTCATCAACACCAAAATCATTAATTTCCGAGGCTTTAGTTGCTTCGTAACAATAATGTTTCTTCTTGATTGAGTAGATAGCCCAAACCATATCCCCCACAAGTACATATTTTGACCTAAGGACAGCAGGCCAGATATTCCACGACAGTCATTCTGTTAGCAATTCAAATCCGGTTGGATGAGACCAGTTTCTAATGGTTACCACTGGTATGTAAAATAAGCACAACTGATGTGTAGTCAAAGTTACAACTATTATGGGTTGTCCAAGTTAACGCTACTCAGTGTCTACCATCGTTCTTCAACATCCAACCATTTCAGATTATTGCGCGATAAAAAAATTATCATAATAGACATCTTTCATCCAAAACATTCTCTTGAATCAGCACAGTACATAAGACCCTGTATATACTTTTCATTTCAATCAACAAAGCCTATATATTTAAAAACAAAAATATCTATAAGAATAGATGAGACTTCTGAGTCTCTTGACATTGAAAAAATGCACTTATAAAACAAGACACGTAAGAGTTGGAACAAGTCATCATTTAAGTGACCATTGAGCATGGCTTCGAATTCGAATGAGCAGGTAGTTGGAATTGGAATGGCCCGAGGTCAATAATTAGTCACCTCCTTCTTGATAATTTTAAATACATATACATACAACTTTAGCCCGACACATTTATATAAAATATTTGTGTATTCAAATATTCCTCACGCACACAAATCAAAATTAGCCTGCAAATTTCATCAACAGTTATTTTGAATTCGAATAGCGCAATGATTCGAAGGTCAAACCAATAATGCATGGCAACGCATTTTAATTGGATATGAACGAAATATTATGACTCATTGCTTCAATAGTTACTATTGATGACAGTGTGTATGGAATTTATATAAGAGCATACAATGTATTTTTAAAATTTTGTTTATTTAATTAATTCAAATTCATATTGTTATAAATTTGTTGTCCGACTTATATTGTGCCGTTTTATGTAATTAATTAAGTTCGTCTTAGAATATACGCAATGTATAATTTCCACTTAAAGACCTTCTACAGAAACATTTTGGCAATAAGCACACATACCTTTCTCTGGTTAACACAAGATTTTTTTTTTAACTTTCCAGGATGACTTTAACAGACATTTGTTCGAGATAAATGAGATTATCAGAAGGTCTTCGCATCTTATTATCCCTAAGATCATTTTCGGACGAACTGTCGGAGAAGAGTCTATAACCAACAAATAAATCACTCTGCAAACATAAAAACACACTACTTCATAGACAGCTTAATAACAGATACGAACTGAAAATTAGAACAATAATAAAAATATCTAACAGTCGATTTCGAAGAATTAAAGAAAATCGTTAAATGTGTACTATGGCAATATGCGTGAAAACCACCATAAAATACCTGGTGAAATGTCTTCCCTAAGAAGACTTTCGATACCATACGGTAAGGTGGACTTTATTACAAGCTAACCAAAAGAGAAATGCTTATAGCAAACGGTTTGCAATGGACAATTGTCGGCGTTGAGAAATTAAGACATTAACTGTGCGGGACTTATTTCCATTTCGAAAAGGAAATAGGCCCCGCAAGACCTTTTTCCTTTTTTTGGGAACTTAGCCCAGCGGGGCTTAGTTTCTCGGGGGTTATGGCACCGCACCGTTTCAAAGTAGTTAGCTTGATTCAAGGATATAAATTACATGCTATAATTCAGCGGTTTCAAAGCAGTCTATTAATTTGAGGATGATAACCGTATTCTTATTCGTCCATACATTGTTTATAGCTGCCCCTGTTGTATCACCACTCTACAGGCTAATATATACATACGCTTATTTCATTAGAGGCATTCTTATGCATCGGCTGTTTAGGGTTACTACAAGAGACGTTTCCGGTATTGAACCAACAAAACGTGGCCAATGCTCAAGATTTCCTGTTGACCACCTAATGAACATTGATGATCGCTTCTTAAGATGCCTTGGAATAAGCTACCCTCTTACAGCGGGTAACTTTAAATAGTATCTAAAATGCCAATTTTAAAGTTTTGAATATCCTTTATTTTTACTTAAGAAATTAATTAAGAACCAGATTAAAAAAGGCAAATATTTTTTTAAGATTTTGTCTTAGTTTGATAAGATGTACAAATCATTACTATCACGAATCATAAAACAGTCAAGTAGGTATATTTGAAACGCAAGGAACATCGTGTGTACTTTACCGTATATGTTTATGAGAAATTCAATCAAGTATAACTAATGACAGTAACACCAAAGTTTGAGGTATCTATCATTAGTTTGTTATTTTTATATTAAACTAAGATTTCGTTTATTTAGTGCCCTAACTCTTTCTGTTATTTCTAGTATATATGTATTTCATATAACGAAATAATACATGAAATTGCTTGGTATTACATAAAATATTGAACTCTAGTCTTAACAATTTAAATGTCAACACAACATATTAATTGTTCTCGAAACCTTATTGTTGAGTAAAGTCAGCTTTAAATTAAAAAAAAGAATGACATTCATATT
Source organism: Rhingia campestris (assembly GCA_932526625.1). Lineage (NCBI taxonomy): Eukaryota > Metazoa > Arthropoda > Insecta > Diptera > Syrphidae > Rhingia > Rhingia campestris. The sequence goes on from OW052183.1 coordinate 56,939,923, forward strand.
GCTAAAAGTTGTCTGAGTCAAGTCGTGAACTTCTTATTGATTAAGTTAAAATTAGAATGCTTACATTAATTTTCTATTATTGAATAATAAATCTCATTGTATAACACCAACCATGATTTGGAGTGACATATTTTCAAAAAATCAAGACTCCGAAAACGAGTTTCAAGTTCCATTAGTCATGTGATGGCAATTAACATTGGTACTGGTTTAACATACGAATTTGTAATGACTCATTTGATATAACGAAGTATTATTGATATACAAAAATTATTTTGGTGACGTGAAAATTTGGATTTTACATATTATATAAAATGTGTGAAGACATGTACAAGGTTACCAATAAGTGAGACATATTATACACATAGTTCTCAGAATCAGGTGATGAGTTGTTCACCCATACAAAATAATAATTGAAAAAAAAATCCAAATGGTGAATAAGATAGGATGTGAAAAATTTGTTGAACATTGCCTCAACATGAAATGAAATATCGTGTTAATTGAGTTAATACCAATATAAATCCAATATTATAAAGCTCCAAACTTTCAAGTAAGGAGCTTATGTCAGAGCAGATGACAATTTTTCATTTTAATATGGTAGGGTATGTCAAACGAATTGATACATTAGTCGTGTGTGACATGTTTTTATTTCCGCTTATTGTTAGCTTTTCAAAAAAAAAAATTAAAAAAAAGAATAGTTGATGGTCAATAGTCATGTTTTACTTGCTGCTAATAAAGCAATGATTTCGTGAAAGTAATCCATCTCGAGACTTCAATCAAATCTAACATGAATTTTTAAATTTGTACTTAGGCAACATTTGAAAAACTATTAATTTGTCCTAAATAAGCGGTTCCGCTAATCTATTGTGTGTTCCGAAGAACTGTGGATAGGCGGCTTCTACACGACCGAGACGTCGGCGGATGAGAGCGCCTGCGGTTCCGCAGGAGCGTGTCCGATTGGGACCATCGGAGTAGGTTACAACAGGTGGTTAACATAGTTATAGATAGTTGACTTAACAAACATTGTATGGCCGACATACATAGTTTAAGGTTTAGGGTAGGTTAAACGTCAGGGTAGGAAAAAAAAAAAAACAAGTTGGTGAGATAAGTTTTTCGTTATAGTTGATACTACTGAGATAAATTGTCAGATTATCGCAAGAGGAGGGCAGCACTTCATCGCACTAAGCAGCGAGCGACTGAGCCTTTCAATAGTTTTGAAAATAATCATTAAAATTGAAAACATTAGAATTGTTATTGAGAAAATCAATATTTCTGAACATATATATAAATAACTGTGTAGGTACTTTTTTTAAACCGATAAACATGTTGTTTGAGGCCCTGTATGGGCCGTTAATACCAATTATTTTTTCCATTGTGTACACATTGTCATTTTCTCTCTCTTTTTTGGAAAACGTACAATAATATATTCAATTCATGTGTAAAAAATAATAATATATTCTTTTTTATCAACATCGTTGAAACCATTTCCGTTTCTCCTCTGTAGGGGCACAAAGTCAGCCTACGTACAAGGTTTTAAGTAAATCCGTCCAATGGTTAGAGCTCCAAGTACAAGTCAAATAACACAGTACAAATTGCAGGCACACATTTATTTACAATTTGTATTATTGTCTATGACAACCTTAACGCCAACACTTTTCCAAGCAATACCTTCCATTTTAAATATAAACAGTAACATATTGTTACAGAGGGGCTTCGAACATTCAAATTTTGCAATGACGGTTACCACACACCCTTTTACTTCGTAAACATAAAAATAAGTTGGCTTTTACATTTATTTCACTTTTATAGAATAAAACTAATATATTCATTATTAATTCAACTTTTTTATTATCATAATGATGTTGTTATACCAGTTTTGTAGTGTTTTCAATGTTCTTAAATGAGGTTAGCAGTGGAATTGGGTTAGCAATGCAATTAATTATAGAAGTTTTATTTATATGCATGTATTTGGGAGCAAAATATTTATAATGCAAAAGTAGATTCTTAATATTGCATACCTTTGAGCGAATTATGTTAATTGATTCTTAAAAATATCAACATAAATTAATTTCAATAAACGGTTTTCCAATATGTAAGTGGCTTCAGTTTTAATAATTCAAAATCATTGAATACATATCATCGTCTACAAATTATGTTGTTAATCGCACGATACTGGTTTGAACCGAGAGATTTAATTGCGTGTTCCACTTTATAAATTCCTTTTTAATGTTAATATCCAAATCGAGCAAAAAGGCATGATAAAACTTTTTTCCGGAAAAAATACTTTCTCCTAAGATAAAAACAAGTTCAACGCAAAAAATGCATTGACTTCAAATAAATAAAAGAAAATATGAACTAAACCTACTCGTATTATTGATATAGTATGTGTCTACGCTATTGCTTTTTAAAAAGATTCGGAGGCAGGTCATAGAACCTTATATTGATCACAATGCTGATCTACGGAAAATATTGTGTTAGGAGGGGGCGTTGTTATATGTACACATTTTGTGTGTGTAATGTAAAAGCTAGAGGTATGGTAATACAATAGCCGTCTGGTGTTGTTAACGGTTTATGACCCACAACTAAAGCACATAGAAATAAAATGAAGGGAATTTGTCTACTATGGGCAATTTTTAACTTAAATGGAAACTTGAATATTTTTCACTTATATATACATACCATTTTCTATATCAGTAGTAATTCCATTTTCCAATATATTTGGTGTTGTGAAGATCTCTGCAGTTGTTGATTCAACCTCAACCACTCTATTATCGGCAACCACATATCCAAGTAAAAGTAATCCATAAATTTTCAAAATAAAATCCCATTTTCTCCATTTGTTGTAGTACATTATTACTTCGTTTTCGTTTAATCCGTATCCTGAGTGTTACTGTCCGGGCTACTTTTTTATTGATTTTTATATTTTTTTTATATATCCGTTTTGTTTTCCTATTTTATACTGTGCAACATAACTTATTTTCACTTTTACGACCGGATATCGAACGACACGGCAGACATTCGCTGAGGGTTTTACTTAATTTACTTTCAATTCACAATGATATACACAAATTAATATATAATAAAGGTTATATAACCTGTAATTAATAATACATTTATTATAAACTTTATATATTTATGCTAAAACATTAAAAAGAAACTGGTTCAAGTAAAGGTAATTTATAGAAAGTATTTCCTAATTGAAAACTATATGGAAATTAGATAATAATGCATAAAAGATGACATTATTAACACAAATTTTAATTGTTATTTAATTAACTATTCCATATTCCATGAAAATGTCAATTTAATGTATTTGATCACAAATATTATAAAAGACACATTTTCACGTTTCCATGCACACAGTTGAGTATGGGTTGAGTTAAAAAGAATCATATGAAATAGTTAAGCTACTCAATCCAAGTTATCCTGTAGGTGCAGTCTGCAGTTTTTCATACATTCTCAACTCAACTCAAATCAACTCCGTCCACAGAAATATGGTACACACTGTTGCGCGGCGATCTCTATCGAACAAGGTACGAATTCCAACTGAAGAAATTGGTATGGATTTTGTTGGCATTTCTTTTAGATTTCGTTTTGTTCAGTAATTCAAAAACCGGCCACGTAGAGGTATAAAGACAAATGTGTGGTAAGAAAAACCGAAAACTTATTAACATATCTGAATTTCTCTTTACTCACAATATCAACAATGAGTTAAGAGAAGTTATGCTAATTATGATCATAATATCAAGTGTCGAATAAGATTATTGTATTTATAATTTGCTTGTACTATTTTATTATAGCCATGCAATTTTATAGTACATAACCATATTTATCTGCAACATATCAGCCTGCAATATACAACTATTTAAAAATGCATAGTCTGATGTTGACATTTAAGAGCAGGCACTGCATAAAATAATTAAAACCCAAAGCAAAATAATAAACCTCTCCTATAAATTGCTTGCAAGTGAATTCTTCTCAAAACAAGTTTTCTACACAACTCTTTCGTTTATATTGAATCGCCTTCAAGTCATTCATCTGGTATATTATATGTGAGATAGCAGCAAAAGATTTCGTGTGTTGGTGGATAGACACTTTTATTGAACACATTTATAAATTATATCTAATACGCTCCCGCCACATTTTCTTGGATTGTATGGTGATGACGAAACAAAAAAACTCAACACACTTTGTTAGAAAAGAGAGAAATACGTTCATTTCAACGAACCCCACAGAAATTGCAACGTTATTTGTTCGCATATTTTAACTACCTACCATTCCTTTCCAAAATATTTTACTCTTTTTTGTTGTTGTTGTTGTTTACTTTCATTCTTCGTTTTTGCATTGGTATTTATATTTCTTATGAGTCGATTGTGTGTCGTAATCAGGTATAAATGAGAGTGGTACACCTGAATCAAGTGTGTGGTCATTTTCTAGAAATAACTATAAACTTTATAAAAAAAAAATATTGTTCAAGTTTTGGGACACTTTTTTTATATTCAACAGGGCCGGTATGATATGTGCATTTGAACAGGCCGCAGTTACCTAATGATAATTCTTAAAAATAACACCAATGGTCACATTCTTTTAAATGACTCATCTTAGCATTAATTATAATATTTCAGTTCCACACTCCAAATACACAAAATAGCATGTTAAATCAATTGATACATTAGTTTAACAGATATACAATTTAGCTAAGAGTGTGTAAATGATTTATAATATTGGTAATTTCAGAATGCATTGCAGATGGAGGGCCAACATTTCCATATTTACGTTGCTGTCATTTGTAGATCAGACCGGCCCTGAGGTTTTGTGATAGTTTATAGGCAGCTTTGGTATGGATGTGAGCCATGAACTATTTTGTCGATCGTTTCTTTGTCAGCCGTCCCCAATCAAGGCTTTGCGATTTTTCTAAATAAAACATATGAGAAAAGAATTCACGAATCGTCTACTACCTTCTTACCCAACCTTCTACCTTATAATGTTATTCAAATATTTCGGGAAAATTAGTTTAACTGTTTCCAACGCAAGACTTTAAAGAAATCGCTCCTAACAGTGGGCTTGATCTAGAATTAAATGAGTCTGGAGTCTGTTTCTGATACTGGAGCGTGAACTACTCGACCGTTTTGACTGAAATTAATAACTTAGATTTTAGAAATTAACATAACGGTACATTTTAAAATGATTGATTTCTTAAGAACTACCGCATTGATTCAAATGAAAATGTGTATATAGTGTAATATTAATATTCTTAAATTTAATGGATACTCAGATTAATCTGTGTTTTAAAGCTAAACTGTACAGCTTTAAAATACAGATAAAATACTTTATATACTTTATTTCAAAATAGGTTTATTGGGGGAGGGGATTTTAATGCCAAAAATAAGTACTGCCGGGATCTAGACCAAGTGCATTTTTTGAAACAATTAAAGAAAATAAAAGAAGGCATACATATACAAAAATAAAAGAAGGCATACATATACAAAAATAAAAGAAGGCATACACATAAAAAAAGGCACCAGTATTTGATTTAATAACGGGGGAAATTCTAAAATATTTAAGAATTAATTTTAAATTTAATTTCTTTTTTTCTGTAGAGTTCTTTGAAACCTGGTCCTGGGCAGATATAACTGCAGAGCTAGTCTTTTGACGTTGACTAGATGCTGAACTTCCATACTGCTCTGCTGCGTCTGTAAATCCTTCCCTTTTATTTGGTGCATCTGACCTGGTATGAGCAAGTCGCTAATACGCATCAGCGAATACCCGGTTACAATGTGTTGTACGATTTGAGTATCGTCGTTGGTATTTCAACCTTGCAATGAGGCATTTCCATTGCAAAACCCGTATGTAAACACTGTTTCCGCGTATTCACATATTGAATACATTTTGTGGATATGACCTTATCGGCTTTTAGTTGACACTAAATTACGGTACGTTTGACCAAATAGCTTCAGGAATCTTCCCTTAAAGATGATACTGCTTAACTGGTTCACTCTTTATATTTGACGATAGATATACCTATCTTCATTATTTCTTTTTTGAAAATGGCTATACATATACTCTAAAGCTAATGATTCAAGGCCCATTTCAAATCCAATATTTCTTTCGAAAAAAAATTGAAAAATATTACGAACACAAAGAGGTTCATACCTCAATAATATCGATTTGTTAACAATAAAACAATTTGGTTTTTGGAAAAATCTTAGCAATCATTACACTACCTTGTTAACTGCCATGAAGAATTTGCGAGTAACAACGACAATCATATCCATCATATACGAAATATTGCTAAAATTTTGTTATTTTTTAATTTTCAAAAGATGAAGTTAAACTGATGCAATCTTTTCACATTATTTCCCTTTGGGATCTTTCTATGTCCCCTAGTATTTTAATAAACATATTATATGTTTTTAGTTTTATCAACTCTTTTTAGTATTTTTAAAGCTGCATGTCAATTGTGTTAGAACTGTAGACACATTTCATAAACTTACAAACCTCTATGTTTTTGATATGTCAATGCTTAAAATAAATTACAATGACAAAAATCACCGGGATTATGCAAAACTGAACTATTTATCTATTTGACTACTTTTACTACAGTAATAATTTATTCATGCCTTTCATTTTGTATGCATAAACTAAATAAAAATTAGTTTCTATCTGTTGTGAATAGATATGCTAATTTTTTTTTAAATATTACTGCTATATTTTTTTTGCAAGCAGGAACACCATGTTGCAGTAGAATTTGGTTCATCACTTCATGACAAAACTCGGTATAGAAAAGTAGACATTTGAAAGATGTTGCCAAATATGACTACACATATATTTTTCGTAAATTACATACCTTCAATTCAATAGCAAACATAACCAAAAAACATATGAGAATATACCCAAAAAGTGGCCGTGGTTAAAAACTTTATGGGGATGTATTCCTATTTCCTACCGGTTAGCGGTTTTTGTTTTTCTAAAAAGAAGGGTGGCAGTGGGCGGATTTCGAAAATGTTTGCACTTGATTACAAGTTGGAGATGCAAAGAGAAAATGAAATTGTCACAACATACTGTTCATACTTACTTACTTAAGTGGCGCTAAAGTCCGGGATGAACCTGGGCCTCAACCAACATGCCTCTCCAATTAGCCCGGTCCTTAGCTAACTGCCTCCAGTTGCGTACTCCAAGTTGGTTGAGGTCGGTTTCAACTTATGCGCGCCACTTAAGGCGAGGTCTTTCTCTACCATAGTCCGTCAACGCAAACGGGAAAGAACATTTTTCGAAGAATTTTTCTCTCGAATCGACCAAGGATTTCTTTATCCGCTTTTGATACGGTCCATGCTTCAGCGCCGTAGAGCAGGACTGGGATGATCAGGGTCTTAGATAGGATCTCCTTAGTAGTTCGAGTGAGGGCTTTACTACTAAATTGCCTTCTTAGCCCGAAGAAACAGCGATTGGCAAGAGTAATTCTTCGTTTGATTTCTGACGAGATGTTGTTGTCAGAGTTAATAGCGGAGCCGAGGTAGACAAAGTTATATCTGTCAATGGTGACGTTCTGTCCAATTCATCGATGTTGTGTGTCCTTTCGTGTTGACAGCATATACTTAGTCTTACCCTCATTTACTGCTAATCAAATTGAAAGAGTCACATGACAGCGCATCGCCTTGCCTAAATCCTTTTTTGATATCGAATATGTCGATGAGGTCGTTTCCGACCCTGATGGTGCAGCGATAATTCTCCATCGTCATCCTACAAACGGACGAGTTTGGACGGTATACCAAAACTAGACATGGCTCTGTATAGTTCGTCTCTATAAATGCTGTCGTATGCGGCTTTGAAATCGATAAATAGGTGGTGCTTATCGATTTGAACTTCTTGGGTTTTTTTGCAGGATCTGCCGAAGTGTGAAAATTTGATCGATTGTGGACTTTCCTGGCCTAAAACCACACTGATAAGGGCCGATCAGGTTGTTGGTAAACGGTTTCAGGCGTTCACATATTACGGCAGATAGGCTCTTGTAGGCGATGTTGAGCAGACTTATGCCTCTGTAGTTGGCGCAGTTCAGAGGGTCTTCTTTTTTATGGATCGGGCAAACGATACTGAGGTCCCATTCTCCAGGCATGCTTTCATCCGACCAGATTTGGCTTATGAGTTGGTGGATGTTACTTACCAAGTCATCTCCGCCAGCGTTATAAAGCTCAGCGGGAAGGCCGTCATTTCCAGCGGCCTTATTAAGCTTGAGTTTATATATTGCTATCCTCACTTCACTTAGGTCGGGTGGTTGGCAGTTTTCGCTGCCGTTGCCAATATTCAATGCTTCGTTCTGCCTGACAGCGGAATGTTGTTCGTCATCGCCGTTTAACAATCTGCAGAAGTGGTTCTTCCATACCCTATGGATATCGATGTGAGGAAACCGTGTGCTGGCTATAGTGGCATTTCGTTCCGTAGCAAAGTCAATTACACTAAATCCGTTACCAGACGTATTATCGTGTAGGCTATATTTTCCGAAACTACTGCTAAAGATGTCTTCTCTTCCTACCTTTGCGTTAAAATCTCCCAGCACGATTTTAACATCGTACTTTGGTAGTCGCTCATAGGTTTTGTCAAGGAGCTCGTAGAAGCAGTCCTTAGTTGTATCATCTTTTAACTCCGTCGGAGCACGAGCGCATATAAGGCTTATGTTGTCGAATTAGGCCTTGATGCGGATTGTTACAATGCGTTTGCTAATATCTTGGAAACATAAGACTTCTGGATTGCAGTAATGTCTGATTTGTAGCAGTTTAGGGCTTCCGCTAGTGTTCGCCTGCTCCTGTTTAATGTTCTCACATTCCAAGTGCAGATACGAACGTCGCTGTCCTTTTTTCGTTTAGCAGGGTCGTCAACAATAATATCAGTCCTTTCCGAGGCTATTGGTTGCTTCGTAACATAGGCTTTTTTTATATGGATGGGTGGTTAACCCAAAGCACAACCCCCAACCTGGAGGGCCAGGCCCTTGTTTTGACCCTAGGACAGCGGGACGGAAAAATACCGATGTCAGTAGCCCATTTTGGGGATATGAGCGCTGCCGTTGACCCATTGAGGGCTCCTCCGCTACCAACTCTTTTCCAACACCCTGGCTCAGTATTGGAAATCCCTATAGACCTGGTGTTCAAATATGTCGAAGCAGCTCATATAGGGATTACGCTACCAGTTCGACCGTTGACTCCATCTAGGGAATTCCTCAGCTGCCGCCTGAGAGTGAGTGACTTAGTAAGAGGACACTTCTCCCCCCTCCCTCGTTTGCTGCCACCAACGACCTTCCACAAGGGCTTAATACCCCATCTCCAGTCGAGGTACATACACAGTTTATTAAAACCTTTTATGATTCGACAAAAAACGACGTGTTTCTGCAATACCATTTTCTAAGAAAACGCCCCCAAAAACTGAGCGTGGGCAAAATGATCTATTGACGAAATATTTATGTTAATATTATCAATCAACAGTTTTGTTTTAAATATTTAAAAATTTGACTGAAAATTGTTTTTTTTTTTAGAAAAACGCCATTAAAAATTGTACGTGCCAAAAAAACTTTGTACAGGCGAGATTGTCTAAATATGTTGTTCAGTCACTTAAAAATTTCCTAACTTTTAGCCAAAAACAACGTTTTTCTAAAAAGAGGGCGTGGCAGTGGGTGGATTTTAAATTTTTGTACACTTCTCCTGTAGGCATGGACAAGAATCCTATATACCAAATTTCATTATCCTAGCTCAACATTTAAGGACTAAAAATCAGTGAAGCCGATTTTTTGTGAGCGTTTTCATAAAAAAAAACATTTCTCAGTAAAATTTTAAAATATGTATTCGAAATAACTTTTTATTCCAAATTATAAAAAAAACATGAATATTTCGTCCATAAGCCCGTTGTCAGACATGTTGTCGTGTAGACTATGTTTTTCGCCAATACTGCTAAAAAAATCATATTTTTCCTCCAACGGGGCATGAGCGAATATAAGGATTATGTTGGCGAAATTGTCCTTGAAGCAATTTGTTATAATACTTTGGATGTCTTGGAAACATAAGACTTCTGCCTAATTCTGGCAATTATAACAAATCCGATTACGAATAGTCGCTGCTCTGCTCACTAAAATACTGTCCTCTTTTTGCTCGGCTCATCCCATATTTCCTGGATGGCAGTAATGTCTGCTTTGTAGCAGCTTAGGGCTTCTGCACCTCTCACACATACCAGATGCAGATACGAAAGTCGTATTCCTTTTTTTCGTTTAACAGGATCGTCAACAATAAAATCAGTCAGCTATTGGTTGCTTTGTAACAATAGTACTTTCCATGGGTGGGTAGTTAACCCAAAGCACAACTCCCAACCTGGAGGTTCAGTTCAAATTTATTAGATACCCCTACGACACGAGCCCATCAGTATCCACTACGGGATTGAGCGCTGCCGTTGGACTTTCGGTTCATCCGACACCATCTCTATTGAAGGGGCATTACATACCCATGAGATTCCTAAATAACCTGTTGTCCGAATATGTCGAAGCAGTTCATCTAGATTTGCCTGGGACAGCAGACCGGGCCATTCTGACCAGACTGTTTAACTGCTACTGTTCTCTTGTTTTGTTATAAACACTAGCACTTATTGCTTAGCAAGCCAAATTTGGTCCATTATAAAGGCATGTAAAATTGATTTTTATACCCTATCCCATAGGGGTATATTAGTTTTGATACATAGTTTGTAACATAGAGAAATAATTTAGCTAGATATACCTCAAAGTACCCATATGGATCGACTCAGAATCGCTGGCTGAGTTGATTTAGCCATGTCTGTCCGTCCTTCCGTACGTCACCAGTTTTTTGAGCCTTCAATTTTGAGCTAGAATTATGAAATTTGGTAACGTGCTCTTTGTTGCTCCCAGCAGAACAAGTGTAATTTGGAAATCCGTCCACTGCCACGCCCCCTTTTTAGAAAAACGTAGTTTTTGGCCAAACCGTAAGGAATTTTGAAAGAGTGCTTGAACAACATATTTAGAGAATCGCAATATCTATATGTCTGTATAAAATGTTTGCCACGCCCACTTTTTGGGTGCGTTTTTATTTTAAAAAAAAACGTTTTTTGGTACATTTTTAAAAGAAACTTCCGATGCAAGATCATTTTATATGATAATATGAACATTTCGTCTTTACACCATTTTAACCCAGGCCCACTTTTTGGGATCGTTTTCTTACAAAAACCATTTGTATACCCAACCTCACAGTATATGCAATAGAAAACGTTGTTTTTTGTCGAACCATAAAAGATTTTGATATACTGTCCGAACGATTTCTTGTCACAACGTCATTTTCTATATTTAATTACTATTAAGCCCACAATTTGAGGATAGGGATAGGGTATTAAACGATCCGCACAGGGGCTGTAACCTTCTCATACGTTTTTTGTATACATATGTCAAATTTGAACATTTTCAAAAGTTTGCAAAATGTTTCAATAGCATATTAATTTCGCCGTAACTGACATACGTCATATTATGCTATATTAATATATATTAATAAAATAGATCTATCTGTATAAGTTTGTAATTATCAATTTCATACATTTTGCATTCATTTTTACGAAATTGTGCGGAACCAAACACAAAAAAAATTCAAATGTCATTAATGACAATTTACTAGCTACGGTTTGAGAGCTACTTACTGCAGTTTGAGAGTACCTCAAATAAACGATTGACTATACCAAAAGTGTCGAGTTGCGTGAAACAAATGGATGATGATCATCTCGCCCACAACTATCGTTTTAGTGATAATCGTTTTCAAAGTTACGGAAACGGGCATTGCCAAGTTAAAGCCAATCAGAATCTACCCTTGTTCTTCAACATCTAACCATCGTCGTGCTATACCCCTCGAAAAATTATAAATTTATTGTTAAATAAATCATGTTTAATTTTATCAAAATTAATATTAATGGTGTAAAATTATATATTCTGTAATGGTGTTAGATTTGTGAATGTTTGTGCAACTTCTTACTGCTGGCATGAAATTAGCTGTCATTATTATGCAATTGTCATACCCCAGCCCGGTTGCAATTCACTGAAAAGTGACAGGTATACGATAATCGCAGAATAAACAAGCGTTAATGAAAAAAAAAAACATACCCAAAATCAAATTCGCTTTCATAGCAGCTGTCGACCTAATCTTTGAAAAAATAGTTTTAACCTTCAGGTCGCTAATACGAGCAATACTTAAAATACACACATAAAAATATTAGAAATGATGATTTTCATACTAGCCAATATAAACACCTAGTCTAGTCAGACATTACAGTGGATACATTGGTCGCGTTCCGAAACTCCGATTATATCTGAGTAGCAAGGAAAGCTGATTTGGAATGCAGAATCTTACCTTAATAATCAGGTTAACATATAAATATGCGCTAGCCATCTCTTTTTACTATTTCAACTATTTCTTTGTATACAGATTTTTTGAACAGCGAAACATAACCTGCGTTTTAATCATCTCTGATCTTACTTCATGAGGGAGAATGAACTTTTTTTGTTACTCAAAACTTATGGCGTTTTCCATTGGGGAAAAATTCAATTTTTTTTTGATCTGAAGACCGATTTTGACAGTTGTTGTGTTACATTGGGCGAAAAATTGATTTTTTTTTTGATCAGAGATCAATTTTGCAAATCTGAATTTTTCGGCAGATTTACCAATACCAATACAAATGATAGCTGTCAGTTTGACAAGAGTGATTTTCATTTTGATTTTTTACTTCGGTTGTGATGTAATGGATATAGACACAGAAAAGAAAGTTATACGTGAACTATTAAATTGATTGAATGAATTAAATGAAGATTATTTCTGTATTTTCAAATATTTGTTATGTTTTTAATGTTGGCAGCTACACCGACGCTAACTTCACAGACACGAAATGACACCCATACAATGACAAAAAAAAAATCTGAATCGTGTTCGTGATCAAAATCAAGATTTCCCAATGGAAAACGCCATTAATAGACGCATAATGTAAACAGTCAGGTGCGGTTCTTAACAACTGTCAAAATGACTGGAATGTGTTAGATATCTTCCACATTTGTTTTTTCTCCGGTCTTTGGTGCGTATTTCTAGTTAGGTTTTACGCGAGCGAGCTGTCGGAATTTGACAATGAACAGTTTATTGATTATTAGTCGGTTTTAATTATTACTATTTATTATTTTTTATCAATATAAATAGAAACAAAATGTCGCTATTTCGTAAGCCAAAGAAGACAATTCAACGTCGTGTTTTCTCAACATACGACGATGAAGATGGTAACCATTTGGATAACGGCAGTGGAGAATCTGAGAAAATGGATGTAGACGACACATCTCACTGTTCTAGAAAGCATGAAAAGAAGGATAAATATAATGATAAGAGAACCAAACATGAGATAGTTTCGAAACAACCTAAATCAAAAGCATTGCTAAGTTTTGCAGACGACGGTAAGTGTAGATGCAGCCAGCAGCATACATCATGTACATATTTGCAGTGTGCAATCATTTATAAATTAATTTGCATTTTGTTTTCGGTTCGATGAACATGATAAAATAATTTTATAAAGTTGGAAAAATAATTTAAATTATAAACAATTTCTTAATTGTTAACATCCCGGTTAAAACAGGTTCTCAACCATCTTGCCTCCTCAAAAGATTGTATATACATCTGCTTTACTATTGTTTTATCCTAAACACAACATTGACTCGCTGGTCAACACACTCATGAACTAACGGGTGATTTTTTAAGAGGTTTAGAACTTTTTTAAAAAAAAAAACACAAAAAATTCGAAAAAATTAATGAAATATTTATTTGAATCGATAGTTTTGCAATTTAATGTTTAAAGGTAATTTCATGCAAATGTTGACCGCGGCTGCGTCTCAGGTAGCCCATCCGCTGAGTCCAATTTTGGCATACTCTTTCACACATATCGGCCGGTATCTCACGAATGAATGCATGGATGTTGGCTTCCAGTGCGTCAATCGAAGCGGGCTTGTCCCTATAGACATTAGCCTTGACATACCCCCACAAAAAATAATCTAATGGTGTCAAATCGCACGATCTAGGCGGCCAATTGACCGGCCCGAAACGTGAAATTAACTGTTCACCAAACTCGCCTCGCAATTGCGCCATTGTTTCGCGTGCTGTGTGGCATGTGGCACCGTCTTGTTGAAACCACATATCATGCAAGTCAAGAACTTCCATTTCGGGCAAAAAAAAGTTTGTTATCATCGCTCGGTAGCGTTCACCATTGACAGTAACGCTGCGATTCGCATCATCTTTGAAGAAATATGGCCCAATAATGCCGCCGGCCATTAACCGCACCAAACAGTGGCTTTTTCGGGATGCATTGGTAGCTGTTGCAATGCTTCTGGCTGATCTTCACTCCAAATGCGGCAATTTTGCTTATTTACGTACCCATTCAACCAAAAATGAGCCTCATCGCTGAACACAATTTTTCGATAAAAAAGCGGATCCTCGGCCAGCTTTCCAAGAGCCCATTCACCAAAAAATCGGCGTTGTGGTAGGTCGGCTGGCTTTAGTTCTTGCACCAGCTGTATCTTAAAAGGCTTTACGCCCAAATCCTTCCGCAAAATTTTCCACGTAGTGCTGTAACAAAGGCCTAACTGCTGGGAACGGCGCCGAATCGACATTTTGCGGTCTTCTGTCACACTAGCTGATACGGCCGCAATATTTTCTTCACTACGCACAGTACGTAAACGTGTTGGTGGTTAAATGTCCAACAAAGTAAATTTGGTGCGAAATTTGGTCACAATCTTCCGAATAGACTGCTCAGAAGGTCGAGAATGCCGATCATAAAATGGAAGCAGCGCGCGATGAACATTTCGAACCGAGCACGAATTTTGATAGTAAAATTCAATAATTTGCAAGCGTTGTTCATTTGTAAGACGATCCATGGTTAAATTGCAAACCAAACTGAAGCTGTTTGACAGTGACACAAGGTACTAAACACACGTCAGCTGTCAAAACCAGTGTTGCCAAAACCAAACCAGCTAAAAAATCACCCGTTACTACCTAAGTTCTTACAAAAACCTAATTATCGCCCGTGTGTGCCGGTAATTGCAATCACTCCCAGCCAATATGCAGCTGTGCGGCATGTGATACCATGTTTTTGGAACCACATATTATAGTTATAAGGAGTTCATCCGATTAAACATCGAAAAAAAAAGTCCAGTCACACCTCCGTCATGAAATCCACACCACATAATAGAGCATCTTGAAGCACATGACTTCAGTTCCTGCTTTAGTTTGATCTTGTTAAGGTGTAGGCCAAATCATTACCCAAAATTTCCATGAATGTGTACCGAGATATTCCCAATTTCTGTATATGTCGTCGAATACCATATTTTCGCTACTTCGACTGGTGCTTTGTCACATTTGCACAGGAACAGTCAACAGTGAATGTTCAGAATTTCGGTAGTTTATTTTTAATAATTGCGTTTTTTATTTGTGAACTTTATCATGATAGAAATTTCTAGTATTCGCCAAAATGCGATGGTGATGTGATTATAAAATGCTTGTACCACTTTGATTAGGTTAATGGATGAGTGCTCTCTTAATGAAGTCATTCCCACCACATTTGAATACAACGATCAGAGTTATATAATTTTAACGCAAATCAAATTCATCATTAAAGTGTAAATACATAATTATTACCTTTCAAAACTAATTCAATAATCGGCTTTATCCTATTAGTAAAAGTTAACTAATGATCCTCAGAACTATTTTCCTGTATGTCATTGTTTAAAAATTAGCAAGGGGCATATCTGATATACTTTCATTAACGTTAACTATTGTTTTATAGATTACCAATAAAATTCTGTTGTGAAACCTTTTTTTACGGACCCTTTATTTGTCTCTATCAATGCGTTCATTCTTGATTTTTTTATCAACTATTTTAAGAAGTAGAAACCACAGAATGTCTGCACGAGTTTTTCTTCTTCCGTTTTGAATAAATATTTCGAAATTTTCTGACAAAAAAATTTATTGGGATTAAAATTTAGTCCCAGAAATAAAAGGCACCCTGTTGTGGTAGTTTTTTAAGCCTTAGTGGTATTCCGAAGTATAGCCCGAATTAATAAGGATGTCAAATTTATCAATTCAAGAGAACTTTTATTTCCTAAAGAATATACATTTGATAAATTCAAGTTTAATTAAAAATTATAATTTTTACATACGTTTGGTATTTTCCAAAAAGACTTATTTTAATTTATATTACTTTGTTGTGATTTTTGTATGTATTTGGTTATCTATATTTAGGGAAAATAATTGTAAATATGTAAGCATTTTAATGAATAAATTCAAGTTTTTTAACAAATTAACCTTAATCGTAGACTACGTCTCAAAAAACCGGGATTCAAAAGAAATGTGACTTTTGACATTAAATAGTTAACCTTCTACCAGGCCCCAGTACTGCCAGGCGTTATACCATCTAATTAAGTGCTGCCAGGTTTAGCAACACACCCAAAATATGTGTCTGAAGGAAATTACGCCCAACAACATGTGGCTCTGGTGTGGCTTTTTAGCTGCGTGGGTTGTTAAAATTAAGTCTCAAATATCAGCTATGAAACCATATCCTTACTGAAATATATATTGAAGGAAGGAAGGAACCAAAACCCACCTTCTTTGCTATTTTTGTCTCCAACTGAGTGTACAGACTCAAAACAAAACATTCCTCCGCAAAACGAACACAAGTATCCAGGAATGGAAAAAATGTTCAGAAGAGATTTGAGTTAATCGCATGTGCATGTTTTTTTTACCATGCTCACCTAAAGTCTAAAAATATGTGTAAACAAGTTGTTGCAGAGCCGACTAGAATAGCAATCACGTCAAAAACACTGATCGACTACGTTGTAACTAACACCAAAGAGTATACAATTACATAGAGTGCGCATCTCATACAACGAAAATTTACTATGAGGGCTACTGATGTTGATACCCCAATGTTTAAATTGCCAATCCAGCATCAAGCAACAGCATAGCCGATGCATACGAGCGACGAAAATTCCCTTCGGACTTACCGCCCGCGTCTGAAACGGCTACAACATTTTTAGCTGTGATGCGTACTCTATAGCTATATACCTTTTTGCTAACACTTACATATCAGTCGCTTAAACATACCCGGAACTCAAAATTAGTGATCATGAAATGTGGTTAATACTTCTTAGACAAAATAGAGACGTGCTTGAAAAAAATAAAATTGAGGTCTTTAAGTACAACAAATTTTCCTTCCTAAACCAGCTAAGGCACTGCGATCTTGGGCTTAATAATCTAGATCCTGACTTAATCGGCAGAAAGTTACAAGAGGAGTTAGTGCAAATAGCAAAAAACCATGTTTACTCTAAGGTAATTGGCGGTAGCGATAACTATTGGTTCAATGCAAGACTAAGGAGCTTGAAACGTCTGAAGATTGCAAGATATCAGGAAGTTAGATTGTGAGACAGTGAGAAATAAAACAGGGTTTATTAGGGCTACAAACACCAGCATTAAAAATCAAATTGCAAGAGCTAAAGACCAAAAAGCCATGTGGAGAGTTATAAAAACTCATTTTTTTAAATGAAGCAAGACAATCGACTAAGGATATTTATTTTAACGGAATATGCATAAAAGGTGATGAGAACATTGCTAATGAGTTCAACAATTTTTTTTGACAGGTATTTTAGACATTAACAAATCAATTCCCTGTCCGCGGCCCACCATGAGTACTGAAATCACTAGCACAATATTCCTCATTGATGTTCAAAACATGAGGCAGGTGTTACGATCACTAAATTAGAAGAAAGACTTAAACTACATCAGTGTGAAGATGTTCTTGGATGCAATGGACGTAATTGGACCAGTTTTCAAGCGTTTAATCAACAAATCTTTAAGTAGGGGATCTTTCCCCGAGTCATGAAAAGAATCGATAATTACGCCTACTGAAAAAGTTAAAGGAACCAAAAACGCGAGGAATTTCGGCCAGTAAATGCGTTGCCTATAGTTGAGAAAGTTTATGGAAAAATAGTTCAAATTCAATTGGCGGCCTTTTTCGAAACAAATAACCTTTTCTCGAAAGCCAGTCGGGATTTAGGAAAAAACATTCGTGTGAGTCAGCCCTGAACAGCGTTAGTTGGAAAGAGGAGCTTGCTGCTAAGAACTTCGTTGTTGCAGTTTTCTGGACTTTAAAATTGCGTTCGATATGGTCGGCGCATTCTTGTTTCTAAACTTCATAATTATGGTGTCTGAGGCAAGGAATTGGAATGGTTTGAGTCATTTCTGAATAGGAGATCTCAGAGGATAAGAGTTATTGGAGTTTTCTCCAGCAGTATTGAAACTACCCTTGGAGTTCCTCAAGGATCAATTCTTGGTGCTCTCCTCTTCATTATCTATATCAACGACATTAATCGACAGCTTAGATTTGCCCAGATAGTCCTATTTGCGGACGATGATGCTCTCTTATTTATTTCCGGAAGGAACATTGATGATTGTGAACGTGGAATGCATGAGGACTTATTAGGCTAAGTAAATGGATGAGGGCTTTAATTAAATGTCAGCAAATCCAAATGCATGGTTCAAAAACATAAAGTTACGATTAATCTAATTATTGAAAATGAGTCTATTAAGCAGGTTGATCTAATCAAAGGAGTTTTCATTGATTTGAATCTAACGTTAAGTCCTCAGGTGGAATAAATTGTAGGAGAAAATTGCAAAAAAGTAGTTTTCTTTGGTAGAATTAGAAATAAGATCTCAATAATGAGTGCAGTACACAATTTGTGTACTACACATATATAACGTTATGATCAAGCCTCACTTTGAATATTGTACTTCAGTTCTTTATCTTACATGAAACTATGATTTTAAAGCTACAACGAATGCAAGGCCCTAGGCCATGGGATTATTTTAAAATATACCCGTTATAGTCCAAATAGGTCGTAGTAGTTGAATGTAAAACATAGAATCAGTTTCAATGTTTTAACTTTCATTTTAAAAATAAAATTTGATCTTATACTTTAATATTTAAAAAAAATATCATCGATATGTAAGCGATTATCTACCCTATAATATAAGAACAGGCGATGATTTTTGTTTCCCAGCTTATCGGGAAAATGTTACAAAAAAAATATGTTTCACAAAGGTTGCGCGTGGTTTCACTCACTACCATCAAATTAAAAAAAATGAAAGTAACTTAAAACGATTTAAAAGACTAACAGCTTATAAAATCGGATGCACTCTACCGTATAACTAATAATGCATGTTATAACTTCTCTTTATACATTAAGTTATGTTTAAATTTGTATGTATTTATTATTTTATGGATTTTAGATAGCAAATTATGCTAAATATAATATAAATTAATAAATAAAGTAATGTCAGCGGCTTTAACAATGTGATTCGTCTCTTCATAACAACGAAAATGTCTATAACTCCCATCTATTTATGAAACTAACCGATCTGTTTTCAAAATCAATTCGAATCTAAGGTTATCCAAACGTTCCTCTGATGCAATTCCACCCAAGTCTGATATCGCGAATCCGTATAAACGTCTGGCTTCTTCAAATATCGCAACTTTCCCTTCATTAATTATGTTGAAGAAGCATTGCCTTCTTATTCTATTATTTCCCAGATAAGTTGTGGCTCGCAATGTGTTTTAATTACAATCCAAATGACCGACGCTGTAGAGAAAGGTAATTTATTAAGTGACACTTACCACAACCAATTGGAATGCAGTTAGCTTAAGATCGAAATATTTGGAGAGACATGCTGGCACAGCTTAACTAATGATTCCACAGCCAGTTACAAATGTTTACTCATCCCTGAATATTAGATAGGTACTTTTAGGTATCTAGATTTTAGAAGTGTGTATGAATAATCCCATTAAGTCGTATAAACCATTTTGTATTTTCCATAAGGCGACAGTTTCATTTGTTTTTGTATATCCTGCTAAAATAAAAAAATTAACTCAGTACAGTAATGGTCGATCCAGCTGGAAACCTTCTGTTATCGTTACTGCCACCACAAACACTTCAGCTAATCTTCAATAGCGGCATCCCTACTGTTACTGGTACTATTGTGTGATATAACCTGGATCACAAAAATAAATAAAATTGATTTGCGGAACAGCTTCCGACAAAATATTGGGTGCAGTGTTTTCAGGTTTCATCAACATTTTTAAAAACCGGAAAATCTATCGGTAAACTTTAGTTTTCGATTACGTTTTTTTTAATTGTAAAATATAAAACCCTTTTCAAATTATAAACTCTTCTTGCTTTTATTTTTATGAAAAGTGCTTTTCATTAACTCGTGTGATCATTTAATTTTTTTACAGATGAAGAGGATGAGGTTTTCCAAGTCCGTAAATCATCACACAGTAAAAAAGTAATGCGTATGATGGATAAAGAACGACGTAAGAAAAAGGCAAAAGAGGACAAAAACTACGATTACGATATCACAAACCAACAGTTGGATCATGACAATGGCTTAAGTTACACCAAACAACATGAAACTTCAACAACCAATATCATAACCTCTATGAATAAAGGTGACCAAAAGCATTCATTGACATTGTCTTCTTCAGTACAGAGTAAATGTAAAAGATCAGATAAGATTCAAACAGAAATTCGCACAGACGACTTTGTGGTAAGGTTATTATTATCAGTTTTACATTTCTTTGTTGATGGACTTATTCGTAAATAAAAATATATATATATATATATGTGAATGATTTGTTACCGATTCATTCTTCATTATAAAAAAAGTAACATACTAAATAAATTTTTTATATGGTCGATATTTTTGCGCTTATATGAGCACTTTTACTTAAAACTTTGTATATTTGCTTCTAATTGATTTATTTCATTATATTTTAGTATTTGGTATTAAGTTTTTAACATTGTCCACAGCTTGTTGTTAAAAAATCAGAACCTGAGCTTATTCTCAATGGAAGGTCAGCCTTATGTGCCGGTAAAGATGATATGTCGGACGAAGAAAATCAAATAACTACTGACGATCAAAGTAATGGCAAGCATATGTTTTCCAAACCTGAACACTTAAAGCAAATTCTTGAAAGTGGTTCGATACCAGATGCTGCTATGATTCACGCAGCTAGAAAGCGTAGACAAAAAGCACGTGAACTGGGTAAGTTTTGACTATTTTTTTCGTTATTTATATTTTTTAAATAATTTGTTTTGTTGTATTTGTGTAGGTGATATTATACCAGTAAATGAGCCAAAAGATCCTCCAACCAAGGGAAAGCGACTCAATCGAGAAGATGTCGAAGTGGAAAATTCAGACGAAGAGGAACGCGTCGATATGAATGCAATAACTGGAAAAAAAGAGCTAGAAGAACGGCGTGAACAATTTTATTCTGTTGAAAATTATTGTATGTATCGATGTATGGGCTGATGGACGTTGTCGCATGCAAATCAGGCCTAGTTTTTTTTCTTGAAAGCTTATTTGATATATAAGAAAAATATTGAATATAAAAAAGGGATATTCGCTATACGAACTTTTTCCGTAGATTCCGATGACGATTCGGATCGAGAGACGAATGAATGGGAGAATCAACAAATTCGTAAAGGCGTAACTGGGGCACAGGTACACAATTTGATATTGATATTTCGAAAAACTAAGTTTAAACTGTTTTTGTGTAGCTTGTGACTGCACAACAAGAATCGGTTTTATCAAGATTTATGATAAAATCATCGTCTAATCAATCAGAATATAAATCACCTCAATCAACATCTACGTTACTAGATGAAGCCTATGCAAAAAATTCGTTAGAGAAACCACAGCAATCGACAAGCTCCAAATCAGAAAAAGAAAGCAAAATATCCGCATTAAGAACACCTCAAGAAATAACAGAATCCATTAGGACAAGGTAAATTATATAATGAACCCAATGCTTATATTAAATTTTATTTCATTCAGATTAATAAAGCTTAAAGAGCTAAATGCGAAACACAAAACTGATATCGAACGGATAACAGGCGAATTAAAAGTTTTAAAGCTTGAAGAAATTAACTGTACCCAAAAAGCACCAACTGCCGCTGCAAAATATCGTTTCTACCAAGAAATTAATGGGTATGTGAGCAATCTTGTGGAGTGCTTAAATGAAAAGGTATGTGATCATTAGAATAGCGCTCGGTACTTTGTTCCTTAAGGATGTAAATTGAGATATTTATAATAGTACTCCCGATAGAAATGGAGTAATATGACGATGTCCGTTAATTTCAATTTTTTTTGCGGAGATAGAAGTCTACCGGAATATTTAATAGGGCAAGCCATTACAAATTCTGTTAAAGGAATTTTTGTGTGTTTTCTCTTGTCTCGTGAGTTATAAGTGACCTGTGTTCTCTTCTCTTTCTCCTACAACTGTACTGCCATGCATTATTTTCGTATATCATTTTATTACTCACTTCACTCACTTAGAACATCTCAAGTGATTTTCTTTATGCCCTATCAGTTTCTTGTATCTTGTATTTTTCATTCGTAATTCATATCTCATACGCATATCTCGGGTAATTTGAATCAAAGGAATGGAGAGCAAAATGAGTTAGAGCTTTTCCAGAACTAGATATTAGCAAAGAATAAAGAAATACATTGATTGCGCATCTCATACAACAAAAATTTTCTATGTGGAGTACCGATATTGATACCCCAGCATCAAACAACAGCATAACCGATGCATACGAACAACGAAAATTCACCTTCGCACTTACCGCCCGCGTCTGAAACGGCTACCAAATTTTTAGCTTTGATGCGTACTCTAAGTAGTTCGATACTCTTTGATATTAGTAACTGTGTATCAACTAATATTTCGATTCTCGTGTAGCTTCCTGACAGGGGTTGAATTTGAATCGAGAACTGTACGAGTTCATTTTTTAATTTGCGTGCATTGTAAGGGTAATCGTAATGCAATTACTGTGTGGCTTGGAGTTTTACAGTATAGAATTTTTGCATATTTTGTTTTTTTTTTTTATTAGTATTAAGAATTTTTGATAGCTCGAATGATCATTCGATTATAAAGAACACTCGAGTACTAATGTTTCGATTCTTTAAATCATTCGATTATGCCCATCACTATTAAGACTGCCATGAAAAGCTGCTCATATACGCAGTTCAGAATCGACGTTAAACTGGAGGTCCTAATATTTATATATCTTCGCACACACAAATTAATAGAGAAACTACGATTCAGGCCCTGTATGGGCCAGACATGTAATTTTTGTCAGTGAAAGAACCTTGGGATATTTCAGCATTTGTTGTAAAGAGGATATACATTTTAAAGTGAAACTTTTTTAGCGACGTTTATTTTGTAAAATGCCCTGTTACACATTTGTCGATAATAGAGGGAAATGGATAAACGATGAGACACATGGTTTTCATATAATTATTCAATAAACTATCGAGACATAGGCGTGTTTCACTTACGTATCACAATAATGGCGTGTATCACCTTTCCTTGTTCCAACCACGAAAATAGGTGCATTTATTTTGTTAGGTAGAAGACACCCATCACTTTTTAACTACTACCCATTGTGAGTGGTGGTGATGAGCGTCAGACCCCTTTGTTAGGAACCAACTTTAACGTAATTGAGGAAATTACTTTTACAACATGCTCAGATCTTTTCCTTTTGCATATCATTGCTCGATCTTCTTGAGCCTCGGGGTATGAAAAGAGGAAATTGTGAAATAAATTTATGAATAGAACGTAGTTTTGATAGTGGAGAAGACTGAAACTTGTGTAAGTAATTGTATGGACAAATCAAATCAAATGGCTCAAAGAGTTTGTTAGCCAATAACAATAACTGTTAGTTGATTGTAATTTCGGCAATGTTTCTCTACTACACTGGCTTCGATTTTGCCATTACGGTGAGCGGTCTCGATTGCTGTCCAGTGGTTGGAAATGGAGATTCGGTATTATTTGCCGTCTGAGGAACTCAATACGGGCATCTTGCTGAGCAAGATTCGCCCTATTTAATCGGTTAGCGGTGTTATATAGTTTTTATAACTGAGTACTTCAGTGGTCACGTGTCCACTTTTGTTTTCTTTTTCTTACTCTTCTATTCAATCGATTTTTCGGTATATTCAGTCAATTTTATTGATTAGTAAGTTGACCCCACACCTGATTTATAATGACGTTTGTATATAGGCCCCAAAAATAGCCGAATTGGAAAAACGAGCTTTATCAGCACTATCACGGCATCCCATTTACTTGATAGAAAGACGTAGACAAGACGTTCGTGACCAAGTTAAGGAGATGACAGAATCATCCAGTAGTAAGTACGATTGTAAACAATAATACAATAAAAACGTACATCCTATTTCGATATGCTTCTTAGAATGCTTAGGATCAGCTCTACGGCGGGGTCCAGAGCATGAAGAAATAATTAAAAGGACCGCCGAACGTGAATGCAGAAGAACCCGACGACGCTGTGAAAGAGAAAAAAGTGATTTGAGCACGACACATTTAGATGGAATGTCCAGTGATGATGAAGTTTCCGATCGTTTTGTAGAACAGAAACAAAATAGTATTGGTAAGTGAAATAAAAAAATTGCAACACTTTTCGGTAGCAAGTTGAAAAATATAAATGTTTATATTTATCTATGTTTAGACCAATTGGAAATTGAAGTAGACGACTTGTTTGTGGATGCCTGCGACGAATTCTGTAAACCTGAGCTAATACTTGCGAAATTCAATGTCTGGCGAAAAACAGATATGGAATCATATAAGGATGCTTTTGTTAGTCTTTGCCTACCCAAGGTTTGAAAGTTTTGTTATAATATGTTTCCACATGTATTTTAATTATTTGTACTTTACAAATAATATTCTTAGATCATGGGTTCTTTAGTTAGAACCGAAACGCTTGTGTGGAATCCCTTAAACGAAGACAGTAAAGATATTGAGAACATGAATTGGTATTCTGCCTGTATGCTGTACGGATGGTCCGAAAATGAATCCGAAGATCTTTTGTTGATTGATCCGGACTTGAAACTAGTGCCAACAATCATTGAGAAAATATTAATTCCAAAAATCACTGGTACATGCTATATAACTTGTTTTGTGTATTTTATTATAAATGTTATTTTTTGTTTCAGAAATTGTCAGCAATTGTTGGGACCCCATGTCAACGACACAAAATCTTCGATTAATTGGCCTAGTAAACCGCATTGGTCGGGATTATCCAATTCGTGAGTTATCATCCCCACTTCAGCATCTTTTTCACGCTATTCTTGATCAAATGAAATCATCACTTGATAACGACGTGTTTATACCCATCTTCCCAAAGCAGTAATAATTTATATAAGAAGCTGTATAATAAGAATACAAAATAATTATTTGTTCACTTCTATTTAGGGTGCAGGAAGCAAGGACGTCTTTTTTCCAAAGGCAGTTTTGCAGCGGCCTTAAATTGTTTCGGAATTTTCTAAGTTGGCAAGGAATAATAGCGGATAAGCCACTCAGAGATTTAGCAATTTCATCCCTATTAAATCGATATTTGTTACTAGCCATGCGGGTGAGCAAATTATTATTTTTTTTATTTTTATATTTTTACCATATACATTAAATTAGTGATAATGGCTGTATTATCTAAAAGCAAATAATTGATTTGAAATTCCTAATTTTCCGATTGTGTAATCGATGACAAGGCAGCAATTCTTACTACTTACTTAACTAAGTGGCGCTACAGTCCGGGATGAACCTGGGCCTCAACCAACATGCCTCTCCAATTAGCCGGGTCCTTAGCTAACTGCCTCCAGTTGCGCACTCCAAGTTGGTTGATGTCGGTTTCTACTTGTGCGCGCCACTTAAGGCGAGGTCTTCCTCTACTGCGTCCGACGTCTGGCTGGGAATCTAAGATTCTGCGAGCCGGAGTATTGGTGTCCATTCGTTCCACATGCCCTAGCCATCTTAAACGTCCAAAGCGGAGTTTTTTGACCAGGGGTATGTTGCTGTACAGCTCGTATAGTTCGTGGTTGAATCTTTGTCTCCATAGCCCGTCAACGCAAACGGGACCGAAGACTTTTCGAAGAATTTTTCTCTCGAATCGACCAAGGATTTCTTAATCCGCTTATGATATGCTTCAGCGACGTAGAGCAGGACTGGGATGATCCGGGTCTTATATAGGATCTCCTTAGTAGTTCGAGTGAGGGCTTTACTACTAAATTGCCTTCTTATCCCGAAGAAACAGCGGTTAGCAAGAGTAATTCTTCGCTTGATTTCTGACGAGATGTTGTCAGAGTTAATAGCAGAGCCGAGGTAGACAAAGTCCCGTACTACCTCAAAGATATATCTGTCAATGGTGACGTTCTGTCCAATTCGTCGATGTTGTGAGTCCTTTCGTGATGACAGCATATACTTAGTCTTACCCTCATTTACTGTTAAACCCATTTTTACCGCTTCCTTCTCTATACTTATAAATGTGGCTATGACATCACAGTCCTACCAATGATGTCAATATCGTCGGCGTATGCTAGTAGTTGCACCGATTTTTGGAAAATTGTGCCTCCGGTGTTGGCTCCGGAGTTTTGCACAATCCTCTCAAGAATCAAATTAAATAAGTCACATGACAGCGCATCGCCTTGCCTAAATCCTTTTTTGGTATCGAATGTGTCGGTGAGGTCGTTTCCGACCCTGATGGTGCAGAGAGAATTCTCCATTGTCATCCTACACAAACGGACGAGTTTGGGCGGTAAACCAAAACTAGACATGGCTCTGTATAGTTCGTCTCTATAAATGCTGTCGTATGCGGCTTTGAAAACGATAAATAGGTGGTGGGTATCGATTTGGACTTCTTGGGTTTTTTCCAGGATCTGCCGAAGTGTGAAAATTTGATCGATTGTGGACTTTCCTGGACTAAAACCACACTGATAAGGGCCGATCAGGTTGTTGGTAAACGGTTTCTGATCTAATGGCTTGTTGGCATCGTTGCCATTGTTCTTCGACATTAGATGCTGTTGGTATGGTGTGAATCGAGAGCTTAAGGGATACGCGTTGCGCGAAGGCCTTGGCGGTCTCTTGCGATTGCAGTCTTTCGACATTAAATGTTTTCACAGTATTTCTTGTTTGTTGTGGATTGGTGGATATTCGCATCCTTACCTTGGCTGCAACGAGGTAGTGGTCCGAGTCGATGTTAGCCCCTCGAAATGTTCGGACATCCAAAATACTGGATGCGTGTCTTTTGTCTATCGCCATGTGATCAATTTGGTTGACTGTTCGTTGATCTGGAAACCGCCATGTCCCCTTATTGATATCGAGGTGAGGAAACCGTGTGCTGGCTATAGTGTCACTTCGTTCCGTAGCGAAGTCAATTAGCCTAAGTTCGTTACCAGACGTGTTGTCGTGTAGGCTATATTTTTCGAAAATACTGCTAAAGATGTCTTCTCTTCCTACCTTTGCATTAAAATCTTCTAGCATGATTTTAACATCGTACTTTGTCGTAGTCGCTCATAGGTTTTGTCAAGGAGCTCGTAGAAGCAGTCCTTAGTTGTATCATCTTTTTCCTCCGTTGGAGCATGAGCGCATATAAGGCTTATGTTGGAGAATTTGGCCTTGATGCGGATTGTTAAAATGCGTACGCTAATGTCTTGGAAACAGAAGACTTTTTGCCTAAGTCTGGCACTTATAACAAATCCGCATCCGAATAGTCGCTGTTTCTGCTCATTATAACACGTTCCATAGTAGATGTCACAGTTTTTCATCCTCTGTTTTGTAGCAGTTTAGGGTTTCCGCTAGTTGTTCGCCTGCACCTCTCCTGTTTAATGTTCTCACATTCCAGGTGCAGATACGAACGTTGCCCTTTTTTTTCATTTAGCAGGGTCGTCAACAGTAATATCAGTCCTTTCCGAGGCTATTAGTTGCTTCGTAACAATGGTTTTTTTCCATGGGTGTTACTGGAGGTCCAGTTCCAATTTATAAGATACCCATAGGACACGGGGCCATCAGTATCCACTACGGGATTGAGCGCTGCTGTTGACCTTTGGGTTCATCCGTCACCATCTCTGTTCAAGGGGCCTGACTTACCCTTGAAATTCCTAGATAACCTTTTGTCCGAATATGTCGAAGCAGCTCATCTAGGTTCGGCTGGTATTCATTCTGCGCCATTCTGACCAGGGTGATTATAGTGTTGCTGTTTAACGACTTGTTATCAACACTCGCACTTATCGTTTAGCAAGTCAAATCCGGTTGGATGAGACCAGTACCCGATGGTTGTCACTTGGAGGTAAAAATATGCACAATTGATGTGTAGTCAGAGTCGCGATCACTGGACATTGCCAAGCTAAAGCCAATCAGAGTCTACCCTCGTTCTACAACACCCAACCATCAAGGCTTCTCTAATTTTGCTAAAAAATTGCAGCAAAATTAGAGAATATAGTTAAACTGTAGATTACTTTGTCTTTAAACAATTCTAATAAATTGTACTACAATCTATAAACAGTTGGCTAATAATAAATTAAAATGTATTGACAAATTTAAAATTTACTTTAAAGTTACATAGAAACATCCCAACAAATTTGTTTTAACCAAACACTTTTAATCACAAATAGATTCATAAATCATTGGGTGTTAGAAGAGATTCGATTGATTGACAAAGTATCGTTGTCAGAACTAATAGCGATGTAGAAGTAGGCAAAGTCTCTTACTAAGTCGATTGTGAAATCGAATTCTTTCTTGTTGACAGCATATACTTGGCCTTGCCCTCTTTTACTACTAAACCTAGTTTATACGCTCCCCCTTCTATACACGGAAACGCGGTTACGGACAGTTTGAGCGAGATACCAGAACTAGACCTTGTTTTTGTCTGCGGCTATGATAACTATGAATAGGTAACGCGTATCGGTTCGGGCGTATTTGATATTTTTTGTCAGGATCTGCATGCTGTTCCTGAACTTTTTCAGGGATCTACATGCATGTAAGGGCAAACATGGATTTTTGTTGAGAAGACATATGCCTCTGAAATGTTTGCAGTCAAAATGGTCATGGCAATTCTTTAGGCCTTATTTGAATAAAAAAAAATCGATTTTATGTAGCTCGGCAGACTTTTTTAACAATATCAGATCTGTGTCGTAGCGAGCTTAATACATGCAGCATATAATATGCATCCACAGACATAGAAGTTATTAAGTTTGAAATCACTAACAAAATCAATAAACTATGAAATCAAAAAAGTTAGCGATATAATATATTTTTATTACTAAACAAGAAACAAATTTTACTTACACTCATTACGGCTCTAGCATACAGTTTCGCAGAGTACTTTTTAGTACGTGTTAGTACGCAGTTCAACTACATTGTTATTTTTATTGTAAACTCTACTCATGCGACTAATAGCCTCATGCATACCATAGTTGTGTTTATGATTAGGTGTATGCAAAATATTTAAACTACGCAGGTTATAGGAACCTCCCCGGTTATTAAAACCAATAGAACTTAAAAGATCGGAGCATCTATTCGTCCTGATAATAATTGGTGTAAGAAACCATGTCACTGTTAAGTCTACTTTGAGACAAAGGCAACAGTTGCAGTAGTTTAATTCGACACCTACACGGGGGGCAAATTCTGTAGATCATCTCTTGGAAGGCCTCTAGAAGCAAATCTTATGAACTTACGTTGGACTGATTCAATTCTTTGAAAGAACTGCATGCAAGGGTGTCCAAACTTATGAGGCATACTCCAAATGAACGAGACAGTTATAAAACGAAAGGGTGACGTAAGGGTCATTCAACTTATTTTTATAAATACCAACATAGAGTTGGATTTATTGACGATATCAAAATAAACACCTAAATCTTTAAAACTGTTTGGGGCACGTTTTCGTGAAAATGACATATGCTGACACTTTGTAGGGTTCAGATTCAGAACGTTTTTAAGACACCATGTGGTAAAACTGTTTAAATCGGTTTGAAGTGAACGAGAATCGTTAAGATCTCCTACGAAAAATTTCATGCCATCAGCATATATCAATGTTTTGCTATCTCCAATACAAGCTTTTACATCGTTAATCGCAAGTATGAATAAAATTGGTCCTAAATGTCTTCCCATATTGGGAAACAAAATGGTTGTACTTGGAGTCTCTAAACTTAACTTGGTAAGTTCTCAATGAGAGATATTATAGAACCCAATTTATGAATCCTGGAGGGAAATCATTGCCTTAAGTTTAAAAAGGATGATGTTATGTGGTGTATACTTTATTTTAATGGTTCTTTCTGCCTGAAAGCGGTAGATTGCTGGACATTTGATGATGGCAATACGGAAATAATCGAGAATGGGTTACACATTTCATAAAGGCCTCTAGCGATTACATTCTTTTGAATTAAAACTTTCTCTGAATTCTCTCCTTGGTCGCAACATTTTGTGTTAAGCTCATTTAAATATAAAAGGCCCGGGTTTTCAATGCGAGATCATCCTAGTTTCGGGATTAAACTCGGATTAACACGAGAAACTTGTTTGTTAGCCAATTTTAATCCAGAGTTTACTTCGAGCTAACCCAACGTTGGTAAGTTACCCCTGGATTGTTCAAATGCTTTGACAGGTGATAAAAAGGCAATCGAACAATTATTATTATCAATTCTATTTAAGTGAGTGCTTTAAGAAAATTAATACGTATAGGTAGGTTATATATTCAGATCTCAGCGACCTGAAAGCCAAGCAGTAGACAACTGAGCTGTTGCGATAAATGTGTGTTACCATATTATATCACCACTCATGAAGTCAAATTTCAACATGCAACGGAAAAACTGCTTCATGAGTTAAGTCTAGATTAAATTTAAATAGGATTGATATCCTATCATCTTTTTCTTTGTTGTTTTTATCCAAAATATTGTGTAAAATTACTACACGAAAAAGATGTCTAAAGCTAAGGCCACGCACTGAGCGGCAAGCCACAGAGCGGCTACAATCAAAATATTTCATGTCTACTTTTTGCCGCTCAGTGCATGGCCTAAGCCTAAGGCCCAACAACATAAATACTATATACGTACTCTAATTTATATATTTTTTGTAACAGGTATGTTCTAACAACGACGCACTTAGCAAAGCATACATCGTAGTCAACACGCTGCCGACGGCTTGGCTGCAACCGGAATCAGAAACGCTTAAGAGCCTACAGCCTCTTATAGCATCAATTAAATCAATTTTTGAAAGTTTCGATGCAAAAAATCCAATGCATATGTATGTATAAATGGTGATTTAAAAAAAAAAACAGATACTAACTTTAACTTATTTTTTAGGCAATCGTGTGATAAGGCGAAGCAGATTCTTCAAAGGCTGCATAGTTGGTAGATAATCAACAACATTTATAAGTTATATCGATCCTGAAACACATTACATACAAGGATTCCAAATAAATTTCCTTTTTTTATTACTAAGTTCATCTTTTTTTATTGTAAAAATATTCTAACTGAAATAACAAATTGGAGTTTATTGGAGAATAATAAAAAAATGTTACAATGAACTAATCAGTTTTAGAAACTCCAGGTTTCTCATAGGAAATTGCCAAATTTTTAATTGAAGGTTGCAGTGCATTCAATTGTTCGATTACGATGTTGTATTCCTCAGAGGCAGCATCTATTTGGAGCAGCTTCAGTACAAGATCTATGTAAACCAAAAAAAATCCGTTAAAAGTAATGATGTATGTAAGTATAACATTTTACCGTGAAATTGCATTAGTACATCGTTTTGTTCTTTACTCATATTTGGACGAATAAAAGCAAGTATTTGCGATACGAATCGTCCCGATGCATGTATAATACATCCTGTCACTGTGACGAAAAGTATCAATGCAGTTAAGTGAAAAACTAGCGCATGGTCATCGGTCTCGGACAACTGCTGGCATAGTTTTTCCTTATGTTGAATGATCAACGCTCTGTCCTTTTTCTTATCTATTTTTTTCACAATCATGCCACATGCTTTTAAAGCTTCCTCAGTGGCTAAAACGAATTCGTCAATAGTTTTGTTTAGAGCTTTGTTGAGGTCAATTAATGCCGTTTTATATTCAGGATCTGAAATTAAAAAAAAGGATTAGAACAGAACCGAGCGCAAGTAAGTACCATACTGATTACCACACTCCTGGGCAATTTTATTTCTCTGGTCGATGTTAAGATTGTTTGTTGATTTAAGGGTTACATTGCACTCATTTGCCAAATAAATAGTCAATTCATTGCAAATATCGTTTCCTAATGATTTGATTAAGTATTTCACCAATTGTGATTGCACATCAAGGGGGAAAAGCTAAGATGACGTACTGGTTAATAATGTTTTTATATTTAGGCTATTAATGCACATACCTTTAAACCCTTCTCATACAAACGAATGTCAGCAATAAAAATATTGAGTTTATCTTGCAATGATGCATGTGTCTGTCGCCGATTAGTTTGAGGTGTAGCTTCGAAAAGTCGTTGGGCTTCTTGTATAGCAGTCTCATTAATGTCTCTTTATAATGGATTATGATAAAAAATTGAATAATTCTTTTAAAAGCCAGACTTTTATTTACTCACTTGTGATATAGAATGGCGATACATTCACTTAAGTGCTCGATACCCTCCTCTTCTAGCATCTTATTAATATTTTTTGTTAAATCCCCTATCTTTACCAACTCTAATGCCTTTAAAATAAAAACATAATATTGTATAAGTAGCTGTTATTTATTATCGGTATTTGAATTTGAACATTTGGTACGTAAAACACAATCAGCCTAATTCTAAATTTTCCTGTGGAGAAGAGCTCTCCGAGAATTATTTCCTCAAGGGAGTAAAATTATCTAATTTCCCGGAAGAACCTTTTTTAATTCGAATGCGGGAAAAACATGTCCCGGTTTTAATGCCACACCGGGCACACGTACGACCGTTGGATCAAGGTTGCTTAAACATTATAACTACAATGTTTTAAACATTGGTTTTATTGTTTCAAGTAGTGGGACACCGCGTTCGAAACTGTGAGTTACTTTGACAAAACTCAATAGCGGCTGCCAAGTACGAAGTTAAAATGATGTTTTCAACACCAAGATAGTATAAGAGGACAACACCAAGTCAGGCAACAGAATAAGGCTATACTTATTCTATGTCGACGTTTTTAGCATGCCATAAGATATATCGCAACAGATGTGATGGGTTTTCCCCGCCCAATAGCGAGATTTACCTGCATTCACGAAGAATGCACATGGATTATCGCAGCCAAAAACAAGGCATCCAACCAAAACTACAGGCGAAGACGAGAGCTGCTGTCATTAAAATTGATATGCAAAGTAGAAGGAAAGAACACCACATTTTGAAAAAGAATAACAAAAGTGCGTGATAAAAAATAAAATGTGCCACTCCAGGAATGATACTGTAAGATTTTCAAAAATGTAATAAGTCAAAGCCATAGATACAAGGACTGAACAGAATCCTGTCGTGATAAACAAGAAAAAAGCGTTGATAGTCGATGATGAAAATATGGAAGAACTACGTCTTTGGACTGATAAACGGTATCTAACAGAACGAACCTAATTTAATAAAACTACCATCCACCCAGCCTAATGAAGTTAGGATAGCAATAACTAAACTCAAGGTATAACGTAGCTGCCAAAAATGACGTCATTCCTGCCGATCTACATAAAACTGGAGATGAAGACTGGGTACATGGATTAAGAATAACATTTGCAAAATTTGATCGGATACTGTCTGGAGAATGGAACCTCAGATCACCGACTCACAAAAAATGACCCCGTTTGTAGTGTAGGACAATTGAAAGAGATTTTGATTATTTTGAACGTAAATTGATTAGTGTGAATGAAAATAGGTTTGACAGCTGATTTTAAGATATTTTTAACTTTCTCTTACAAAGTTTCATTTCTCTTCATGTCTTCAGGAATAATAATTATTATATTAATTAACAATGTACATATTAAACAAATATCAAGAATAAGTTTGTTGAATCGCATAAAAGAAAATAACAAATGGAGAAACATTGTTTGTTAAAGCAATTTATTTATGTGCTATTAAACTTTTCATGAGTTACCAATATTGTCCGACTAATCAAAGGGTTGAAATTCTGTAAAAGGATTCTATTAACTAAATGTGAGAAATGAGTATTAGTTTATTGGACTTTCTAGACCTAGAAGATGTCGTTCCTGTTTTGGTTTAGCATATTTCGCTAAAGTGGATTCACTTGCGAAACAACTTTTTTTATTAATGCACTCCAAATTCGAGCTATTTGCTCAATATTTTATTAAAAATATTCCATTACCGTATCGTTATCTGAAAAAAATGTTTCTGAATAAATTACACCTAGTCGACCAGGAAGGATTGTGAAATCGATCGTTATCGACCACAGCTTCATACCAAAAAATCATAATCAAAGATCGAGTATCAATAATTGTCGATCGATGATCGACACTCCCAATATGAGTCTTTGATATACCGCCCAAATTAGACCGTCTATGCAGGATGATGATTCTAGTAGCTCTATCAAAGTGGGCAACGTGTAAGATTCAGGATGTGTGCGACGAGGTGATAATTTCCCCTGAGACGCAGCTAGTCGGCACGCTTGCGAGGCACGGCTTAGCTCGCCGGATGGTCGGGGTTGTTGCTGCGTATAATCTTACCAAAACAAAAAAAAATTTCGTGCCGAAAATTAAAGAAAAAAAAAGGTTTCCCTATTTAGCAGTTGAATGGTTACCTAATACGAATTCGAACTTGATAAAAAAAAAAATAAATAAATTTCATATTATTGCATGAACGACGAAGGCACAGTTTTGATAGCCAGCTGGTAATGCTATCTTTGAGAGAAATGAAATTCCCACCCGTTATGGCCTTGCTAAAAGCCATCCTATCTGTCCGTCCGCGCTCTCTTAATTTCTTTTACGAACGAACCCTTGATGCCTAGACCACTCTGCATTTCTTCACCTCTCCCACCCCCTCATCATGTTTCACAATCTCACCTCATTATGTTTTCAATTCATTTTGCAATCTAAAAGGAACCCTTTTATATAAAATATTTTGTTGAACATAACATTTTTATTTACGTAAAGATAGTTCATATGTATAAATTCATAGGTAGCCAATCAATTAATTTTAGGACAAAGTTATTTTGTTTTTGTTTCAATATTCAAACTAATCTTAGCAAATTTAAATTTAATTCATAGGTAACTAATAAATTAGTCATAGGATGTAGTTTTATGTAATGTTTAACGGGTAAGCTTATCCTCGCAAATTTAACTGAAATTCATAGGAACTAATAAATAAATCTAAGGATGTGGTTTAATGTAATATATATACTAATATTAGCAAATTTAAATTTAATTAGAGTGGGGTAATAGTTTAAGTAAATAGAAAAAGAATATATGTATGTAAGTGTGTACACTCAAATTAAAGAATAGGTATACTTAAGACGCATTATGTACTTATTGCATGTTATGTTAATGTAGTTCAGTGGGTTAATCTTATTTATATATTTTTGTATATGGAGACACGTATGTATTTGTTCTTAACCAATGTGTTAACGCGGTAAGTGAAATAAAATAAATAAAAAAAAACTTACTTGAATAATAGTCCCCGCTCCTCTCCATGATGTGCGCACATGATGACAGTGGATTCCCCTTGCCCGCTGTAATTTTATTCACTTATATTCCCGTATTACATACGTAGCACTATATACGTTATATATATACTTTTTTCCATATTTCTTTTTTTTTTATATATATTTACCACTTTGACCAATCTACCGAATTGATTTTTTTTTTGTCCTGTATTTTAGGTTAATAATATTATTTTTTTTCGCAATTACTTAAATTACTAACCCACAGCTCAAGCAAAACAAAAAAAAATGTGTCGAAAACCGATCTTAGTAAGTTAGGCTTTGCGCGCGATCTTCATTCGCCTAGTGAGAAAACTAAACTGGCTACTATACGGAATGACCTAGGTAGGTAAGGAGCGTGTTGATGTTTTCTTCTTGCTGCGGATGAGATGGGATCCGTTTTAAGCTGTACTTCTCACAGAGATCCTCAGCCACTGGGTATGCTGGATTAAGGGAGATTTTGGTAAAACCGCTTTAAAGAGCGTCGCGACAACGTCGTGTAGAAGCACCAAAATCCCCGTGACCTTTATAATTTAAAGTCACGGGTGAATTTTCTATTAAAAGAGAACACAAACGTATTTTTGTTGTTTAACATATACGAGTATGCATGTAGTTCATTCGATTCTTACCTCGCTTTCAATAATTAAGTCTTATTGAAAAAAAAAATACTAGACGGAGAAATATGTCAATTTCTGACGGATTTTCAACTTGGTGGACGTCCTTTAAAGTCGTCTTTTAGAAAATTTCATGCACAAATTTCATGCACATAAATATATACATAAATATACATGCGGTAGTATAAGCTCACGGGTAAATTTAAAATATAAGCGGATAGAATTTTTATCATCCCGTAGAAGCGACTTTTGGAAATGGCAACTTACAACCGCGGAATGCACTATGCGACCACAAAACGAAGAAAGAGGTCAGATAATCATTGGCACCCTATTATATACAGTCTGTTTAACATCAGCTTAGATGGTCAGCTTGTAAATGCTTTCTCTTTCTTTTGAGCCTTTAGCCGAACACCCAATAACTGCGCGAAACTTAAGTTATGCTTACACTTTCTTCTAAGGGGTATTTAATCAGGCCACATTATACAGTATTGTTGCCTACTGTAGGGGGATATTACAAAACAATTGATTTTTCGAATGATTATCTCGTAAAAGCAATTGAAACTACACCAACATCAAAATTGTTACGATTTGTTTTTTTTTTCTTTTATATAACTTAAAACGTGTGGCCTCGACTCGCGACCCTGAGATTTCAAGTGTCTCATTCCCTACCATGATTTTATATAGCTGGGCTATCTCCTTAGATCCTTAGTGTGATATATACCTATGCGTTTACCTTGTAAGTTTTCAACTTCATAAGCACTTCGACCAACAGCTTTAACGATTCTGCATTTCAAAAATTTCGCACTTAGCTTTGCATTAAATCTTTTGGTCGCATCACTCAGTACAAAGTTTCTTCGAAATACTTCTTCCCCTGGACGAAAAGTAACATTTGAACTTCTTGTATTGTACGTTTTCTCGTTTCTTTGATATGCTTTTTTCAGATTTTCTTTGATCTTGTTCCTCACTACATGTAATCGGTCGGATTTTGAAAGGGTAAAAAAATCTCCGTCGTTTAAAACGTGAAGTTTCCGAAGAAGATCATACATACTTCCATGTGTTAGCTGGTGGTTTCCAAACAAGCAGTGATATGGGGTTGTACCTATGGATTGATGAAACGAAGTGCAAAGAGCTTGTTGGATATCTGGAATATTTTTATCCCATTCACGTTGGTCTTCTCCTAAATACATACGAATTGAGGACAATATTGAACGATTTACCCGTTCTGAGGCATTTGCCTGAGGAGAGTATAACGCTGTTTTCATATGCTTAACGCCATTCATATCTAGAAACTTTTTAAATTCATTCGATACGAATTGTTTTCCGTTATCAGAATGAATAATTTCTGGTACGGAAAATTTTTTAAAAACTTCTTTTTCAAGGATTTCGATAACTGCCTTTGTGCATGCTCTTTTCAAAGGGTGTAAAAACACGTATTTCGACATATGATCTAATACTACCAGTAAGTAAATATTTCCTACCTTCGAACGAATATAAGGACCCATAAAATCTATAAACAGTTTCTGAAATGGTCTACTAGATTCGAATTGTTTACCCATAGGTGATCTAAGCGTTTTGTTAGGAGCCTTATTCGCTTTACAGTCATCACACTTCTGCACAAATTCTCGAACTTGGGTTACCATGTTAGGCCAGTAATAAAATTGTCTTATACGCTCAAGTGTTTTTGTCATGCCACCATGGGATGAACTGGGTGGAATATGTGCGGCTTTTATTAAGGGCTGGGTGAGTGCGGATGGTATCCATAACTTCCATTCTATGTCGTTTTTGTATATTTCTTTTTCACTAGCCGAAATACGTTTAAAAACTAGATTCTCCGATAGCTTTACATCCGGCAATGTGTCCAAATGTGTTTTCACTATTTTAATTAGCTCCAAATACTCCACTGATTTAAATTCTTCGTGAGATAAGTCTACTTTTATTGTATCATTCAGATTAAGTTCTTCCACAAACGCGCGAGAAAGTGCGTCTGGTACAATATTTTGCGTACCTTTTCTGTGCTCAATTTCAAACTTGAATGCCTGCAGTTTAAGGGACCATCTAGCTAGTCTGCCGCTTAAATCCTTCAACCCCATAAGCCACTTAAGACTTGCGTGGTCCGTAATCACCGTGAAGGGCAATCCTTCTACATAAGGTCTGAATTTTTTTATTGCAAGGATCGCTGCTAGACATTCTTGCTCAGTAACGCTATAATTACGCTGGCAAGAATTGAGTTTCTGAGAAAAGAATGCTATTGGCATCTCGTTGTTGTCGTCGTCATATTGAAATAGGACTCCTCCAACCCCATAACTGGATGCGTCGCATTGAATCCAAAACCTTTTCGTAAAATCCGGGTTTGATAAAAGTGGAGCAGATATAAGGGCTAATTTGAGAGCTTTAAATGATTTCAACGCTTGTTCAGTAAAAATGAACTGCTTGGCTTTTCGTAGACAATCAGAAAGTGGAGCTGCTAATGTGGCAAAATTTCGAATAAAACGACGATACCATCCGCATAGGCCTAGGAATCTTCTTACCTGTTTCTGCGATTTAGGTACAGGGAAATCCTCAATCGCGGACACTTTGTTTGGGTCCGGTTTAATGTGTCCCTGAGCTACAACATAACCCAAATATTTTAATTCCTTACAACAGAAATGGGACTTTTCTACGTTTATCGTCAAATTAGCTTTCTTAAGACAAGTAGCTACGCGGTCTAAAATGAGAAGATGACTTTGGAAATCTGGCGATACCACTAGAAGGTCATCGAGATAGACGAAAACGCTCTCTCTTATCTCTGGCGGGATCACTTTATCCATCAGGCGGCACATTCTTTGGGGTCCATTACATACCCCAAATGGCATAACCGTAAACTGGTAAAGTGGTCTACCTGGAACTGTAAATGCTGTTTTCTCCCTCGATGTCTCTTCTAGCGGAATCTGCCAAAAAGCATCCTTTAAATCAATGCTGCTAATGATATGTGTGTTTTGTAACCTGCTTAACATCCCCTCAATATGAGGTAAAGGGTATGCATCCTTCTTTGTAAGGTCATTGACTTTGCGCAAATCTACACATAAACGATTCTTTCCAACCTTCCGGAGAAGAACGATAGGAGAGCTCCACGCGCTCGTGCTTTCCTCCAAAACTCCCAAAGATAGCATGCGGTCTAGCTCCTCGTAAATGAGGGTTTGAATTGCAGGTGACACTGGGTAGTGGCGCTGTTTAACCGGCTCCACATTACCAGTGTCTATAACATGCACCTCTAGTGGAGTTTTGCCTAACCCATTGATAGCAAAAGAAGGAAATGCTCGAATACATTTATCAAGATCGGCTTTTTGTTGTATTGTGAGGTCGTACAGGTTGTTAACTGGCGATTCTTGTTCTTTTAGTTCACTAATAATTCGTGGGACCAAATCAAAGGTACGCCAAAAATCGATTCCCAAATATAGCGGCTGATTTAAACTTGGTACTAAATAGAGATCAATTTCCTTTGAAAGTGAATTAAAGCTGACTGGTAATTTTACACGACCAACAATTTGCTGTGGGTTGCCATCTGCCGTTTGCAATGAGGACTTAAAGTTTATAACCTTGAGGCCAAGGTCTCTTACGAGATCTAAACATCCCTTCCCTAGACAAGATACAGTGGCACCACTATCAAGTAAGCCTGCTATTTCTCTCCCTAGTACTAAAATCTTGGTGTAGAGTCTTGGATCATCACTCATGCTAAAGGAACAAGAACCCAATATGATTCTGTAGAGTTTTCGTTTTTTGTACCGAATTCGTGCCCTTCCTGTTTTTGTCAAGGAGTTGCATGAAGAAGTCAACTCATCTAATTGGAATATCTTTGAACGAATTGTATTGTATTTCGCTAGTCTAATATCGTATGGTTCTGCCACAGATGACATTTTTTTCGATTGCATCGGTTTTTTAGTAGAGTTATTTTTCAAAACAGTAATTTGTTTATCGTGAATGCTACTATGAAAAGGTGTTGGAAGAAGTTCAGTGGATGTAGATTTATCTATGCCTCGGGGTTCGTTTGGGTCGAACGAGACTCCCCGGGTCTGTTCTCGCTCGGTTTGGAGTTTCCCATTGGATTACACTTTTGACAAGTTGGTGTTGTTACTCCATTGTTACCACATTTGTAGCAAAATAAATTTCTTATCGGAGAGGGACATTTCATAAAAGAATGTCCAGGCTGCTTACAGTTAAAACAGTTATAACTTACTTTCTTATTAATTAAATTCAAAGGAAAATTAGAATTCCTGTTATTGTTGAACGCTGAAAGTTCAATTGAGTTATCAAAAGTTGGCTGATCAGATTTGTCATAGCCCATTTCGTGTATATGTTGGGTTCGTCCACACCTAGATTGATCTCGAGAGCTAAATAATTTCTCCGCCTTCCTGCATTCTTCCCTAAATTGCTCTAGCGAATGAATAGACATGGGATAAACGAGACCTAGGAGACGACTACTTATTTTACACTTCATAATTTGAAGTAGTTGATAATCTGGCATGGATCTTTTCAACTGATTCTTAAGATGCACGATACTGTTATAATAATCGTCGAAGCATTCATGGGACTGTTGCCGACGTTCAGTTATCTGCTGGATAATCTCAATATCATTATCATGTGTCTTGAATTGCTTGTAAAGTGACTGCTTAAGACTGGGCCAATCTGGTCTAGGATTTGACCGTAAAAACTGCCAGTACCATTCTTGTACCACTCCAGATAAAAGAATATGAAAGTTGCTTAGGATATATGGCCAAGGGCAATCATAGTTGGTTTTCAGTGTTTCCACACGAAATAAAAAGTCTTGGACAGACATAGACTTATGGGTTCCATCGTATTTAATACCCCATCTGTCTAACTCAATTTTTCTGTTATATGACGTTTGTGGAAACTGTTCTACTCGTTCTGGATTATTACTATTCCGATCATGATTCTCGCGCTCATTAGGATACCAAGAATTGTGCTGGGATCTTACATTCGAAATATTTTGCGAATTACTGCTATAACTATTTCTGTGATCATTCGCCGGATTTTCTGGTCGTTGATGAACGTTTTGATGTTGATAAAAAGTAGTTGGAGGTGGAAAATTATAGATGTGGGGTACAGAGTTGGTGGAAGGCAACTGTGTGCCGGCATCATTTATCTTAGAATTGTTCAAATTTGCTTGGTTTACTCGCTCTTCTAAGAAAACAGCCCTTACTGTTTCTGCAACAGATTGTTTCACCTTCTCTTCTACACTTTGGTACATGCAGGCATGTCTAGAATTCATCTTCTCTTCAAGCAAACTAAACATGCGAGCTTGACTTTTACCTATACTAGCATCTATAATATTCTGAATATGTGTACTTAGAGAAGTTTGCTTATTCG
Organism: Rhingia campestris; assembly: GCA_932526625.1. NCBI lineage: Eukaryota > Metazoa > Arthropoda > Insecta > Diptera > Syrphidae > Rhingia > Rhingia campestris. The sequence continues at coordinate 56,981,463 of OW052183.1, forward strand.
GGGTAATAAAAAGCTCATTGGGTTCACTACGATTTTCAGAAAAGTTTTCATCTTCCCTTCTAGGAGTGCTAATGTTATGTTGAACGTTGGGTTGGACATTTGATGGTGTTGTGGTTGTAATAACTAGTGGAGTTTTATCACAAGTGTTCCGAATTGGAGGCGTAAAATCTGCTAAATTCGCATCAATAACTTCTCCCATATCTTGCCTAGATGAATCTTGATTCATGTTAGAGAGTGGCGAACTTCTTGGCTCCAAAATTGGAGGGGGAGAGTGTTGTACTGCCTTAGAACCACTAAGTGAATAATTAATATTTGATTGGCGCGTATTGTGAGGATGCCTTGTTAAAGGTCTATTTAAATCATGAATTGACTTCCTTTGATCTTTAGGTACAGCTCCTTTGGACTTATCCATCTTATTACACAATATTATTAAAACATTAAATCTCAAATACCAAATATATAGAATCGAGTATCGATTCGAAGCACTGCACGATTGCACAGTTAAATTTTTGTATACGGGTAAGAAAATTATCATACAAATAAAAGGTGAGATTGGTTAAGAGTTAGGGGGTGAAGAGTAGATTTACGGCAAGTGGTCTTAATCTTCTACCTTCATGCAAATAGGTAACTTAATTGAAATGTAAAAAAAAATCATGCAATTTAACATCAGATATGTTAATACGTTGCACTGATCTAATAAACGGCAACTATATCATTGAGAAACTCAAGTGTTTCCTGCTATCTTTAATCTCCAGTGCAACCCCCTAGGTACTACTTTAATGTTGACCTATGGACCACTGGGTTAAATTAAAATTGAGATCACAAAATCTTTGACGTTATGTATTGCTGATTATCATACTATATAGGCTAATACACCGTTCTAAAGATTATACTTTGAGTTTCTGAACTGATCACACGAAAACTATTTCAATGAACTAAAATAAGGAATTCTAAAGAAAGGTCTTCATACGGCAAGAACCGTAGCTATTCGTTGGGCGCCATTGTTTGTAAGATTCAGGATGTGTGCGACGAGGTGATAATTTCCCCTGAGACGCAGCTAGTCGGCACGCTTGCGAGGCACGGCTTAGCTCGCCGGATGGTCGGGGTTGTTGCTGCGTATAATCTTACCAAAACAAAAAAAAATTTCGTGCCGAAAATTAAAGAAAAAAAAAGGTTTCCCTATTTAGCAGTTGAATGGTTACCTAATACGAATTCGAACTTGATAAAAAAAAAAATAAATAAATTTCATATTATTGCATGAACGACGAAGGCACAGTTTTGATAGCCAGCTGGTAATGCTATCTTTGAGAGAAATGAAATTCCCACCCGTTATGGCCTTGCTAAAAGCCATCCTATCTGTCCGTCCGCGCTCTCTTAATTTCTTTTACGAACGAACCCTTGATGCCTAGACCACTCTGCATTTCTTCACCTCTCCCACCCCCTCATCATGTTTCACAATCTCACCTCATTATGTTTTCAATTCATTTTGCAATCTAAAAGGAACCCTTTTATATAAAATATTTTGTTGAACATAACATTTTTATTTACGTAAAGATAGTTCATATGTATAAATTCATAGGTAGCCAATCAATTAATTTTAGGACAAAGTTATTTTGTTTTTGTTTCAATATTCAAACTAATCTTAGCAAATTTAAATTTAATTCATAGGTAACTAATAAATTAGTCATAGGATGTAGTTTTATGTAATGTTTAACGGGTAAGCTTATCCTCGCAAATTTAACTGAAATTCATAGGAACTAATAAATAAATCTAAGGATGTGGTTTAATGTAATATATATACTAATATTAGCAAATTTAAATTTAATTAGAGTGGGGTAATAGTTTAAGTAAATAGAAAAAGAATATATGTATGTAAGTGTGTACACTCAAATTAAAGAATAGGTATACTTAAGACGCATTATGTACTTATTGCATGTTATGTTAATGTAGTTCAGTGGGTTAATCTTATTTATATATTTTTGTATATGGAGACACGTATGTATTTGTTCTTAACCAATGTGTTAACGCGGTAAGTGAAATAAAATAAATAAAAAAAAACTTACTTGAATAATAGTCCCCGCTCCTCTCCATGATGTGCGCACATGATGACAGTGGATTCCCCTTGCCCGCTGTAATTTTATTCACTTATATTCCCGTATTACATACGTAGCACTATATACGTTATATATATACTTTTTTCCATATTTCTTTTTTTTTTATATATATTTACCACTTTGACCAATCTACCGAATTGATTTTTTTTTTGTCCTGTATTTTAGGTTAATAATATTATTTTTTTTCGCAATTACTTAAATTACTAACCCACAGCTCAAGCAAAACAAAAAAAAATGTGTCGAAAACCGATCTTAGTAAGTTAGGCTTTGCGCGCGATCTTCATTCGCCTAGTGAGAAAACTAAACTGGCTACTATACGGAATGACCTAGGTAGGTAAGGAGCGTGTTGATGTTTTCTTCTTGCTGCGGATGAGATGGGATCCGTTTTAAGCTGTACTTCTCACAGAGATCCTCAGCCACTGGGTATGCTGGATTAAGGGAGATTTTGGTAAAACCGCTTTAAAGAGCGTCGCGACAACGTCGTGTAGAAGCACCAAAATCCCCGTGACCTTTATAATTTAAAGTCACGGGTGAATTTTCTATTAAAAGAGAACACAAACGTATTTTTGTTGTTTAACATATACGAGTATGCATGTAGTTCATTCGATTCTTACCTCGCTTTCAATAATTAAGTCTTATTGAAAAAAAAAATACTAGACGGAGAAATATGTCAATTTCTGACGGATTTTCAACTTGGTGGACGTCCTTTAAAGTCGTCTTTTAGAAAATTTCATGCACAAATTTCATGCACATAAATATATACATAAATATACATGCGGTAGTATAAGCTCACGGGTAAATTTAAAATATAAGCGGATAGAATTTTTATCATCCCGTAGAAGCGACTTTTGGAAATGGCAACTTACAACCGCGGAATGCACTATGCGACCACAAAACGAAGAAAGAGGTCAGATAATCATTGGCACCCTATTATATACAGTCTGTTTAACATCAGCTTAGATGGTCAGCTTGTAAATGCTTTCTCTTTCTTTTGAGCCTTTAGCCGAACACCCAATAACTGCGCGAAACTTAAGTTATGCTTACACTTTCTTCTAAGGGGTATTTAATCAGGCCACATTATACAGTATTGTTGCCTACTGTAGGGGGATATTACAAACGGCACAAAGATTCAACCAAAAACTTGTGCTGTACATAGAAAAAGTAAGCATTTGACCTCTAAGTTGGCTAGGAAATGTAGAGCGAATGGACACCAATACTCTTACCCGATGTCTTCAATTCCTAGCACATCTTAACTAACTGGATAAATATAACTATTAAATACCACGTTTAAAACCTGGAGCGGTTAATAAATACGTAGGTCTCTTACGACTAAGTTATCGTTTCTGTAATCAGAGTGTATAAATCGCAACTGGGGTTTGTTTAGTTGTTATATTCTAATCAGAAGGCACTCGTTTAAACTTCTAAGATATTTAACTCAAAAAATGTTTTTTTGTGAACATAGGACTTATCCAATATACAATTAAAAATGATTAATGAAATATAAAGTAATCAATTCAAGATAAAAGTAAAGTTGAAAAATTCAATAAGACGATATTAACCAGGAGTAAAAGAAAATAAATATTTGCTACAATGATATTTAGTTAGTTTATTAGCAACTCCCCTTGTCGTCAGATAGAAAGGCATGATTTCCTATAAGTTAATTTCAATACTCGAATGAAATGGTATATTAGTGAAACGAAGCCACGTGCGATGTTGTATTTGTATTCGCTTGACCTTTTTAATGCCTGTTTTTCGAAATTAAAATTTTTAAAATGCTATGAGCACGGTGATGGGTTTCTTATTAGACAAGCAATTTGCTTTTCTCCAAACCACTCATTTACATTTTGTTAAATTTTTAAATAGATAAGCCGATTCGCTAAAGTGACCATATTTACCTTATTTGATTTCTTGTTCACGTGACTATCATCATCGTCGTCCTCACGATCAACACGATTACGCTGATGTTTTTTTGTTGACTTAGTTTTGGTTTCTCTTCCTTGAGTGCCACCGCCTCCCTTGCCCGAAGATGCCTTTTTCCGCCTCTCATCACGTTTATCTAGCTGAATGGGAGATAATAACCATAAAAACTATTTAACTGTTTACAAAATATACCTTTGATTCATCATTTAAATCTTGACCATCACTTTTACTAGCAACCAGCTGCTTTTCTGCCAACATTTTTTGATATAATCCACTTTCGATGGCCCCCTTTGCATTTTCGATTGCTAATTCTTTACACGGCTTCAAAATATTATCCAAAAATTGTTTTGAAAACACTTAAAATAGAATACTAGAATATTTCGACATCAAACGAATTTAGTCATATACATACCTACAGTGTTTAAATAAACAAAATTATTAGGAATACTGCGTGAAGTCAGTATGGATTGAAACAGTTCCTCTATGTCTTCCTCGCACATATTGGAAGGCAAAATAGTTGATAAATCTACATAGCTTTTTGTTGCATTGCATTCATTTAAAGCAGATAAGAGTGTTAAATCGATTATTTTAAAACCAACAGTACAACGCTGTAAAAATAACATATTTTCATTTGGAAAATGTTTTTTTATAAATTGTTTTGCATCCGATATGCCAAGTTTCGTAATGGCATCGTACTCTAGGAACCCGTTTTGTTTGTAAAATGAAGTCACCCAATTGGCCTGGAGTAATAAATAGAGATGAATGCAATTATTTGAGAAAAAGCAAGAGCTGAATGCGACTTACTTGCATTTTCGCATAAACATGTGGCACATAGAGCGCGTTGGAAAGCTTCGTAGTGACATTGCCAGGAGGGGCAATTTCATCTAGTAGAGAATGAAACATTTTCTCTGGTATGCAAATTTGTTGCAATATAGAAGCAACAGTAGTTGGCCTCATGACCGCTGTTAATGCGCCTTTAATTTTTGATTTGCATCTCTGAATGTATGCCTGTGTGAAAAATAATCTAGGATTTGAAGAATCTTGTCGTCCTCGAATAATCTTTCCTAAATACTTTTCCATAACATTTTCTTGCAAGAAGTCCGAGGGTAGATCAAATTGCACTGTTAAATCAGAAACGGATATTTCACCTTTCTGTGCAAGCTTTTCGTTAATTTCTTGTGCTATGCGCATAATATAATCCTTCTCAATAAGCTGACCCAACATAAAATAAATTTCTTTATTTTCGGCGGTGATTTTAAGCGAAACTTCCTCGATCTGAAAATCAATCAATTAAAAACAATCGAGAAGTAATTATTTAACACAAACCTTAGAAAAATCCACATTCAATGTTTTTGATACTTCTACCAAGTTAACACGGCCTCCATTGACGTAAAGCTCATCCAATACTTCCCTCTCCAAGTGATCTGGAGTAATGTATTCTTTGCCATCATTTGTGAAAACAACATCCACGAACTGCTTTTGCAATAGCAGGGAGACAATTTCAACACAATTTCTTTCGGAAAGCCTAGTTTTGTTTATAAAAAATTAAGAACTTGCAGAGAAAAAAAAATTGTCGATTGTTACTTCTGCAAAGTAGATGTAAGTTGAGCCTTTTGAAAGTCCGCAGCCAAGCGTTTGATTTCATCCCAATCGTTACTCATTTTTAAATTATTTCTTTTTTAGTCTCAATTATTTACAAATAAAATATTTTAAGATCCAGCTGAAGCAACCTGCCAATTAAGCAAATTTTGACGTCTGAGGAAAAGTGAAACGTCAACAATAATTGTAAAGCGATATGTGAGCAGATTACCTGGCATATGGATTGGCATGAACTTTTTACAAATGAATTTATGTAGGTTGCATTCAAAGATAAGGGTATTAGATATACGATGTTGTCTAAGTATTGTATTCACCTATGAAATTTTTAATCAGAGATCAAGTAAGAAGAGATAAGAAACTTCGTCTTCACCCTTATCACACGATTTCTTACGTGCCGTTTTGACACATAAATTACCAAAGCTGCATTAAGTGTGTATCTGGTTGTGCCAGAGTAAAATGTAAAGTCCGTAAAGACTCTAAAGTTTCCTATCTCTTCCTTACTTGATCGTCTTCCTTACTTCCTTTACTTAATAAGGTTGTTCAAAAGTAATGTAAATGTGTCATAATTCTTGCGAAGGCCATTCCCCGTATTAATAAATAATTCCTATTCCATGGATAATCTGTGGACTAATTTTTCTGGGAATAAGCAATTTAGTACTGTAATAAAATGTTCCGGGAATAACTTTTAAAATTGGCTGTAGGATTGACTTTGCGCGAAGCACTCAATATCCGTCATTTGTTTGAATTTACACGGGCTTCTTTCTTTGCGTTTTTTTAATCACGCTTTTACAATAATATTCCACAAAACTAGGATTCTTGAAAGGTAGAATTGAAAAATAAATTACCAATTCGGAGCCAGCTTTGAAGCAATAATTTCACCTTATTTCATCCATTTTATATCACTAGCTTTCCGTTCAAACAGAGTCCAGTTTTTGTGTAAAAAAAAATCATTTTTTGTTAGTTTCTAAAAAAAAGCAAGTTTTTTTTTATTACTGAAATACCTATAATTACAAATTTATACAAATACTTTTTTTATTAATAGTTCAGTTACGGCGAAGCAAAATAACATGCTAGTGAAACATTTTGCCAGCTTTGGTATTGCAGAAAATCCCCGCTTTGCCAAGTATTGCTCTACTGACGAATATTGAAAACCATATGTAGAAAAACTAATCTGATAAATTAAAACTAATATGGGTTTCATACCCAACTGTTTTCGCAAAAAAAAACTAAAACCTTCACCAAAAACTAAAGTTTTCTTATACATTTTGATTTTTAAGACCCTACGGGTGCAGTTATATATATTGAACAAAAACATGATGGAATTGAAGTTTGACCTCCATAGATTGAACAACTTCATTGGAACACAAACCATGATGGAATAGCTGCTTATAGGAATCGTAGGAAAATTTCGTTTCATTTCGGTGGAACGGCAAACATTACTTTACAAAAATTAATCACGATCAGTGAAAATTAAAAAGTGATTTTCTGCGATAACTACAATTAAAAATTAAAATATGTTTGGATAGTCATGTTCTTAAATTCATAAGCCTTGTGAATGAATTTATAAAAGAACCGCAAGAAGTAAAAGAACATGATGTTTTTCAGTGATAGCTATAACTGGGCCCTTACTTCACAAAAATAAATCATGATCAATGAAAAATAAAAAAAGGTTTTCTGAGAATGGTTGAACTTATAAAAAAGTCTCAATGAGTAAAAGAAAATTTCAAATGATAGTTTTCAATGATAGCTATAACCTCAGCCTAACGATTCGATTGAATTTACATTGATTTTGATGTGCATTTTATTAATGTTTTTTTTGCACTTACGGATCCCTCAGTGATTTACCCCGCAGCCACAGTTCGATTTTTTTTTAGTGGGGCAAGATCCTTCTGGATCCTTATCCGGTTGCTTTAGAGTGATTTGTGAAAAAAGAAGCTGTTGCAGTAACGCAAAAAATATACCTTAATTATAAACCATTCCCTTATTCATTAGATTCCACTAAAACACATATCAACGATTATATAGTTGTAAAGTGCATAAGCATTTATTAAGCCTTTATTCAGGGTAGCACAATTTCTTATTCATAACATATTTCCACACTAATAATAGTTATACAGGGTTTGTGTCAAATAATTTACCAAAAAGCTCGGCAGAGCTACCAAGGTATAGTTTTTATGGTTGCTTAACTCATTGTGACAACTATGTTTTCTACACTATTATAACATTTTGGTGACTTATGTTGACTCAATAACATCATTTACAATGTTGAGTCTGTAGGTAAAGAAAAATTACCTTTGAACAAATTAAACAGTGAAACATAACTGCTAAGATACAAAAATACCCTGGACTATTTTTTCAACTTACAATTGAACCTTTAGCAACAATGATGCTCAGCCGTTTGTGTATACTGTGTAATGCGCCGTACAAAATAAAGCCCTGCTCAGATTGCGTGCCTGTGGCTTGTATCTTGCATCGCTGTCAAAAGAGAGATACATTTCTTGCATGAAGTTGCCCTCGATTCAACTTCAAGCTACAGATTCACGAAGATACACATAGTGTTAGCGCTTATGGGTTGCCTTGTTTTTAACTTGTCACACAGCTGCAGATATCGGCTACAGATACGCATTCTGATCGGCCCTCAATACTAAGAATTGTATCGGTATAAGAGTCAATCTTTTATTTTTTGGCAGCACTGGGTAGAATCAGCCTTATGCATTTTTTTTTTTTGTTTGTTTCGTTAAATATGAAATACAGTTTTTTTAATCAGGCGATAGTTGCGGCGTCTACGAGGGTATATTAGGGAGAGGTATGCGATTATTGAGGACAGTCGTTTTTTTTGGACAAGGTGGGCGTTCGCTACAAAAATGGCGCCCAACGTGGGGCCGCGTTAGTGTCATCAGACGCTGACGTCAAGGCATTTCTTCTTTATGTATCCTTCGCATCTTTTAATGTACTTTTAGCATTATGCTAGCCTTGCCCCGAAATTTTTTTTGTTCTATTATCGAACAGTCCCTTATAGACTTTGTTTCCCTTGGTGTTTAACCGCGTTCATAATAATTCCCGTTGCTTTGAATTGATTACTAAGTAATCACGACCCATTAAGATATTAGCTTCATTTGTTAAACACAGTTCGTTAAATTTTATCTATCCTATCTCTCTTCTCTTTTTCCCCGAACATGAAGCACACTCTATCTACTCTTTATCTTTATTCTCCTACTATCCTTAGAAAATAAAATTTATTAATCGACAAACTAAACACCTTTTTAGATAGATTTCTCAAAGTAGTATTGGTTGGTAGTCCAAGAAGAAAAATCGGAAGTATTATCTTCTTAGTTGCGCCGCGTGCTGCGAGAAAACAAAATATGAGTACTAGTTCTTCAGCTTTCTGTATACAACGTAAGTCCCGATCCGTAGTCTGCTGACTTGAGTTCGCGTTGCGACGTGGTTTACAGTAAGCGTGAGTAAGAAAAATGTACTTCGAATCTAAACCAACTTTTAGTCAGTGCGTTTTTACCTAAGTCTCATGATTCGTAAAATATCGTGATTGCGAGGTAAAAGCTGAGCATTTGACCATGACCATGTATGCTATCTTTATCAGACCCTAAGGATCACAATATTGTCTCTTAGCGATGCGACGTAGATAGCAAATCAAAAAAAAAAAATGTTTTTAAACGTTTGCAAAGAAAAAACAAAAAAGTCACAAAAACAAATTTGAAAATAACCCCCCCAATGAAGATCTACTGACCTCATCACTGTGGAAGAAATCCCCCAAAACTCTCATGAAATTATCTTGAATATGAACCCCTTCATAATTACAATTTGAATAATTTTATATATTTTTTTGATTTACATAGTTATTGTTGCAAATTTCGTATTGTTGTTTAATACAAAACTTTTTGTATGAACTAAATATTTAAACTCATATATATGTATATTATTGATTTTTTTTTTGAATTTTTTTTTATTTTATTTGAGCACGATTCAAAGTGATCAAAATGTCGAAAAATACTGGTACATGTGAAGGTGCGTACCTACATTTTAGTATTGACACAGTGCTGACAATTTATGGTGTGTGATATTTTTTTTTTAAAGGCAAGGCATTCTTTTCAACCTCAAGCGGGCTAGGTTAACCTGCCGTTGAAGTTGTTTTGTGTAATGCGCCGTACAAAATAAAGCCCTGCTCAGATTGCGTGCCTGTGGCTTGTATCTTGCATCGCTGTCAAAAGAGAGATACATTTCTTGCATGAAGTTGCCCTCGATTCAACTTCAAGCTACAGATTCACGAAGATACACATAGTGTTAGCGCTTATGGGTTGCCTTGTTTTTAACTTGTCACGCAGCTGCAGATATCGGCTACAGATACGCATTCTGATCGGCCCTCAATACTAAGAATTGTATCGGTATAAGAGTCAATCTTTTATTTTTGGCAGCACTGGGTAGAATCAGCCTTATGCATTTTTTTTTTTGTTTGTTTCGTTAAATATGAAATACAGTTTTTTTAATCAGGCGATAGTTGCGGCGTCTACGAGGGTATATTAGGGAGAGGTATGCGATTATTGAGGACAGTCGTTTTTTTTGGACAAGGTGGGCGTTCGCTACAATACAGAAACAAAAAAAAATTAATAAATGAAATAGCCTTATACAGGCACTATTCAACCATCAGACGCGTTTAGGATATGCAGCCTCTATTCAACGTTGTATAACTATTATGAATAAGGTTTTTGCGTTTTGTGACAATTTAAGCTGTGTATAAATGTATACAATCCTTATAATGAGTTTATGAATAAGGCTGCATATATAAATTTTTTTTAAACAGCAAAATTACCCAGAAAGAAATATCCCATTAAATGTAGACATGGCATTACATAAACACTATCCTCACTTCATCAGTCAACCATGAACCGTGGTTTAGATTGAAGGATAATAAGTCTTATATTTTTATACCCTATCCCATAGGGGGGTATATTAGTTTTGATACTTAGTTTGTAACATAGAGAAATAATTTTGCTACATATACCTCAAAGTATATGGATCGACTCAGAATCGCTAGCTGAGTCGAATTAGCCATGTCTGTCTGTCCGTCCGTCCGTCCGTCCGTCCGTCCGTCCGTCCGTCCGTCTGTCTGTTCGTCAGCGGTTTTTGGGCCTTAAATTTTGAGCTAGGATAATGAAATTTGGTATATAGGATCCTCGTCCGTGCCACCAGAACAAGTGTAAAAATTTTTAAAATCCGCCCACTGCCACGCCCCCTTTTTAGGAAAACTTATTTTTTGGCCAAACCGTAAGGAATTTCAAAAAAGTGTCTGAGTAGCATATTTAGACAATCTTAATATCTATATTTCGTTCATACAAAGTTTTTTGCCACGCCCACTTTTTGGGGGCGTTTTTAGTAAAAAACGCTTTTTGTCAAAATTTTAAAACTTTCGAAAAAAATGTTGATGCAAATACTTCCGCAATGGTAATATAAACATTTTGTCCATAGATCATTTTCACCTACGCCCACATTTTGGGGGCGTTTTCTTACAAAAACCGTTTGTATACCCCATCCCAAGGCCTTAGCTATAGAAATACGAACCACACAAGATTTTGAGAAACTGTCTGAGCAATATATTGTGACAATGTCATTTTCTGTATTTCATTGCCATAAGGCCTATATTTTGAGGATATTAATTTAAAGGATGGGATGGGATAGGGTATTCAACGATCCGCATAGCGGAGTGTAGCCTCTCATATTTTTTTTAATGGTGTTAGTTTTGTGAGTATTGTGTAACTTTCAAGTGGCGGTGGGTTCTAACTTCTAACAGCAAGCATGAAATAACCTGGCAACTAAATACAAATGGTACATAAATACCAGGAGAGTTAAGTTTTATACTCTTTAATATAAACCCCGGGTGAATGAATCAATCAATGATAGTAGCTGTCAAATAACCTGGAATATTTCAATCCATAATTTTTACCATTTTCCAGTATCCACACACAACAGCATTCAGCATTCAGCAATAAAAGTAAACAAATTGTGTTTACATTGCTATTATCGCCAATATTTTTTTATATTCATGAATAATGAATTTAAAAAATTGAGTAAAGAGGATTTAAATATGTCTTTGAGTAAAATTTTTAATAAAATTTTTGGTGAACAAATTTTTAATGAACCTTCTGGAACAGAAACCGACAAAAGCTTTGCCCAAAAAGGACTCGACCCACCATTGCCCGAGTAAGTAATCCAGGATCTAAATTGTTATGAAAGATAAACAATAAAATCTCCGCTTATTAATAGACAATTTAGCAAGGTTAAAGTATGGCTAGCCAACAAATTAAAGACTATCGAAGAAAAATACCATGACATGGCTTTGCGTCAGGAATTATTAATAGAATCAAGAATTGGACCAGACAAAGTAATGTTCGACATTGATACCAACTCGACAATTAGAATATCCTGCGATAAACTAACAATTCGTTCCCAAGGGAGCTTTAACACAATCAAAACAAATACTTGTGTATTTAGAGGAAAGTGGATGTATGAGGTAGGTAACATCATTAATTAAATAATTGCTTACATTAATCGGTTAAAAAATGCTAATATCAATTACGTTTGTTAATAGGTTCAATTACATAGCAAAGGTGTTATGCAAATTGGATGGTGCTCTAATGAGTGCATTTTCAACGAGAATAGTGGAGTCGGTGACACTGTGTATAGCTATGGATTCGATGGAAGCAAACAACAGAAATGGCATATGTCAACCAACAAGTAAGTCTGTTTAAATTTAAAAAAAAAGCTGCTACAAAATATACTATCATATACAAAATAAACTGCTGCAAAATTCTGCAATATATAAAACAACTTAATAAACGCATAAAGTTTGATTTTCAAAACTATACGTAATATTTCCGATTGTGCGTCTCCGACACACGGTTCCGCCTATTACCTCTATATTGTAGCTGTCGATTGTGACGTTCTTTCCAATTTTTAGATGTTGTGTGTCCTTTCTCGTTGAAAGCATAAACATGGTCTTGTCCTAATTTATTGTATAACCCTTTTTAGTCTAGTAGATTTATATATCTCGGTTCTAAAACCGATACTTCTTTATGAAGAAGTAGTATGATGGACAACGTTAGAGATTGCTATAAATAGCAAAAAACTAGCCAAGGTACAAAGAACTGCATGTCTGTGTATCGGTGGTGCATTCCGCACAACACCCTCAGCGGCACTAGACATTCGTTTACACCTACTACCCCTAGATATTTTCGGCAAGCAAATGACAGCTTAAATTTTTTTAATTTGCACAAGTGTCTTCTCCGACAGGCTAAATCTCAGTATATCTTTCCGTCTTCCTGTTCATTGCAGCGCGTTCCAGGCGGAACTCATGGCAATCAAAGAAGCCTTATCCTGGCTAAAAGAGAATGTAATACCTGCCAAGGATATTAGCATTTTCTCGAACAGCCTCGAACATCCCTGGAATCAGTCTCAACAAACTCAAAGACAACTCTAGATTTCCGATCATCTCTGCAGGAGATGTCAAAGCATTTTAACATTCACCTATGCTGGGTGCCTAGGCATAGTGACATTCAAGGGAATTAGGTATTCCTATCGCTTACTAGCGAAACATGCTAACAGCAAATCAAATCTCAGATTGGAGTCTTGGCACGACGTGTCAAATAACCAAACAAATTTGGCCAAAGCTGGATTTGAGAAGATGATAGGGACTGAATTCGCTTGATAGATCGTACATTAGAGCAACTATAGGTGTCATAACTGGACACTGTTTAATAGGAAGACACGCAGAAAGCCTAGGCCTCCACTCAAATGACTTCTGTAGGAGCTGCATGGACGAAGAGGAAGAAGAAACAATACTTCATCTACGGCCCTATCCAAAAACAGGAAGCTCCATCTTGCAGCTTACTACTTCCAAAATCTCAGCAATTTGACAAAGACGGAAGCGAAAAGTCTCCTGCGTTTCATAAACAGCTCAGAATGGTTTTCTTATGGATACGAAGGAGAATGGACAAGATTCACGTGGTATCACAAACAATGTTCTAAGTGTGCTGGTGAACTCGCTGGCAGCCACTCTAATCTAACGTAACCTAACCTTACCACTACCGCTACTTCGGAATCCTAACACAAAAAAGTTGTATAATATAACCAGAATTTCCGTGCAAAAACTGGTGCTGAATACGATTAAAGCAACAAAATATTAATGAGCTTATTCCGCAGTGTCCAATGATACCCACTGATTTGCCTATTATTTTTAATATCCAAACATTAAAGGGATTATGAATACCCTTTTAGTGTTTGAGCAAAAGCGCCGGAAATCGATGATGAGAAATGAGGATATATCGATCTTAAAATTCTGCAAATTGTAACGGAGGGGAAAGACTGAGTTTGGTAAAGACCTCCGCATTCGTGTTGTTCGGTTTAGGAATGAATCTCTTTTTTTCACACACAAGGTTTAATTGTTCAATGGTGGAAATTCATTCCGCTATTTTGTTTGCGCATTTGTTGTTATAAAAGCGGTAAAAGAGTGTAAGACAGGATACATTCCTACGATGTTCAAACGATTTTGTATCCTATCTTGTATGTACAATAAAGTTTTTGCTGCAAAATTCCGTAATTGCGTGAGAAAAATAAAAAAAAATAATCAAGGTGTACTTCAGAGTGTTGGCCAAATACAAAATGACATAGTTAGAGAAATGAAAAACAACTAAAAAAATAACAGTTAAAAAAATGAACTATCAGGATCAATTAAAACAAACAATGCACATCAAACCGATCTGCGTTTCTGGCGACTCCGAATATGTGATCGTTCCATCGTAGGTCGTTACTAACACTCATACAGGACATGGAAAGTTTTTCTATTTCGAGCATGCAGGTCCTACCTATGGAAAAGGCTGCAGATTTTGGTTTCGCTTTCATGAAAGAATACAATATTACGACTTATCCCATCTAATTTTGCTGTTGTGCTCGGAATTTAATCAACAACAATTTTGTCGTTTTTGTCTATTTTTTTCTACCCTATTAAAATGGTGACAATCACTTATATTACATAATCGTCTTACTTGTTGACGGATTAATTTAAAAAAAATCCAGAGTAGGAGTCGGTTAGGGTCAACATTATTTTTACAATATTCAGCTTTTTGAAATTCAATTTTCTTTCTTTTGTTTTAGAATTACATATTATGTGTTTTTAACTTTCTCTTACAAAGAGAAAGATATTGTTTTCGTGAAAATTTTCGACCTCGAGATTTTGATTGATTCTAACATTACGATGATAGCGGAGCCCAAAAAAGTGGTTTTTGGAATTCCGTCCGTCGGTCCGTCGGTCCGTCTGTCCGTAATGGTCTCCCCAGCCTAAACGGCTCGACCGATTTTCTTCAAACTTCGTATCCAAGTTTGTTTTGGTCATAATTCTAGGCCATTTTTTTTGTTTGCTTTTAGCCATGTTATTAACGGTACCTGCCATACAAAAATTACACATAACCTCAATTTTCTCGAAAACGGCTCTAACGATTTTGATTAAACTTTATATATACTATAAGCATATTAGTTCCAACAAAACTGCATACCCAGTTTTTGCGAGAAAATCTATATAACGGATTTTGTCATTTAGGCCATCTAAAGAAAATTGTTAATTTCTCGCAAACTGCTTTGTCAAATTGAATGAAATTTAATATATATACTTCTATAATAGTTTTAAACAATTCCACATAATTATTTTTAGCCCAACTATCACTTAACGGAATTTTAAGTTTTGGCTAATAACGGAAAATCATTATTATTCACATAGACACCGATTCCTTCAAATTTCGGAGTAAACGTTCACATTTCGACATTTTTTATATCATTTTTAGCATCAATAATCAAAATACGTACTTTCTATTTGATCTAACGCCCAACTCGCTGTGAAAGAGAAAGTTGCGTACGACCCAGTCGTGCACCCACCACTCGTTTTATTTAGTTTTCAGATTTCTTTCTTGTTTTAGATAGTTATTCTATGAGTATTTTAGAATACGCTCATCTGAATAGTTTCATATTTTTATTCATCTTACTGTTAACCTCTCTTTAAAAATATTGCAATGACACGTCTTTGTTATATATATATATATATATATATATATATATATATATATATATATATATATATATATATATATATTTAAAGACCATCAACATTCGCTTAGTTGGTGGAAACAAATTAAGTCTCCAAGCTTACCGTTATTCTTACGGGTTAGGAAGATCAATTCAATCAATTCATTCAATAAAAGAAGCTCATCTGAATAGGTTCAAAAAAACAAAAAGGAGTTAAACAAGAAAAGTAATTGTGATATAATGATTTATTTTGCGCATGTGTATAGATACGTATTAATATCAGTAACTACTAATGAGTATTTCCCCATTTTTTCAACGCAGGTTCGTAAAATCGATTTGGAATGAAATCATGAAAACATTCTATGTTTGAAGCGAAATTTCGTTTTAAATGCTTGTATTAATGACTTTTTTTTTCGAATTGTCTCCCTGACTCGTATACTTACTTACTTAAGTGGCGCTACAGTCCGGGATGAACCTGGGCCTCAACCAACATGCCTCTCCAATTAGCCCGGTCCTTAGCTAACTGCCTCCAGTTGCGCACTCCAAGTTGGTTGAGGTCGATTTCTACTTGTGCGCGCCACTTAAGGCGAGGTCTTCCTCTACTGCGTCCGACGTCTGGCTGGGAATCGAAGACTCTGCGAGCCGGAGTATTGGTGTCCATTCTTTCTACATGCCCTAGCCATCTTAAACGTCCAATGCGGAGTTCTTTGACTAGGGGTATGTCGCTGTACAGCTCGTATAGTTCGTGGTTGAATCTTCGTCTCCATAGCCCGTCAACGCAAACGGGACCGAAGATTTTTCGAAGAATTTTTCTCTCGAATCGACCAAGGATTTCTTAATCCGCTTTTGATACGGTCCATGCTTCAGCGCCGTAGAGCAGGACTGGGATGATCAGGGTCTTATATAGGATCTCCTTAGTAGTTCGAGTGAGGGCTTTACTACTAAATTGCCTTCTTAGCCCGAAGAAACAGCGATTGGTAAGAGTAATTCTTCGTTTGATTTCTGACGAGATGTTGTTGTCAGAGTTAATAGCGGAGCCGAGGTAGACAAAGTCCCGTACTACATCAAAGTTATGTCTGTCAATGGTGACGTTCTGTCAAATTCGTCGATGTTGTGTGTCCTTTCGTGTTGACAGCATATACTTTGAAGAATTCCCCATCGTCATCTTACACAAACGGAGGAATTTGAGCGGTATACCAAAACTAGACATGGCTCTGTATAGTTCGTCTCTATAAATGCTGTCGTATGCGGCTTTGAAATCGATAAATAGGTGGTGGGTATCGATTTGGACTTCTTGGGTTTTTTTCCAGGATCTGCCGAAGTGTGAAAATTTGATCGATTGTGGACTTTCCTGGCCTAAAACCACACTGATAAAGGCCGATCAGGTTGTTGGTAAACGGTTTCAAGCGTTCACATATTACGGAAGATAGGATCTTGTAAGTGATGTTGAGTAGACTTATGCCTCTGTAGTTGGCGCAGTTCAGAGGGTCTCCTTTATTGTGGATCGGGCAAACGATGCTGAGGTTCCATTCTTCAGGCATGCTTTCAACCGACCAGATTTGGCTTATGAGTTGATGGATGTTGCTTACCAAGTCATCTCCGCCAGCTTTATAAAGCTCAGCGGGAAGGCCGTCATTTCCGGCGGCCTTATTAAGCTTGTGTTTAGATATAGCTATCCTCACTTCACTTAGGTCGGGTGGTTGGCAGTTTTCGCTGTCGTTGCCAATATTGAATAGATCGTTTTGCCTGACAGCGGAATGTTGTTCGTCACCGCCGTTTAACAGTCTGCAGAAGTGGTTCTTCCATATCCTCAGCATCGACTGTGTCTCAACTACTATATTTCCTTGTTCATCTCGACAGGATTCTGTTCGAGCCTTGTAGCCTTGGCTTTGACGTTTTACACTTTGGTAAAACTTGCGAACATCGTTCCTGGAGTGGCACCTCTCTATATCCTCGATCGCGCGCTTTTCTTGCTCTTTTTTCTTCTTCCTGAAAAGCCGATGTTCTTCCCTTCTTCTTTGCCTATAGAGCTCAATGGCAGCTCTCGTCTTCACCTGCAGCTTAGCCTTGTAGGCCTCGTTCTTGGCTGCGAGAATATGCTGCATCACTTCTTGTTTGCGATGCTGATTGTACACTTCGTTGGCGTCTTAAAACGCAATTTTTTTACTTTAAAATACAAGGTGGATGCTTTGTTGACAAAGGGGTAAAGTATTCAATCAAATGATTTGTCCCATACTCCTGATCTTGTTGCCCGAAATGTTTTATTTTTTATTATATTAAAATTATTTTACTGATTTGGTTTATTTTATTCTATTACAGATATGGTGCAAAATGGCAGACGGGTGATATAATAGGCGTGTGTTTTAATATTGACAAACGTTTCATTGAATATTACAGAAACGGAGTATCACTCGGAATTGCCTTTGAAAATATAGAAAAAGGTCCAGGTATTGCATTTTTCCCTGCTGTTTCCCTTGGCTACAGTGAAGGGTTAAAGGCTAACTTTGGTAATTCGCCCTTACGCTTTCCGATTCCCGGTTACTCTGTTCTACAACCCAAACCATATGAAAATATCGAAATATCTGATCTTTTACTTCGTTACATTGTTAATTTGGCTGGAATTCTTTCACGCCCCAAATATCGGCAAAAGGAAAAAAAATTAAAAGATGGACGTTTTTCCACGAAGAAAACTATATACGTCTTGTTCAGTTCAATTCTAATTGAAAAGTTAGCAGAATATTTTCTTGACCCATATGTGATTGAAGATGTATTCATTCCTTACATAATGAACTTATGTGTCATCCGGTAAATAGTTGTTTTCTTAAATATCTTTTGATGAATGATAAACAATTATATTTTAGTACTGAAACCGATAAGGACATAGTCATTTTACCTGGCAGTTTGGAAAGTACATTGGGAACGCTGCTTTCATTGCTATGGAATTATCTAGAACCGGATGAAATGAAATTTGTCATGAAGAAACTTTTAAATGTCCTATTAGGTAAATATAGTCAAACAGTGAAGGAATTGGAAAATGATTCGCAACGGAAGGTGATTGTTGTACTCAATTGCCTTTGCACACACCCTGTCACGAGGAAATTCTATTTGGAGACAAAGTTTTTTAAAAAGCATTGGTAATGTTATTATTTTAATATACATTACAAAACGTTTTATTATAATATAAAAAACAGTTTATCGCTTTTAATGTATTTGAGGCCCCCTGAGTATGTAGCTATGATGAATGTATTACCCGATAAAATTATTTGGACTGAAGGTACTTATGGTGAAATATCTTTAATAAATCTTAATTATTTGTTTTAAATTATAGGTGCCGAAGAATCAAAGGAAACATATTTATTGGCTTCTGAGAACTTAGCAAAAACGGTTGACGCTTTATACTCTCTACAAAAAAATTTTCTACGAAATTTGTTGACAAATAATGATGGCGATTCATCATTTCCGTCAAGTAGAAAAATATTTACAAATAAATTGAGGAAATACGTAATGGACACAAGTGTGGAGCAAAGGGTAATAACAATATGTATATATTCGTTTCTTTTAATTCGTTTTTATTGCTTTAAAAACGAGCGATGGGTGCAGAACTGGCACATACGTATCTTTCTCTTTCCCTACGAGGTTGGCCTAAGATCAAGCTGTTCGGAGAAGCCATAGGGATGTTTAACACCAAGCTAAATCTTAAATGCTTAGTGGTTAGCTTGATAACGTTTGAGTAACCTAATGATATAAGTTATGCGCCAATTCGAGATCATCAAGATCATAAGAACCAAAACCAGAATTAACTAAATGTTCCCGCTATATTGTTCGTAAGATCATTGTCCTTGAGTACACCTTTCTATGCTCTTCGATCCCTGGGACGTTGCTTTCAGTCGTTCAGTCCAAGCGTATTGGCATCCGCGATCACTTGATCTTAAGAAGTTTGGTATTCTTTTCGACTTGAACCTTAAGGTTCCGATTAGAAGATTCTCTTGGCAGGAGTATTACTGTATCATCGGTTTCCAAGAGTCATTCTTCGTCGTATCGACCCTATATATTGTCATTTATAGGGTTGATGCTTATTTTGAGAAAGAAGAACTCCTAAACTACACTGACACTCCTAAACAGTGACATTTTTTTTTCCAACATTAGTGTTCGACAATACTTTGTTTTGTCCTTTAATACAGGACCAACTGTAACCAACTAAAAATAAATATAATATGAATGATCATAAGTAACTGGGGAGCCAAAAATCTACTTCACCCAAAAAATGTCATCCTACTTAATCCGATGCCCTAAACCAAAAGATTTGATTTCTATTTTCTGAATACTTACACAAACAAATATGAATAGCAAAAAAAAATTTATAATGTATTTTGTTTCAGCCTTTACAATCTCTCTACTTAATGCAGAGTAGCATACTTCATCCTATCGAATCACCAGTGGCGCTATCCTTCCTTTGTATACTTATTGATGTCATAAAACAGTTATTTGAGGAAGAACACCCAGGAAAATCAGTAGCAATAAACACACAAATGTTTTTTGATGGTTCTTTTCAGTATCCATATTTCGATCGAGTTGGAGGTATTCTATCGCATTTATATAAAGTTCACCGCAATGATATTGCACAGGAATTGGGAACAGATGGAGTGTCATTTTTAGGACTTCAAGATCAAAACTCGCTACGCGTAGGAGACATGGGTATGTTAACGCAAAAAGCTATGAGTTTTTACAATTGGTAATCCCCAATTTGTTTTTATTTTGCAGATGCTTCAGTTTTATTTACCCCAGCCAATTTAAATAATATTTCAATGCTAGGAAGATCTCAGAGGTATGTATGGACACAGGAGTCTCTGTAAAACCTAAAAATTGAAACTATTGGAAACGGCAAATTCCAGCTCTACCCCTATGAGTGAATTATAGTTTTCTATGTGTAACGAAATATTTGTTATTGCGAACTTAATATTCAAATAGTCCCGCGGTAACAAAGATAGATAAACCTCCCACCGTCTGTCACCCATATGACCTCTTAACCACAGGCATCGCAAGAGGCCAGTCCGGGCAAAGTGGGAGGGCGTTCGACCAATTTGCAGCGGTAGGCATGCTAGTGGAGCTCCGTCCTTAGCTCGTCGGAATGGGGGGGATCTTGCTACCTATTAGCGAACTGTGTTACCATGCTTCCATGCCTTCTCTCAGGTGGTAATCGAGATTCAGAAAAAAAAAGGAAACCCGAAATTTCATCCCTAACACGTATCTGCATTCAAACAAAAAAAAAGGGAAAAGAATCTACAAGGATTGCTATTGGCCGTTGGAGAGAACTAGATGGTGACGTTCTCTCCTCGTGTACCCACCCCTATGTCAGTAACTAGTGTTACCGGCACCTTGGTAGCTACGGTCACTCATTTTCGAGTAGCTACCCCTTATGTCCTACGGGACGTCTAAGTCCCCTTGGCTGGTCGCTGCCCTTAGGCCCACATCATCTCCTTCTTACAGGTAACTTAGCACCCCATGGTCTTACGACTCCGAATGGGAAAGGATAAATACGAAAATTTTTAATTTCATTGAAGGAGATTTCAAATGTTTAGTTTACTTCAATTTGGTATGATAAATTCATTATAAAAGTTTTGTTTCTTAATACTAAGGGAGGGGGAATGGATCATACATATATGTTTTTTTTTTTTTCACGGTATTTGGGATATCAAAAAAAAATTATATAAGTTCTACGCGATTTATTTTTTTTTTCTTTAGATGGTACCTTAGCTGGTTCTCGATTTTGTGTTATATGTATAATATTTAAGAGATAATTTTCTCACTCACCGATTATTGGCAAACTACAATTTTACCAAATTATTTTTGTTGAAAAAAAAACCCTCTTTCTGGAGGTGGTTGGTCCGGAGATGTGCACACGTCCGGTCCGATGCGATGGGGTAACCTCGATTACGTTCCTGTTCGAAATTTAAATTATACATATATATAGTGAAACAGCTAGGATTTTGTTTTTTTGTTTTAACAATGTATATACTTAGCTTTTTTTTTTGTCTTTTTGAGTTCCCAGTATAGTTAAATATGATGGATTAAGGGTGGGATTGGGAAGGATTAAGGGTGTTGATTCCAGTTTTCGTTTCACGTCCGTGTCTTCTTGGTGGTAAAGGGGATCTTCCTCAGATGTCTTCTTGTTGGTAAGGGTATCTTCCTTAGATGTCTTCTTGTCTTTCTTGGGGTATTCGATGTCTTCCGTGCGGAGTTTCTTTGCCCTTTGGGAGCCTTTCTTGCACTTCCTTTGGGTGTCGGTCGGAGCACTTTCTTTGGGTGCCGGTCGGAGCACTTTCTTTGGGTGTCTGTGCACTTTCTTTGGGCGTCTGTGCACTTTCTTTGGGCGTCGGTCGGAGCACTTTCTTTGGGTGCCGGAGCACGTTCCTTGAGCGCTTGGTGCACTTCCCTTGGTGTTTCGGTGGGGGGTGAATCGTCGGGGCTTTTTATTGAGGGTTTTCCACTTCTCAAACACTTGGAGGTTATTTTTGTCGTCCTCTCACTTTTGTTTCTTTTTGCTCTTGAACACACGTTTTATTTCACTTTTACGTATTTGGAACCGAACGTCTTCGTATTTTTTTTTTCGAACGAACGTTTTATGACCGTGTTTGAAACGACGTCGTGTTTCGTTGCTCTCAGAAAATCAACTGTCGTCTTGTCCGTTTTGACCGATTTTCTATCACGGCGACTACTGTTTTTCTCCCTTCTTTTATCAGACCTCTCGCTCTTCAATGAGTGGTACTCCCACAATTCCTTTGTTCGACCGCATCACATTACGCGGTACCGTATTTTTTTCCTTTGTTCGCGGTAATTGTGAGCGGCCGAACTCCTTCTATCTCTTTCTATTGGCAGCATGTATCTCTTTCCTCCATTTTTCCTCTCTGCGAGAAAAAAATCGCACGTCTAGCCGATTTCTCCCATGCTAGGTCCTTGCATGCAAATTTATTCTGTTCATATTTTTATGTCGTGATACAATTTCCTTGCAGGGGAGTGTAGGTACATAGGAATATTCACTTAAGGAGTTGTTCAAGGTAAAAAGGATAGATTTAGGGTAAAACAGACATAAAAACATATAACAAGATACCATTAACTTCCGAAGTAAAATACCATTTTTTTTTCGCGTTTCCCACAAAACTTGTCCCTTTTGCAAGTTCTAACTTGTACAAGGGATAAGAGAAGAAACGTTTGGCTTAGCTAATTCCTATTTTTGATTTCAGCTTCGTAAATCTTTAATGTGGAAGGTACCTATTGGTTTTCCTTTTAGGTCCTCCAGCTCATATAAGGCTGGACTTATAACTTTGGAAACTTTCATTTGAACAAATTTGGGACATAATTTCGCATTTATCTTTTTCGAAGCATCGCTTAGAATGAAGTTTCGCTTATATACCGTGTCTCCAACTTTAAATTTGTGAACCTTACTTCGGAGATTATAAGCTTTTTCGTACTTGAGATGGGCTTCTTCTAAGGATTTCTTGAGATGGTTGTGTATTATGTTATTTTGTCCGACTTCGTTAGAACTTCTATGTTTGAATTGTTTAACCCATCTAGGGTTCGTAGAATTTGGTAAGTAGAACCATGTTCAACCATTTTCTGGCCAAACAATGCCTCGTAGGGTGAGATACCAATAGCAGTATGGAGCGTAGAACGTAACGCACAACCTATTGATGGGAGCTGTTCATCCCATCTTGTATGGTCGCTCGATAAATACGACCGTACTGCTGCCAGAATGGAGCGGTTTACCCGCTCACTCGCATTGGCTTGCGGGGAGTAGGCTGCGGTTCGTATGTGCCTTATTCCAAAGGATGTTAACAGTTTGTTAAATTCTCGGCTGACAAATTGTTTGCCGTTATCCGTTAGTATGGATTCCGGAACGCCAAACATGTAAAATATATGTTGTTTTAAAAATGTTGACGTGGTATCGGTAGTGGCCCTCCTTAGTGGTTGTATGAGCACAAATTTAGTTAACTGATCTAAAGCTATTATAATGTACGTGTTACCTGATTTTGACCTAGGGTATGGACCGAGGAAATCGAGAAAGAGGTGTTGAAATGGGCGTTTCACTTCAAAAGCTTTCCCCATAGGGCATCGTAGGATGCAATTCGGTGCTTTTGCTGATTTACATTCCTCACATTTCGCTATGAAGTTTTTCACTTGTGATGCCATATTCGGCCAATAACATCTTTCTCGTAACCGGTATAGAGTCTTCGCTATTCCTCCATGCGACGCCCTAGGCGGTCGATGAGCCAAAGAAATGAGGTGTTCGGTCAGCTGCGATGGAATCCAAAGTTTCCACGACAAATCATCGTGTAACGGGTGGCCTGTGCTGTGTTGAAGCCTTTTGTATACAAACTTGTTTGAAACCATCAAATCTGGCAGTTCGTTTTTATTTTTTTCGATGGTATCTATAATTTTACCATACTCAGCAGACTGGAAGCTGGGGTCTGTAAGATCTACTTGCAACACCTCGACGTTATCCTTTGACATCGAGACATCTGGATCCAATGCCTCTAGGCTAAATACCCTAGAAAGGGCATCCGGGACCACATTCAGTGAGCCTTTTCGATGCTCAATATCAAAGGTAAAACATTGTAATTTAAGACTCCATCGAGCTAACCGACCATCCAAATCTTTTTTGTTCATCAGCCACCTAAGGCTAGCATGATCGGTAATAATTTTAAATTTATGCCCCTCCACATATGGTCTAAACTTTTGAACCCCCATCACCGCTGCTAAGCATTCGCGTTCGGTTACGCTGTAGTTGCGTTGGGCTGGGTTCAGCTTGTGAGAGTAGTAGAATATTGGTCGTTCGGTACCCGTTTCGTCTAGTTGACATAGTACGCAACCGACGCCCGTAGCTGACGCGTCGCAAAGTATAACGAATTCTTTTTCGTAGTCTGGATTGATTAAGACAGGTGCTGTAGTAAGCATAGACTTTAGTTGCTTGAACGAACTCAACGCTTCTTCACTAAAGTGGAATTTTACGCCCTTTTTCAGGGTATTGGTAATTGGAGTTGCTATGGTCGAAAAATCTTTTATAAACCTCCGATACCATCCCGTCATTCCCAGAAATCTGCGTACCTGCCTAGGTGTTTTTGGTATCGGAAAATCCTTTATAGCGGCTACTTTTTCTGAATCGGTCTTCAGACAACCGTCTCCTACAATATACCCTAAGTATTTAACTTGACGTACACAAAACTTAGACTTTTCTATATTTATAGTCAGACCCGCGTCTTTCAGTCTATTGGCCACACAACCCAACATCTTAATATGTTCATCGAATGTACGTGAGATCACAAATAGGTCGTCTAAATAGACAAACACGTTTTCCCTTAATTCATGAGGTATTACCTTTTCCATTAGCCTGCACATGCTTTGTGGAGCATTGCAGAGACCAAATGGCATTACCCTAAATTGGTATAGAGGTCTACCGGGGACGGTGAACGCGGTTTTCTCTCTGGAACTTGTCTTCAGCGGTATCTGCCAAAAGGCGTCTTTCAGATCCACACTTGAAATAAAGTGTGTATCTGAAAGACGTCCGAGCAGCCCCTCAATATGCGGAAGTGGGAACGCATCCTTTTTAGTGACCTGGTTCACTTTCCGAAAATCCAAGCACAATCTGTTCTTGCCAGGCTTCCGTATAAGAACGACTGGCGAGCTCCATGCGCTTGTACTTTCTTCTATGATTCCCAGATCAAGCATGCGATCCAATTCCTCATATAAAAGGGTTTGTACCGCCGGAGATACGGGATAGTGCCGCTGTTTGACTGGTTCCGCGTCCCCTGTATCTATGCTGTGCTCCACTAAGTTGGTCTTGCCTAATCCCTTAGTGGCAAATGAGGGAAACATATCTATTGCGTGGTTTAACCTATTTGCATCATCTTTTGATAGTTCACGTGTATTTGGATCAGGGGAACGAACTGACGGACTAAATGTAAGGCTAGAAATTATTTGAGGTGCTATTCCGTACTGCTTCCAAAAATCAACGCATAAATATAAAGGTTGTTTTAGTGTTGGTACTAAAAATAAAGCCAAGGACTTCTCGATCCCTTTATAGTTGATATTCGCTGTCAGTTTTCCAATGACAGATTGTTCTTTCCCGTCAGCTGTTTTGACCTTTGTGGAAAACCGTTTATAAGGGATCTTCTTCTCTTCGACTATCTGAACACCGTCATGTCCTAAGCAACTCACTGCAGCACCACTGTCTAGTAAACCTAGGATTTCCTTTCCGAAAACCTTGATTACCGCGTAAGGCCGGGGATCATTTTCAGGTATACATAGACTAGTAGCTGCCAGAGACAAGTATTGGTTTCTTTTTTGTTTAAATTTATTGCGAAGGCGACTTATCTTTTCCGGTATGAATGACGATTTGGAGAAAATACGACGTCTAGCATCATAATAGGCCGTAACCCGATCATGAAAGGATTTCGGGGTTATTTCGTTTGCCGGGTCAGTGAGGGAAGAAGTATCTATTTCGCGTTGCAGAATGCTTATAGGCTGCGTGATGTTTGTGGGCATTTCAGGGGAGGGTTTGGGTAACGTTAAACATTTTGTTGGTGTACCGGAATTTTCTATTGAGAGCAAGGTCTTCCGGTCGGGGACTTGCTCCGTTGGTAGTTTACCGAACATTTAGGGCAGTTTGGAGTGGTGGTGTTCTCCTTGCCGCACTTGTAGCAAAATAGACTTCTTTGAGGACTATCGCAATCATAAAACGAATGGCCGACTAACTTGCAGTTCCAGCACGTAAGAGAGGTATGGTTTCGACGATTCTCTAAGGCGTCAATAGCGAACTCGGATGACCCACAGGCTTCGTTTCCCCGTCTATTTCCCCTATTTGCCTTCTAAAGGTTGGGTTGTGAGGTGGTCTATGTCTCTGCGGTTCGTGATCGCCAAGATACTTTTCAATGTTCCTGCAGACGTATACCATCTCAGGCAAGCTACTTGTATGAAAGGTAATAAGAAGCTCTCCTATTCGCCTGCGCACATTCTGCTTAATAATTTCAATTAGTTCTCGATTTGGTTTTGGGTTTTGCAATCTAGTATTTAATTGAAGAATGTCATTATAAAAATCATCGAAAAGTTCCGAGGATCCTTGTCGACGATCAGACATTTTGCGAGACAGCTCGGAGTCAGTTTCAAGACTTCGAAATTGTTCTATCAGAGCAATCTTTAAACTGTCCCAGGAAATATTTGGGTTTGATTTAAGGTACACCCAGTACCAGTTCTCTACCGGGCCACATATAAATTGATGAAAATTTAATACGATGTCCTCCCAGGTAGCTCCATAGCCTTCTCGAACTCTATCAATCCGAAACAGGAAATCGTCTACAGTCATTTTTCGATTATCAAACTTTATCCCCCATTTGTGAAAGTTAAGGGCTTTCATGTAATTCGCAGACGGGGTTTGAATTCGATTTGATACGGGGGGAGACGAAGATTGATTTAAATTTAAATTATTCAACTGAGATAGAAAGTTGTCTACATTGCTACTTCGAGGAGGTGGTACGGACATGTCAGGAGGTTGAAAAGGACCCGCAATACGGGCACGCGGTAGCGGTGCAGGCACCGGACCCGATGCCGGAGTATCAGGAAAATTGTTTTCGCCATTGGGTCGTGATTGACGATTAGCAGGAGTAGATGCGCTTAGTAGGCCTTGGATCATGTTTGTGATTTCCGTTTGCATTGAAACTCGATTTTTTTCTAATTCCTCTCTAATGGCTCGCATGTCATTAGCTCGGCTGAGTCCTACCGAGGCCGACACGACCTCTTGCACATACTGGGCAAACTGTTCTCCTTCGCTTCTTACCGTGTCCTCTCCCGATTCACTTTGCGAACCATGTTCATGCTCTTGGGTGGGTTCATTTTCAGGGTTATGATAAGAAGGACCTGTCTGGTCGGTTTGAGTTTGGACCTGCTCAGACTCACTCGCGTGACTATTATTGCGATTCGAATTCACCTCATTAGCACTGGATGTGCCAGGATTATTGGACGATACACTAAATCTATGTCGTGCTCTAGTGGACTTTCTCCAGTTCCACGTCGCAATTGAAGAGCTTAGCCTCGCCTCCACACCCTTCTTTGGACGTAACTGTCTATCCGTTGGTACGGTAGGAGGTGGCATAATCAGGCTTAATATAAAAGGATTGTTGAAATTCAATAAAATAATACTTTTACTTGACTATGGTTAAGTATATGATAAAAAAATGAAAATATTAACTAAAGGGTTTCAATTCAAACTTGAGAAAATAATAGCAAACAAAATTATATAAAATATGTTGGTATTAATTGGTATTTTGTAAAGAGAATAAATTTCATAATATGGTCGGAGATGATGGGTTCATTAGTAGGGACAACGAACCAGTTATCAGCCTTTTACAATCTTTGTAACCTCAGAATGGATTTAATATAATATATTTTTTTTTTTTTGTTTGTTTAAGTTTAATCAATTTGAGATCTGAATCTTTTGATGACTAGGTTTTATAATCTTACTATGACAGATCTTCACAATCCTCTAACTATTCGTAGAACGTTTGTATACGTAGCAACTATTGTAAATAGGTACCATTTTAACCCAATTTACCGGACTACGTATTACTTTCCACAAGAAATAATGGTGAATTGGACGCTGGCCTGATATGCACAATACACTAGACGAGCGAATCAAAAATGTATTCTTTAGCTCCGGATAACGTGCAAATTCAAAGCATGGTCCTGGACAACGTGTCAGGTATGCGAGAAGGACAGCAACAGACATAGATGCGGAATGTTTCCACTAATCTACCGGACAGCCTTCCTCTATACCATTGACCTGGATGTTTTTCCAAATTACGCTAAGTACAACGCTCTTTAGCAATAGTACAAACGAAAACTTCACCAATATAACACCGACTAATTGCTTAATTAAATCTGTTTACCATTTCAGAAAATGCGAGTTCGTAAAAACTCAGTTGGATCGGGACATATACGACCAATCCACTGGATAAAACGCACGAATACGTATTCAAACAATGAGTAAACAGGAAAATATCTCAATCCTTAAAAAAAAACTGGATATAATACAAATGTCTAAGGCAATGCTATCTATGAAAGACAGTAGAGGAATATTTAATCGGAATGGCAACTGTTGAAGACTACGTCAGCCTTGCCACAAGGCACAACCAGACGGACAACAACGCGTACCATTGATCATATTGAAGAAAAAAAAATGTTGCGAAACAACTTGCGAGCTTCTAAACAGCTCGATCAAGAGTTTCAAAAATAGTAGAATTGATCATAAATGAAGTATAAAGTACTCCATCTTTGAATCAGCAGAAATACAATTTAATTAAGACATTAATTAAGGATAAGAAGATAGGGATGTTTTTCGGGCCACCACGTTGGGCGCCAACCTGTAACGAAATATTTGTTATTGCGAACTTAATATTCAAATAGTCCCGCGGTAACAAAGATAGATAAACCTCCCACCGTCTGTCACCCATATGACCTCTTAACCACAGGCATCGCAAGAGGCCAGTCCGGGCAAAGTGGGAGGGCGTTCGACCAATTTGCAGCGGTAGGCATGCTAGTGGAGCTCCGTCCTTAGCTCGTCGGAATGGGGGGGATCTTGCTACCTATTAGCGAACTGTGTTACCATGCTTCCATGCCTTCTCTCAGGTGGTAATCGAGATTCAGAAAAAAAAAGGAAACCCGAAATTTCATCCCTAACACGTATCTGCATTCAAACAAAAAAAAAGGGAAAAGAATCTACAAGGATTGCTATTGGCCGTTGGAGAGAACTAGATGGTGACGTTCTCTCCTCGTGTACCCACCCCTATGTCAGTAACTAGTGTTACCGGCACCTTGGTAGCTACGGTCACTCATTTTCGAGTAGCTACCCCTTATGTCCTACGGGACGTCTAAGTCCCCTTGGCTGGTCGCTGCCCTTAGGCCCACATCATCTCCTTCTTACAGGTAACTTAGCACCCCATGGTCTTACGACTCCGAATGGGAAAGGATAAATACGAAAATTTTTAATTTCATTGAAGGAGATTTCAAATGTTTAGTTTACTTCAATTTGGTATGATAAATTCATTATAAAAGTTTTGTTTCTTAATACTAAGGGAGGGGGAATGGATCATACATATATGTTTTTTTTTTTTTCACGGTATTTGGGATATCAAAAAAAAATTATATAAGTTCTACGCGATTTATTTTTTTTTTCTTTAGATGGTACCTTAGCTGGTTCTCGATTTTGTGTTATATGTATAATATTTAAGAGATAATTTTCTCACTCACCGATTATTGGCAAACTACAATTTTACCAAATTATTTTTGTTGAAAAAAAAACCCTCTTTCTGGAGGTGGTTGGTCCGGAGATGTGCACACGTCCGGTCCGATGCGATGGGGTAACCTCGATTACGTTCCTGTTCGAAATTTAAATTATACATATATATAGTGAAACAGCTAGGATTTTGTTTTTTTGTTTTAACAATGTATATACTTAGCTTTTTTTTTGTCTTTTTGAGTTCCCAGTATAGTTAAATATGATGGATTAAGGGTGGGATTGGGAAGGATTAAGGGTGTTGATTCCAGTTTTCGTTTCACGTCCGTGTCTTCTTGGTGGTAAAGGGGATCTTCCTCAGATGTCTTCTTGTTGGTAAGGGTATCTTCCTTAGATGTCTTCTTGTCTTTCTTGGGGTATTCGATGTCTTCCGTGCGGAGTTTCTTTGCCCTTTGGGAGCCTTTCTTGCACTTCCTTTGGGTGTCGGTCGGAGCACTTTCTTTGGGCGTCGGTCGGAGCACGTTCTTTGGGTGTCTGTGCACTTTCTTTGGGCGTCGGTCGGAGCACTTTCTTTGGGTGCCGGTCGGAGCACTTTCTTTGGGTGTCTGTGCACTTTCTTTGGGCGTCTGTGCACTTTCTTTGGGCGTCGGTCGGAGCACTTTCTTTGGGTGCCGGAGCACGTTCCTTGAGCGCTTGGTGCACTTCCCTTGGTGTTTCGGTGGGGGGTGAATCGTCGGGGCTTTTTATTGAGGGTTTTCCACTTCTCAAACACTTGGAGGTTATTTTTGTCGTCCTCTCACTTTTGTTTCTTTTTGCTCTTGAACACACGTTTTATTTCACTTTTACGTATTTGGAACCGAACGTCTTCGTATTTTTTTTTTTCGAACGAACGTTTTATGACCGTGTTTGAAACGACGTCGTGTTTCGTTGCTCTCAGAAAATCAACTGTCGTCTTGTCCGTTTTGACCGATTTTCTATCACGGCGACTACTGTTTTTCTCCCTTCTTTTATCAGACCTCTCGCTCTTCAATGAGTGGTACTCCCACAATTCCTTTGTTCGACCGCATCACATTACGCGGTACCGTATTTTTTTCCTTTGTTCGCGGTAATTGTGAGCGGCCGAACTCCTTCTATCTCTTTCTATTGGCAGCATGTATCTCTTTCCTCCATTTTTCCTCTCTGCGAGAAAAAAATCGCACGTCTAGCCGATTTCTCCCATGCTAGGTCCTTGCATGCAAATTTATTCTGTTCATATTTTTATGTCGTGATACAATTTCCTTGCAGGGGAGTGTAGGTACATAGGAATATTCACTTAAGGAGTTGTTCAAGGTAAAAAGGATAGATTTAGGGTAAAACAGACATAAAAACATATAACAAGATACCATTAACTTCCGAAGTAAAATACCATTTTTTTTTCGCGTTTCCCACATATGCTTAAAAAAATTACCCTATATATTATCCGAAACTTAGCCAATTAATCTTGGCCGCTTAATCATTTCAAATCAAGCAACTCATTAAGCATTAAGTACAGATTAAAGCACCATCGTACAAAATTGTATAAAAGTAATAATACTGAAATAGTTTTAAATGAATTATTCTTATTCTTTCCACCATTTCCTTTTAGATGAAATGTTCAATTGGTTGAGGTATTGAAATTCACGAGATTTAAAAAATTACTTATCCTGATTGAAAATAATAATAATTTGTGCTGAATTTGTAAATTACTTGGTGAGGTACTTAGAAACATATCTGGATTCTATGTTTCTTGTCAAATTGGCCTTTTTGCCGAGAGGTAATAAATGTATTTAGTTGAAACATGAAACAACTATGATTTAACAGTTTTTGTGCTAAAAGTACGGTACTTTTAATGGTATATCTTACGAAGGGAAGGAGTGATTTGTGCAGAAAAGCTCGTCGGAATGTGGGGATCTTCCTGCTCAATACAAGAAAGGGTTACATTTATCATGCCTCCAGATCGAATGGAATATTTTGTTAATTAAAGCGCGAAAATTCGTTTATACTTGCTTAGACAACCCCTGCCACCTTGGTAGCTAAAATATCACTCTTTTCTTCATTAGCTACCCGTTATGAGAGCTGGTTACCGTAGTGACATCACTTCCCTTACACTACTTTTTGCAAATTCATTTTCGTGATAATTTAAATTCCTCACCCTTTTTCTGGGACCATCTATATTATTGACATACGTACATAATATAAAGTTAGAAAGGGAAACTTCTTTTGTAAATTTTGGTTTTGTTTTGTTTTTAATGATAATGGATTAGGTTTTGGTTGCTGATGTGGGGCGGTCTCCTTGTCTTCATGGCAAGAGTGGCTGAGGCCTTTTGTCGTCATGACAATTTTAAATCATTTTTTGTTTTTTCTTTTGTTTTGATATTGTGACTAGGCTTTTTCCCCGATGCCGTTGTTGGGAGATTTATGCTTTTTTTAAACACAATACTCTTCTACATACCTGGGAAAGTTTATCCGACCTTTGTCGGACTTTTTATTTATTTTGGCACGAGACAAAAGTGTATTAAGCAGGTGCATGGGGGGAGGCAAGAACTTCCCCAGCCGAGCAATCGCGAGCACGCAAACCTTACCAGCATAAAAGATGCTTCTGTGGCCCTACCTAAGCTCATAATAACGGCAAAATAAGTTTCGTTTAGTTGCAAAGTATAAGTTTCTCGAAGGTACATCTTCCAGGTAGAACTCCTTAATTATCTCAAACATGTAGTTATCAGCAGTAATGTTTTATGTAATAGTGTAATATTGATATTGTGACTAGGCTCTAATGATTTTGATTAGATTTTGAACCAATAACGGAAATTGATAAATTTAACGATTTCTCAAAAAGAGGACATCGAATTTAACCCCAATTTTGTGAATTGCATAGCTGGGCCCTCATAAATATATCTGTATATTCCGTAACTTTGAAAACGAGGTAGTCGAGACCTCATGAGCATTCGCTCAATAATTGTCTGTGATTTGATGATTATTGCTTTAAGTGAAGCAAACATAGTGATATCGCCGACAGCAAAAACGACAATTGATCTTACGTTATGCAAGATGTACCGTCGAAATGTTATCGTTAAACGATAATCAATTTACGGAATGAGGACCCAATACTTAAAATGGAGTAATGAATGTATTAAATTAAAATAATTTAACAAAAGCGAGCAAGCCTAAAAAGAAAATGTTTTTTTTTATTTCGTATTATTTATCATTAGACTTTGAATTAAGTGTGGTTTCTTTTTCTATTAAATAGGAGTACAACCTCATCGGTTGCCCAAATGCATTTTTACCATCAACAAATTGAAGATCCAACACCAGGCAATGCTAATACTATACAGTCGCTGTACGAATTACTAGATATTTCTGTACTCTACTATTATTCTGTGGGGCATAAATATATAGTCAAGGTAAATACACTTTTTCTTATGGTTTTTTTTAGTTAAATATCTATCAAATTTGAAACCCTCTGTGGGAGACTATTTTAGTTAAATATACAACAGATAACCTACTTCGTAACTTTCTCTTTACTTTTAGCCATTTTATTAACGGTTCCTGTCAAAACAACTTAACATTCAACAATTGATTCAACTTAATACATTAGTTCCAACAAGACTGCGTACCCAGTTTTTTTTAGAAAACCCATATAAAAGACCATTTGTATGTAGGCCATATAAGAAAAATGTTCAATTTCTCGGTCAAATTGAATGAAATTTAATATCTTTGTTACTATTACCATTTGTAATAATTCCAAGTATTCATTTCTGGTCCAAATGGTTCTTAACTATTTTTTTCCCAGTTTTAACCAAAAACGAAAAAATATTATGCGCATAGACACCGATTCCTTAAAATTCCGGAATAAATGTTCTAATAATCACACTTATTTATACACGAAATTATTTATATATTTTTAACATCAATAGCCAAACTATGAAAATAGTCAAATTCTCACATGTTTGGTATTTGATCTAATGCCCAACTCGCTGTGAAAGAAAAAGTTGCGTACGTCCTAGTCGTCCACCCACAACTCGTTTAATATTGCATGCATATATTAATTTTATTCCATATCCCATAGGAGTATATTAGTTTTGATACATAGTTTGTAGCATAGAAAAATAATTTTGGAAGATATACCTTAAAGTCGATTTAGCCATGTCTGTCTGTCCGTCTGTCTATACGTCACCGACGTTTAGGCCTTAAAATTTGAGCTAAATAGTATCCCATGCCTACATAACAAGTGTAAAATTTCGAAACCCGCCTACTGAATCGGTGAGTGGAAGAACAGTACATGAACAAAATAACACTTTTGAGAAAAACAGAAACATAGCGAACAGCGTAGTCTGTTTTTGTATAAATTAGGGCTTTCAAATGTACTGCTATTATGCTGATTGGTAGGCTAAAATACGTAAAGCAGTTTGGATATTTAAGCATACAAATTAATTTTTGGCGCCGACATTTAACTATACATTCTACTTTTATCTACTTTTACTCACCAAACCCTCTACCCTTACCTTTACTCATCAAACCCTCAACCCACCCTTCTATATCATCTTGCTGTGTTACTATCCTGAATTTTAACAATTCCTCATAATAAGTTTTAGCTGAAATATGTGTGTGTAAACTGTAATCGGAAATTACAAAATTGGCCAATTACTTACTTACTTAAGTGGCGCTACAGTCCGGAATGAACCTGGCCCTCAACCAACATGCCTTTCAATTAGCCCGGTCCTTAGCTAACTTCCTCCAGCTGCGCACTCCGAGTTGGTTGAGGTCGGTTTCTACTTTTGCGCGGCACTTAAGGCGAGGTTTTCCTCTACTGCATCTCTAATCGACCAAGGATTTCTTCATCCATTCTGAGGCGCTGAAGCATGGACCGTAATGCTTCAGCGCCTCAGAGCAGGACTGGGATAATCAGGGTCTTATATAGGGTCTCCTAAGTAGTTCGTTGGCTTCCTAGCCCTAAGAAACAGCGGTTGACAAGAGTAATTCTTCGTTTTATTTCTGACGAGATGTTGTTGTCAGAGTTAATAGCGGAGCCGAGGTAGACAAAGTCCCGTACTACCTCAAAGTTATATGTGTCCTTTCTTGTTAACAGCATATACTTAGTCTTACCCTCATTTACTGCTTAACCCATTTTTGCCGCTTCTTTTAGCTTCTATACTAGCAAACGTGGCTATGACATCACGTTGAGTCTTAACAATGATGTCAATATCGTCGGCGTATGCTAGTAGATGCACCGATTTTTGGAAAATTGTGCACAATCTTCTCAACAATCAAATTGCAGAAGTCACATGACAGTGCATCGCCTTGCCTAAATCCTTTTTTTGCATCCAATGTGTCGGTGAGATCGTTTCCGACCCTGATGGAGCAGCGAGAATTCTTCATCCTACATAAACGGACGATTTTGGGCGGTATACCAAAACTAGACATGGCTCTGTATAGTTCGTCTCTATAAATGCTGTTGTATGCAGCTTTGAAATCGATAAATAGTTGGTCGGTATCGATTTGGACTTCTTGGTTTTTTTTTCAGGATCTGCCGAAGTGTGAAAATTTGATCGGTTGTCGACTTTCATGGCGTAAAACCAAAATGATTAGGGCTGATTAGTTTGTTGGTAAACGGTTTCAGGCGTTTACATATCTTGTAGGCGATGTTGAGGAGACTTATGCCTCTGTAGTTGGCGCAGTTGAGAGGGTCTCCTTTTATGGATCGGGAAAACGATGCTCAGGTTCCATTCTTCAGGCATACTTTGATACGACCAGATTTGACTTATGAGTTGGTAGATGCTTTATAAAGCTCAGCATAAAGGCCACCATTTCCGGCGGCCTTATTAAGGTTGAGTTTAGATATTGCTATCCTCACTTGATTAGGTCGGGTGGTTAGCAGTTTTCGCTATTGTTTCCAATATTAAATGGTTCGTTCTGCCTGACAGCGGAATGTTGATCTTCATCGAAGTTTAATAGTCTGCATATCCTCAGCATCGACTGTGTCTCAACTACGATATTTCCTTGTTCATCTCGACAGGATTCTGTATCCTTGGCTTTGAAGTTTTACACTTTGGTAAAACTTGCGAATATCGTTCCTGGAGTGGCACCTCTCTATATCCCCGATCGCGCGATTTTTTTGCTCTTTTTTCTTCTTTCTGAAAAGCCGGTGTTCTTCCCTTCTTTCCTTAGAGCTCAATGGCAGCTCTCGTCTTTATCTGCAGCTTAGCCTTGTAGGCCTCGTTTGGCCTTTGGCCAATCACTAAAAATTATTCTGATTCACATAAACGCCTTATTGACTTTATAAAAATTTCGTAAAAAAACTTACTTATACACGATGCAGATGAAGTTTTTATAAATAAATAATTTAAATATAAATGCTGACCTTACTAATTTATGAATTAGACATAATTAATTTTCTCTTACAGATTTCGGCAGTACGTGATGAGTTAGCCGTTCTGAATGATGTTCTTATCGAGACCAAAAAAAATCGAGAAGAAGTTGAAAAACAGTTGAATGCAATTTCTGAAAACAATTTCAGTACAATCGGTAATGAAGTGTTAGTTGAACTAAATGAAAAAAATGCTCAGAGGGAACATGTTTTTGCAGTAAGTTTCTGTTAAACGTTTGAATAATTTTTGTAAGCATATTTCATTTATAAGAAACGCTATATTGAGCTAACACGTAAACAAGCGTGGTATAGAACCGTTGCCCTTGGAAAGCAAAGAAGGAATCTCCTGAAATGGCTTCTAAAAACTATATTAAATACATTAAAAGTAAGTCCTTATATTATATTATTAACCATTTTATTTCTTAAGCTATGTATAATTCTGTACTTAGCAATCTTCAGACATGGGGGCTTTATTTGCATTTGTTCCGGAGGTATATATTAACATCTTACCAATACTCCTGGACACAATTTTAGATTTTAGTTTTCATGATTTAAGCTTGCAATTTGATATAAGTGGTAATTGACGATAAAACTGTTTGTGTATATTAAAATGAATTTATTCATTTACTTAAGATTCTACTGAAGAAATAGCAGCTGCAGCAATGTTTCTGGGAGAACACTCCGCCGATCCTAGAATCGTTTTGGCCACCTGCAAAGATTCTCTTCTGCAGGCCTTAGGAACACTTATTTGCCATGAGGCTGGAATTCGTGCATTAGAATCATCACCGACAAAAAGGTAATAAAATAATACGATTTTTTTCTTTATAACACTACATTCTAAAATAGCAGCAGATTTATAGTTTACACTTTTACCGAACAGCTTTTATTTATTTATATCCGGGTTAACCTCACAATATTCATCCTAATATATTATTTATTTTGGGTTTCATGAGTCAGGGGCCCTATTCTGCATTTAAAATTTTGGTACCTTGCAACTGGTTTCCTAATGTCAAAAGCACTCAAATACGGAATATTTGTTTCTACAATAAATGCGATAACGCAACGAGAAGTACCTAAAAATTTAGGTTTTTTGTTAAGGAAATTAGTGATAAAAACAATTTAAACAAAGGAAAATTAAATTAACAGGGAATCTTCCAACTGTTCCACACTCAACGCAAACTGAATTCAACACAACATAATGCAAATTAAAACACATTTCTTAATATTGTTAATATTAATAATATTGTTATATTGTTTTATTAAGTTGCTATAAATTGATATATTAACCATCTTACAACACTAAAATTATTGTTCTATTACAAAATTACTTGAACATATCTACTGTCAAAAGGAAAGATTTTAATATACATATAATACTACACGAAAATGACACTTCAAAATTAACCGCCAATAAAGCAACACGATTGTGCAAAATACCGAAGTTCTTTTGTTTCATTTACATATATACAACACTTTCTTTGTTCGCGAGTAAAATCTCATATAATATATAGATTTCCGAATAGAGTATAAAATTACATACAACGAAACCCCTAACCCTAAAATATCTTACGGATTAAAAATAAACCCCACAACCAGTTGAGACTTCAACATTTGGTCCTTCGAGCCGGATTAAGTGTGCAGTGTTAAAGTACAAGATACATACACTTAGAACAATAAAAAAAAGTGCATAAAGACATTTAATATCAGTGAACAATAATCTTAATTATACAGTCCACTACCCTACACATATTGTGCAAATCGGGATTTCCGCGTCGCGCAATCCACCAAATTCAACATTACTCAAGGCGCCAAGTAAGTCCTTATTTTTTCCATTTCTTTTTTCGTCCTTTTTTTATTTATTGATAAAATAAAGTGCAAAATGTCGTTTGGGGCACTCCAAAAAGACATGTTGGAGCAAATGGAGCATGACTACGAGAGTTTCAAAACTGCTGATGAAACTCGACGTACGTTTAATTATTTAAAGAGTCGCCTCACGATGTTAGAAGATAATTTCACATCCGCAAAGAGGTATCATGAGGAGATTATGAGTAGGAACAAGCTAGAAAAGACAATGAATAAGGAAGATTTAGCTCAGGTATATCGAAATATTCATTTAAATTACCTGGATTATCGTAGTGATTTGTTAGATGCTATCGATAAGTGCATGCCTGCGATAAAATCGTCTCCTAGTTCTCATAATTCTTCGGTGGGGAAACAATCGTCTAACAGTAGGGATCTGCGCCTTCCAGTCATCGAAATTCCGACATTTTCGGGTACTTATGCAAAATGGCGTTCATATCATGATGTTTTTGTGTCACTAATCCACACAAACGATTCACTCAGTGACATACAAAAAATGCATCATCTCAAAGCGAGTCTTACCGGCAATGCTGAAACATTTCTTCAAAAAATTGATCTTGAGGCTGGAAATTATTTAAAAGCATGGGAATTATTAAAAGCGCGATTCGAGCATAAACGCATGTTGGTAAATGCTCAGCTAAATCTCCTTTTCAACCATCCTTTCGTAGGAAAAGAATCTGCCAGGGGTGTTCAGTCCATTTTGGATACAACGCAAGATTGCATTCACTCTTTGCAAAATTTAGGGGTGCCAGTTCAGCATTGGGACGCAATTCTCATATATATTATGAGTCAAAAGCTTCCAAGTTCTGCTCAACAGTTATGGGAAGAAAAGTTAGGAAGCTCCACAAATGTACCAACTATGGAGCAATTCACTGATTTCCTGGAGACGCGCTTTCGGACATTAGAAGCGATACAATTCCAACCGACTCAACCAAACCCTAGAGCCGTGTCTAAATCAAATACTCCAGCGAGGTCGTTCCATACGAAAACGCAGAAGGGACAAACATCAGAAAGGTTTCAATGTAAAGTGTGCAATCAGGGGCAACATTCGTTAAGGAAGTGCAGACGATTTGTGAACTTGGATATCGCCAGCAAGTTGCAAATCGTGAGACAAATGAAGGTTTGCGAGAACTGTCTCGCTTACAGTCATGGGACAGGCCAATGTCCAAGTATAAAGAACTGCCATTTTTGCCAACAACGACATCATTCCCTACTCCATCCATCGATACACACGCAAATGGGTCACACCGCACAATCACATCACCAAGTACATAACCCAGTGCAATCCCAATCACATCCACAGACACACACATCCATGGCAAACACATTCAACACAGATCTACAAGAACCACACTTCAGTGGAAATAATGTACGAAGTCAGACCCAGACTTCACAAAACATACATACACCGTATCCACACTATAGTGGAACAAACCCAACGAGTCAGGGATCCATCAATCCAAACGCGCCTTCGTACCATCCACAGGGGGCATCAAACAACACCAATCTGCAATGCAATTTTCATGCAACGCAAGACGAAAGCATACAGGTTTTGTTGGCTACCGCTGTAGTTAAAGTGATGGCAGCTGACGGTAGATTTGTCGATTTACGCGCCTTGATCGATCCTGGTTCTGAGGCAACTTTCATCTCCCAATCAGCTGCACACCGCTTAAATCTTCCGAAACACAGGACGCTTGTCGAAGTGTCAGGGTTAGGAAAGGTCAGCAGCGGCGAATGTAAGCATTATGTCGATTTAATGTTGACGTCACGACATTCGACGTTTGAAAGTGCTATCAAAGCCTTTATATTTAAGTCGCTGACCGGGCTTCTCCCGGCCCACAGAATGACAGTCGACAACCTGACCCACATCAAAGGTCTACAGCTAGCGGATCCAACATTCAACGTTCCTGCACCAGTAGATCTCCTCCTAGGAAGTGATGTTTACGCTGACATTATTCTTCCAGAAATCGTCAGAAGCCAGGAAGTCAACCAACCTATCGCACAGAACACCCAATTAGGCTGGGTTGTACTAGGAAAAGTTGCTGAAAGCAGCAAACGATGCTTCAGAACTTTTGTGCAGCAATCGGAACTGGACTCTGAGATGCGACGATTCTGGGAGATTGAAGAGGCTCCATACGAAACTCCAATATCGGAAGAAGACACAGCATGTGAGGACCACTTTAACAAAACGCACAAAAGAATGCCGGATGGGAGGTACCAAGTTTCGCTTCCTTTCAAAGAAGGAAAACACCCATCGTTAGGAAGTAGTAGAGAAATTGCGCATAGAAGATTTGTACAGCTGGAACGACGTTTCCAAAATGACGCAAAGCTGCGTACAGGATATAGCCAATGTATTTCGGAGTATCTGACTCTGAACCATATGGAAGAGATAGACTGGCAAAACGAAACAGCATTTCTGTCAACGTTCCACTATTTCCTTCCACATCACGCGGTTTTTAAAGAAGCTAGCTCCACGACGAAGCTGAGAGTCGTGTTTGACGCAGCTGCCAAGACATCGGATGGGACATCTTTAAACGAACATCTGATGGTAGGTCCTAAACTGCAAAGAAACATCATCGATGTTATTCTACGCTGGAGATTACACCAATACACATTCACAGCTGACATTGAAAAAATGTACCGACAAGTTTCTGTGAACCCTGCAGATAGGTCATACCAAACCATATTTTGGAGAGAAGATGCAACAAAACCTGTTCAAGCGTTTAAGTTAAAAACGGTCACATTTGGTACAGCATGTGCACCATATTTGGCTATTCGAGTGCTAAATCAATTAGCAACAGACAGCTCCCGCATGTACCCAATCGGAGCGAACGTTGTACGCGAGGACATGTACGTGGATGACCTCATAAGTGGAGCTGACACCGTCAAAGAGGCGCTACACAAACGAGATGAAGTCCGTCAACTACTCTCATCCGCAGGATTCTATTTACGGAAATGGACTTCTAACAATGAGGAACTAGTCAGAGACATTCCAGAAGAAGACCGGGAGATAGATTTCGAGTTGCCGTTAGGGTCATCAGGCCATGTTAAAACGTTAGGCATTCGATGGTTTCCCGGGGAAGACTCGTTTTCATTTCAAAACATTCAGCCAAACGATGAAGAAGTGACGAAACGAACCATGCTTTCAGCGATAGCAAAATTGTTCGACCCACTTGGCTGGATTTCTCCATGCGTCATAAAGGCCAAGATCATCATGCAACAACTTTGGTGTCGAGGAACAGAATGGGATGAACCGGTTCCGACTGAGCTGAAAGAGGAATGGGATTCGTTTCGTAAAGAGTTGCCGTTGATACAACTAATAAAAATACCGCGGTGGGTTGTAATCAACAAGGCTTGCAGGGCGGTGGAAATTCACGGTTTCAGCGATGCTTCGACAAAAGCTTACGGAGCAGCTGTATATATACGGGTATTGAATAGTCAGGAAGAAACGCACATGAGTCTTTTGATGTCAAAGACAAAGGTAGCTCCACTTAAAACCATCAGCCTCCCACGGCTAGAATTATGCGGAGCACTCATCTTGGCTTCAATACTCAAATATACGGTTGAGGTACTTCAACTGCCATCCGCTAAAGTGTACGCATGGTCGGACTCAATGATCACATTAGCATGGATCCGAGCACCTCCTTCAAGATGGACGACATTTGTAAGCAACAGAGTCTCAGAAATCCAAAGGCTCACAAACTGCAACATTTGGAGACACATTCCGACGGACCACAACCCAGCCGATCTGGCATCACGTGGTGTACCACCCTCTATCATAGGAACGCAGGATTTATGGTGGAAAGGACCATCGTTTTTACGGCAACAGTGGCATTTTGAAGTGCCACATCAACCAACTGCAATCGAAACAGAGGAAGAGATGCGAGCGATCAGAACTCATTGTGTAATGTCGAAACCGAGCATCACAGACAATGATGTAAGCTCAGTGATACGCAAATTCTCTAAACTTAGTAAAGTTATACGAGTAGTAGCATATTGTAAGAGATTTATGAGAAACTGTAAGCAACCTAAGGGCTCAAGAACAGTAGGACCTCTAGAACCAGCCGAACTACAAGTAGCAACACAATTGGCTCTGAAATCTGCACAAAGTGAAATGTTTGCTTCAGAACTGCAGGAATTCAGTGAAAAGATGACAACACCCAACACTCTGAAGTCACTTAACGCTTTTGTAGACGGACGTGGTATTATTCGAGTAGGAGGACGGCTTCAAAATGCTTCCTTACCATATAACCAACAACATCCCTCAATATTGAAACCCAACCACCATTTTACGCTTCTCGTAATCAGATTTGCACACGAACAAACTCATCACGGTGGAGTACAGCAAATGGTAGCATACATCCGCACAGCATACTGGGTATTCAATATAAAAAGATCGGTAAAAAAGGTGATACACAACTGCGCCAACTGTTTCCGGCAAAAGGCAAAAAATATGCAGCAGTTAATGGGAACCCTACCAGCACCACGAGTGCAAATGTCAAGGCCCTTCACAAATACGGGAATAGACTACGCAGGACCGATCGAGGTAAAAACTTGGAAAGGACGCGGGGCAAAGAGTTTTAAGGGCTACTTTGCGATTTTTATCTGCCTTGCAACAAAAGCGATACACCTTGAAGCAGTTTCCGATTTGACTACACAAGCCTTTATTGCAGCATATAGACGCTTCACAGCACGACGAGGTTCATGCTCACAAATTTTCAGTGACTGCGGAACAAATTTCGTCGGGGCAAACACCGAACTCAGCCGTATGTTAAAGGACGCCAAACACGATTGGAAGGAAGTGGCCAGCACCCTAGCAAATCAGGGCACAAAATGGAATTTTATTCCCCCTGCTTCACCTCACTTCGGGGGACTTTGGGAAGCAGGGGTGAAATCAGTTAAACACCATTTGAAACGAGCGGTAAGAGATGAGAGGCTTACATTCGAGGAACTCTACACGCTTCTAACTCAAATAGAAGCATGTTTGAATTCCAGACCTCTATGTCCTCTTTCCGACGATCCTGAAGATTTAGAAATAATCACACCAGGACACTTCCTAATCGGCGAACCACTTCAATCGATACCACAAGGCGACATATCGTGCTCAAATGTGAGCTATCTCGAGCGGTGGAAACGCTTACAAACTCTCGTCGCAATATTTTGGCGCAAGTGGAGCGGAGAATATCTTTCGCGTCTGCAACAACGTCCTAAGTGGACAAAATTGGAAACCGCACCGAAACAAGGAGATTTAGTCATCGTTAAAGATGAAAGACTTCCACCAACACAATGGATTCTAGCGAGAATCACCAAAATTCATCCCGGAGCAGACGGTTTGGTACGTGTCGTTACGTTAAAAACGAAAAGCGGTGTATTAAAACGCCCAATCGCGAAAATATGCTACCTTCCTTCTAATAAAATCATTGAAAATAACTCAATAATTTA
The DNA here is from genome assembly GCA_932526625.1 of Rhingia campestris. Taxonomy (NCBI): domain Eukaryota; kingdom Metazoa; phylum Arthropoda; class Insecta; order Diptera; family Syrphidae; genus Rhingia; species Rhingia campestris. The sequence continues at coordinate 57,025,144 of OW052183.1, forward strand.
ACCTAAGTTAATAAAACACAAGAAACAAAAGAAGCAAAATTGAATTTATTGTTAAAACATAAACACACTACACCCATAACCTAAATGGAAACATAAAAAAAAATGTAATTCAAACGCAACACAAAAGTCAAAGCATTATCATTTATTTCAATAAAAATACAACACGACACTAATCAAAATATATTAATCCAAGTTAAAAAATATTTAAATTTAATAAACAACACTTTACAACAACATAAAACCTTGAATTAATTATTAATAAATCACCTATAAAAAATTAAACATTAGCCATATGTCAAATGTCAAATGTACAAATGTAAACAAAAAAAATGCACCACTCAATTCGCCGCGTATAATTTCCGTCCCGCAATAATCATATGCACAAAAAAAGGTAAACAAAAAGCTTACGGTTTGGTTGAACCAACTACATTCTGTTCGACTAAAAATGCACACACACACATATACTCACATAAAAGCGAACGCGAAAATAACGGCGCGAAACCCAACAACAAATTAAATATAATTGAAAAATTGATATTGAACCCTTAACACTAAAACAACACATACCTGATCTCACCACTATCCACCTATCGCAAGTGGTCTCCTCAATATCCGAAATTTGGGAAACCCACGATACGATGACAGCATGCTAAATAATCCAACGGCAGCCACAGGAACAATTGATACATTTTAAACGCACAACACTAACAACATCAATTAACACTTAAATAATTAGTCTAATTCTTATAAAATAAAAAAAAAAAAAGAATTTACCATGCCGCGCCGCCAACGATTTCATCACGCACCACAGCACATTGCACAATAGAATCAACAATGATCAATGGAGATAAGCAAATTACTGCAGTTGGTGTATTAAGAAAGTAGGCACAAAGAAGACGACATAATAGTGCATGCAGTCATTCATTACCAGATGCGCGCGAACTACAATATCATAATAGGGTTGTCTAGTCACTCTTTATGTTTATGCTATTATGTGCAAATTTGTTGTCCCTTTTATTTGTATGTAATATTACTAACTATGGTTCTATTTTCATATTGGTCCATATGCAAGTGCAAGAAGCTGAGGGCGACGTTACAAGGTACCTGCCAGGGTCGGCATAAGTCAATCATCGAGTTTGAGAACTACGTTCACAGGCGGGGAGAATGTTCCACACTCAACGCAAACTGAATTCAACACAACATAATGCAAATTAAAACACATTTCTTAATATTGTTAATATTAATAATATTGTTATATTGTTTTATTAAGTTGCTATAAATTGATATATTAACCATCTTACAACACTAAAATTATTGTTCTATTACAAAATTACTTGAACATATCTACTGTCAAAAGGAAAGATTTTAATATACATATAATACTACACGAAAATGACACTTCAAAATTAACCGCCAATAAAGCAACACGATTGTGCAAAATACCGAAGTTCTTTTGTTTCATTTACATATATACAACACTTTCTTTGTTCGCGAGTAAAATCTCATATAATATATAGATTTCCGAATAGAGTATAAAATTACATACAACGAAACCCCTAACCCTAAAATATCTTACGGATTAAAAATAAACCCCACAACCAGTTGAGACTTCAACACCAACAAACATGTTCATACAAAACAAAAACAATGCCAGATATTGGTAGAATTTATGCGTGCACATCCAGATTTGGCCAAAGGACGAATTTAAACCGCTGATGCGAAGCAAACATCAAATAATTTGTGTAAAAGTCTGCAGGAACTGCAGTTGATCTCAAATGAGCAGCATTTTCATCTCGTATGTATGCAATTTAAAACACACAAAAAATCATCCTTCGACAGGTGAAAGTTGTGAACAAAAATAAAAAAATAAATAACAATTAACGATGATATGAATCCTTACTAACTTTTTACCTTTTATTACTTATTTACATAATATTTGAATTGTCCCGTATAATTTTCCGCTCCATCCGCTCTTCACTTTTTTCTTCGTCCATCCAAAGTGCATCAGAATCCAGTACAGTCTCAATCTGAATTTTCATTGTCTCGTAGTTGTGTTTTGTTAGATTTTCAATGCCATGTGCCATTATTTCATTCGTGTTGAAATTCTTATTTCATGAAAAGAGTTTTACTTATTGGACTCTGGGTCCATAACTTTTCAGAGTTGCGCTATTTAGAATAATTAAACACGTTGTCTTGAATTCGAATTAAAACAAAATTAACTTTATTTTCTGTGCATGAGTATTCAATTGTTAAAAGGAAAAAGGAAAAATGAATAAGATAAATGAAGACAGGGAGAGATGCAGCTGCTGAGCATTATTTAAGTAGTATGAGGAAGAGATTAAAGATGTCGCGTTGATCATATGGAAGGGCACTTAAGTACATAAGGCACATCCAACAGAACCTTCCAGGTATAAAAACCTATAGCGCTTAAAAGAAACCTATACGTAGGCAAATTGTGTAGATCATCCCATAGTAGTCCTCTCAAAGCAAATTTTATGAATTTACATACTTTGGCTTGCTTCCATATCATCAACAGGCTGCGATTCATGACTTTCCTACAATAAAAGTACACAAGTACAAATTTAGATACGTTTAGTGAAAATACATGGACTGAACATACTTACATGTTTTTTTTTCCTCATTTCTTTGACATTAAACCGGAGTCATAGCCAACTTTGAGTCCGAGTTAAGGCTGAACTATAATAGAAGCTGGTTGCGGACGACCACTTCCGTAACTGTGTTACTCTGCGAACACATGCAATTTGTATTGTATGACCATAATAGCTTTTCGCTTCGATTCGTTCAGTTTTGCTCACTTACGAAAAAGCGAATTCATTCGCTCTTTCCCTTTCTTTTGTTCTTTCATACACAAATTTTACATTTCATTTCAACAGCTGTGTAGGTACATTTAAATTCGAATGTTCCTAATAGCGCCAATATACCACACATGCATGCATGCGCAATCACAAGCATGTGCAATCACGCTTTCTTCACACACTATTCATGCAAACTGTGCAGTAATCATTCGTGTGTTAATCGCTGACTGAGGCAGGTCGTCATTACTAATGTAAAAATGTACTCTCTGAGCAATGTCGTTCTCGTAACTGCGCAGTTTCGCACACACACCAGACATTCTTGCATGCGCAAACAAGAAAATATCAAAATGTTTTGAAATCACTCATGCCGCATGTACAACCACACACTATCAGTTTGCATGCGCAATCACTATATTGCAACTGCCTGCATGAGTGGTGTGTGGACGCTATAAGCAACGAATTTTTGTTTTTATTGTTTGCAATCGTTCTTAACAAAAGTCTATTATGGGCAACTTGAGTAATTGAGGGTACTGAAGAAAACTTAACGTAGAATTTTGACATTAGCTTCCGATTGCTTCCGTCTATTATAGTTCAGCCTTAATATAACAAATATACCATCAAACGAATACACCGTAATACCGGAAAAGTATGCGTCGCGATGCATATGACTTCTGTCAAAAATTACATAAGAATGTGTTCGTAAAATACGACTTTGTAATAACTATATGCGACTATGGTCGGATTCGACTGTCGTACAAGAGTTGAAGAATTGGGGTGGTTGAGTATTTTGTACACATCCATAGCCAAAAATGGGCCTTACCGATAAAGATTTTTTTATTGAAAAATTTTGTTAACTTCTAATTGGTCAAGATCCCAATCAGCAAACGCAAGGCCTTTTCTATAGTGATTTACTTTAAGTTGGATTTTCGATTCTAGTTCGAGAAAAAACTGCATCGAGTTTTTGCGTACACTATCGACCGTTATATATATTTTTAGCATGTATTTTTGGAATTTATTTATCAAATCGGATGACACGAATTTGGCAACCACACATCAAACAGTCAATTTAGCAAGACGGTTGAAAAGTAGATAAAAATTATATAAAGCACGGAACGTTTGAACGCATTCTTTTGCCTCTTTGATAGATATTTTATGATAGGAACGAGGCTTAACTCCGATTGGCATTTTTGAAGACCCCGAAATACAAAATCAGTGTGCCAATTGTATTTAAATTGGGGTTATATTTTATCCATTGGCTAAATTTGGACGTTTTTATAAGGGTTGGACAATGGTTGTTGTACTATTTATATTCCTGATTAAATTTACCCGTAGTAATTTGATTATGTTGAATATTTTTTTCATCTAAAATACAGCAAAACATTGTTGTAATAAAAGGTCCGTTCGGGTACTTTTGTGTAAAGAAAAATGTCAAATATCCAATATCAAGAAATAATTCCCTCATTTTAACGAAAAGTACCCGTACGCTTTCGCAAAGAAAAATAAAAAAATGTCAATTTTTTAAGTGTATACGTAGTACTTACTTACTTAAGTGGCGCTACAGTCCGGGATGAACCTGGGCCTCAACCAACATGCCTCTCCAATTAGCCCGGTCCTTAGCTTACTGCCTCCAGTTGCGCACTCCAAGTTGGTTGAGGTCGTCGATGTTGTGTGTCCTTTCGTGTTGACAGCATATACTTTGTCTTACACTCATTTACTGCTAAACCCATTTTTGGCGCTTGCTTCTCTATACTAGCAAACGTGGCTATGACATCACGTTGAGTCCTACCAATGATGTCAATATCGTCGGCGTATGCTAGTAGTTGTACCGATTTTTGGAAAATTGTGCCTCTGGTGTTTTGCATAATCCTATCAAGAATCAAATTGAAGAAGTCACATGACAGCGCATCGCCTTGCCTAAATCCTTTTTTGGTATCGAATGTGTCGGTGAGGTCGTTTCCGACCCTGATGGTGCAGCGAGAATTCTCCATCGTCATCCTACACAAACGGATGAGTTTGGGCGGTATACCAAAACTAGACATGGCTCTGTATAGTTCGTCTCTATAAATGCTGTCGTATGCGGCTTTGAAATCGATAAATAGGTGGTGGGTATCGATTTGGACTTCTTGGGTTTTTTCCATCATCTGCCGAAGTGTGAAAATTTGATCGATTGTGGACTTTCCTGGCCTAAAAACACACTGATAAGGGCCGATCAGGTTGTTGGTAAACGGTTTCAAGCGTTCACATATTACGGCAGATAGGATCTTGTAAGCGATGTTGAGTAGACTTATGCCTCTGTAGTTGGCGCAGTTCAGAGGGTCTCCTTTTTTGTGGATCGGGAAAACGATGCTGAGGTTCCATTCTTCAGGCATGCTTTCAACCGACTACAACTACGATATTTCCTTGTTCATCTCGATAGGATTCTGTTCGAACCTTGTAGCCTTGGCTTTGACGTTTTACACTTTGGTAAAACTTGCGGACTTCGTTCCTGGAGTGGCACCTCTCTATATCCTCGATCGCGCGCTTTTCTTGCTCTTTTTTCTTCCTGCTGAAAAGCCGATGTTCTTCCCTTCTTCTTTGCCTATAGAGCTCAATGGCAGCTCTCGTCTTCACCTGCAGCTTAGCCTTGTAGGCCTCGTTCTTGGCTGCGAGCATCTGTCGGCATTCCTCATCAAACCAGGGGTTTCTTGCTGGTGGGCGCCAGAAACCTAGCACATCAGTTGCGGCTGATCTAATGGCCTGTTGGCATCGTTGCCATTGCTCGTCGACATTCGATGCTGGTGGTATGGTGTTAATCGAGAGGTTAAGGGATACGCGTTGTGCGAAGGTCTTGGCGGTCTCTTGCGATTGCAGACATTAAATTATTTCACAGTATTTCTGGATTGTTGTGGCGGGTGGATATCCGCATTCTTACCTTGGCTGCTACAAGGTGGTGATCCGAGTCGATGTTAGCTCCTCGGAATGTTCGGACATCCAAAATACTGGATGCGTGTATCTTATCTATCGCAATGTGATCAATTTGGTTGACCGTTCGTTGATCTGGAGACCCCCATGTCCCCTTATGGATATCGAGGTGAGGAAACCGTGTGCTGGCTATAGTGGCATTTCGTTCCGTATCGAAATCAATTAGCCTAAGTCCGTTACCAGACGTGTTGTCGTGTAAGCTATGTTTTCCGACAGTACTTCTAAAGATGTCTTCTCTTCCTAACTTTGCGTTAAAATCTCCCAGCACGATTTTAATTTTTACTATTGTTACTATGCGTTCGCTAATGTCTTGGAAACATAAGACTTCTTGCCTAAGTCTGGCACTTATAACAAATCCGCATCCGAATAGTCGCTGTTTCTGCTCACTATAACACGGTCCGTAGTAGATGTCACAGTTTTTCATCCTCTTTTTGCCCGGCCCATCCCATCGTATTTCCTGGATGGCAGTAATGTCTGCTTTGTAGCAGTTTAGGGCTTCCGCTAGTTGTTCGCCTGCACCTCTCCTGTTTAATGTTCTCACATTCCAGGTGCAGATACGAACGTCGTTGTCCTTTTTTCGTTTAGCAGGGTCGTCAACAATAAAAGCAGTCCTTTCCGAGGCTATTATATTCGAGACTACAACCGATAATAACATAGTAAGATATGCAAGTATTGCCGAGCTTAAACGGGAAATACAGAAACTATAGCCTAAAAAAGCTACGGGTTATGACCTGATTAAAGGAGAACTTCTTAAAATGTTGCCTCGGAAAGCATTAACTAAGCTTCTTTTTATTATAAACGCAGCAATCAGATTAGAATACATACCAAGACAGTGGAAAGTCGCGGAAGTGATTATGGTTCTAAAACCAGGAAAATCACCGAAAGAAATAAAAATTTACAGGCCTATTTCACTTCTTCCAATAATTTCAAAAGTTTTTGAACGGATATTACTCGGTCGCTTACACCCCATAATTGAACAAAAACGTCTTTTACCTGACCATAAATTTGGGTTTAGAAGTAAACATTCAACGGTGGACCAAGTACATCGAATTACAGATGTAATTGAGAAAGCTTTTCAAGAAAAGACAATTTGTTCAGCCGTATTTCTTGACGTGTCGCAAGCTTTTGACAAGGTGTGGCACAAAGGCCTTACTTATAAACTAAGTCAAGTTCTGCCAAGCGAATATTCCGAGTTCAAAGAAATAATGGCAGGTGTACCGCAAGGAAGCGTCCTTGGATACCAAATTACAAAACGCTCTTAACGAGGTTAGTGAATGGACTAAATCCTGGCGGATTGCACTTAATGAGAGCAAATCGATCCATGTAGATTTTTCGTATAAACGGACAAACAATTTGCCTGTATTTCTAAATACGGTTCGAGTCCCGTTTGCAAATGAAGCGAAATAACTCGGTATGACACTCAATGCAAAATTTAAATGGAAGTCGCATGTAAAAAAGTAATGCGAAGAACTTAAGAATAAATACAGAGAACTGTACTGGTTGCTCGGAAAATATTCGAAGCTTAACCTTGATAACAAGCTGCTGTTATACAAGCAAGTGCTTAAACCGGTTTGGACATATGGTATACAACTTTGGGGTTGTACCAGTGAAACGAATCTAAACATTTTACAAACTTTTGAAAACAAAATGTTAAGATCATTCGTCAATGCGCCGTGGTACGTAAGGAACGAAGATCTACGCAGAGATCTGGGTATTCCCGCGGTTAAAGATGAAACAAAAAATTTTGCACGAAAACATAAAAAACGTTTATTAGGACACGTTAACACAACAGTCCTCCAAATTCTTGACGAAACAAATATATTGCGGCGTCTTCAAAGAACTAAACCCTTAGATTTGGCCCGATAGTAACAAACCGCGCTATAAATTGCGGAAAAAGCAGGAACTCTCAAAAGAAAGTTACCCTTACTACTAGAAGAAATGTTGAATAGAATGTCTGTCAAAGAAGGTGACGAATGTTCGCGAAGGAAAGCTACTGAAATGCTTAAGCAACTTCAAGGAAGCGGTGAAAAAATGTGAATGCTAAAAATGGCCATTTTTGAATTGCGCCAAGCCGGACGTCAGTGGAACATTGAAATCGACCATGCACTCAGAAAAATTGGATTAACACCGACGGTTTGGGACTCCCCTATATATGCCGACAAATGCGAACAGGTTTTTTTATTACTTTATGTGGAAGCCATTTTAATTTTTTCAAGCCACCAAGGCATGGTGCATCGTATAAAAAGTGAACTCGCCAAACCATTCAAAGTGAGATATCTTGGAGAAGCGAATTACTGTTTAGGGGTTAAAATCAAACGATTCAAAATCAAAATTCAACTGTCGCAAAGCGGTTACATAAAGGGCATATTGGCGAGATTTCGCATGGAGGATTGTAAGCCAGCAGCCACTCCAACGTCGTCGGATTGTAAACTATCTAATTGACGTGAAGAACCGGAGGACCGACGATGTGACGTACCTTATCGGGAGCTTACTGGGGCTATAATGTATCTTGCAGTAGCAACGCGACCTGACATTGCATATTCGGCAAGCGCTCTCTGCCAATTTAACAACTGTTACAATAATCAGCACTGGATTGCGGCTAAACGAGTTCTTCGTTATCAAAAAGGTACATCTCAGTTCGGGCTTGAATTCTGAAATGATGAAACACAGGCCTTGAAATGCTTTGTTGACGCAGATTGGGGAAACTGGACTATCGATCGCCGGTCTTATACAGAATCAACATTCATCCTCGGTGAAGCAGCAAATTTCCTGGGAATCTCGGAAGCAGAAAACAGACGCATTCAGCCCTATCGAGGTATCCGTCGGAAAAAAAATGGCACTCCGACGGAAACCTCGATAGGGTCGATTATCTTCGACGCAGAGTATATGGCCGTTAGCGACGCAAGCAGGGAAGCGGTATTTCTAAGATGTTCAACGATAATCAAGGAGCAGAGAAGTTGTCCGAAAATCCTGTTTACCACGCAAGATCCAAATGTGCTGAAGAGCAAGTCGATATTTCTTGAATATCTTCCGACGGAAAATATGGTTGCAGATATCCTGACAAAGGCCTTGCCAAGATTGAGCCATGAAAGATGTTTACAAGGACTTGGACTTCGTGATATCTAGGCCACTAATTGAGAGGGGGTGTTGGATGGCAACACTTAGTGCCCTTCTATACGATCAACGCGAGATCTTTAATCTCTTCCTCATACTACTAAAATAATGCTCAGCACCTGCATCTGTCACTTTCTTCTTTTATCTTATTCATTTTTGCTTTTTCTTTACAACAATTGAATACTCTTGCACAGAAAATAAAGTTAATTTTGTTTAATTCGTATGCAAGACAACGTGCGCAACTCTGATACAAAATGCACATCATGGTTGTTCAATTAATGAACAAAAAATATGAGAAGGCTACAATCCGCTGTGCGGATCGTTTAATACCCTATCCCATCCCATCCTTAAAATAAATATCCCCAAAATGTGGTCTTTATGGTCATAAAGTATTGAAAATGGCGTTGTCACAACATATTGTTCAGAAGGTTTATCAAATTCTTTTATGGTTCGACGAAAACCAACGTTTTTCTATTGCATATGCCTTGGGGTAGGGCATACAAATCTTTTTTTGTAAGAAAATGCCCCCAAAAAGTGGGCGTGGGTTAAAATGGTCTATAGACGAAATGTTCATATTAATACTACCAATGATTGTGCATCACAATTTTTTGGGAACATTTTAAAATTTGACCAGAAAACGTTTTTTTTATAAAAAATGTCCATCCGAAAAGTGGGCGTGGCAAAAAACTTTATATTGACGCTATATTTCGTCATTATTACGATTCTCTAAATATGCTGCTCAGACACTTTTTTAAAATTCTTCACGGTTTGGCCAAAAAATACGTTTTTCTGAAAAAGGGGCGTGGCAGTGGGCGGATTTCAAAAATTTTTACACCTGTTCTGCTTGGAGTAACATAGAGCACGTGTACCAAATTTCATCCTTCTAGCTCAAAATGTAAGGCCCAAAAACTGGTGACGTGCGGACGGACGTGACGGGCGGACGGACAGACATGGCTAAATCGACTCAGCTAGCGATTCTGAGTCGATCCCCAAACCGTGAGGTATGTTTATGTAGCTAAATTATTTCTCTATGTTACAAACTATGTATCCAATTTAATATACCCCTATAGATTATTGGCGTATCCAACCAACCAAAACGAGCTTCATCGCTAAATAAAATTCGTTTATGAAAATCTTGTTTTGGGCTCATTCACCGAATCTACGCCTTGCTAGGTGATCCTGTGGCTTCAATTCTTGCACGACTTGGATTTTGTAAGCACGCAAACCAAGATCTTTCCGCAAAATCTTCTTGGATGGACACATATCCAATTCCTGTGCACGATGGCGGATAGACTGATTCTGGTCTTCCACTACCTACGCTACGCTCTACAGCAGCAATGACTTCTTCTGTACGCACTGTACAATGTCTCTGTGGATGCGTATTATAATTTAAAGTAAACGTGGTGTGAAAACGTTCCATACTTAATCAAATTCATTGCTCTGATGGACGATTATGTTGACCGTAAAATGGACGTAATGCGCGATACGTATTTCGAACAGAAACATGATTTTCAATATAAATTGCACAATTTGGAAGCGTTGTTCAGACGTCAGTCTATTTATATTGAAATGCCAAATGGAAAGCTTGCTTTTTCAAAAAAATTTCAAATTTTCATTTTTCATACAAATTTTTCAGATTTTGAAATTTTTACACGTTTTTTTTATAAATAATTTTTCAGATTTTGAAATTTTTACACGACCCTAGGGTCACGATAAATTTTCATTTTTCATCAAAATTTGTCTCCTGCATATGTTAAGGGGTAGTGTATAAAAACGGTTTTTATAAAAAAACGCCCGCAAAATGTGGGCGTGGTTTTAAATGATGAAATGTTCGTATTAATATTGCCAATGATTCTGCATGGAAATTTTTCCGAAATTCTTAAAATTTGACCGAAAAAAAGTTTTTTTTATTGAAAACGCCCTCAAAAAGTGGTCGTGGCAAAAAACCCAACTGGTTTGGTCTGCACTAGTTTGCCAACGGTCGAATGCGCAGAGAGAGGATTTAATAGAAATTTAAGATATTTAAAATAAATTTTAAGAGACCTGTGTAGTAGAATGGCCAACTGATTTGGTACGGACATACTTGTAGATTGTCGTACACAATAATAAAACTAAAATCTATCCACATGATCGACACACAACGAGTGGATAATCGATCGACACTCGAAATGTGGACCATAGCCTTGTTTGTTATAAACCTCTTCGTTATTTTCATTTATAATGCATAATTTTGAATCATGGGGTATAGATTCATATGGATACGAGGCTGCCCCTGCTATTGAAATTTCATATTATTTAATTATAATGTCTTTCGGATGCAATGCAATCTGCTGCGACTGGACTTTCAAACTACAAAACGTAGTTCAATCCCGGATTCGAGTTTTTAACTTGATGTATTGGTATATCTTCTTCTAAAGTTTGACATCAGTTTTCGACATCTTCTATGCCTCCAGAAAGATGCAAATGACCAAGATCCAAATGTGCTGAAGAGCAAGTCGATATTTCTTGAATATCTTCCGACGGAAAATATGGTTGCAGATATCCTGACAAAGGCCTTGCCAAGATTGAGCCATGAAAGATGTTTACAAGGACTTGGACTTCGTGATATCTAGGCCACTAATTGAGAGGGGGTGTTGGATGGCAACACTTAGTGCCCTTCTATACGATCAACGCGAGATCTTTAATCTCTTCCTCATACTACTAAAATAATGCTCAGCACCTGCATCTGTCACTTTCTTCTTTTATCTTATTCATTTTTGCTTTTTCTTTACAACAATTGAATACTCTTGCACAGAAAATAAAGTTAATTTTGTTTAATTCGTATGCAAGACAACGTGCGCAACTCTGATACAAAATGCACATCATGGTTGTTCAATTAATGAACAAAAAATATGAGAAGGCTACAATCCGCTGTGCGGATCGTTTAATACCCTATCCCATCCCATCCTTAAAATAAATATCCCCAAAATGTGGTCTTTATGGTCATAAAGTATTGAAAATGGCGTTGTCACAACATATTGTTCAGAAGGTTTATCAAATTCTTTTATGGTTCGACGAAAACCAACGTTTTTCTATTGCATATGCCTTGGGGTAGGGCATACAAATCTTTTTTTGTAAGAAAATGCCCCCAAAAAGTGGGCGTGGGTTAAAATGGTCTATAGACGAAATGTTCATATTAATACTACCAATGATTGTGCATCACAATTTTTTGGGAACATTTTAAAATTTGACCAGAAAACGTTTTTTTTATAAAAAATGTCCATCCGAAAAGTGGGCGTGGCAAAAAACTTTATATTGACGCTATATTTCGTCATTATTACGATTCTCTAAATATGCTGCTCAGACACTTTTTTAAAATTCTTCACGGTTTGGCCAAAAAATACGTTTTTCTGAAAAAGGGGCGTGGCAGTGGGCGGATTTCAAAAATTTTTACACCTGTTCTGCTTGGAGTAACATAGAGCACGTGTACCAAATTTCATCCTTCTAGCTCAAAATGTAAGGCCCAAAAACTGGTGACGTGCGGACGTGCCGGGCGGACGGACAGACATGGCTAAATCGACTCAGCTAGCGATTCTGAGTCGATCCCCAAACCGTGAGGTATGTTTATGTAGCTAAATTATTTCTCTATGTTACAAACTATGTATCCAATTTAATATACCCCTATAGATTATTGGCGTATCCAACCAACCAAAACGAGCTTCATCGCTAAATAAAATTCGTTTATGAAAATCTTGTTTTGGGCTCATTCACCGAATCTACGCCTTGCTAGGTGATCCTGTGGCTTCAATTCTTGCACGACTTGGATTTTGTAAGCACGCAAACCAAGATCTTTCCGCAAAATCTTCTTGGATGGACACATATCCAATTCCTGTGCACGATGGCGGATAGACTGATTCTGGTCTTCCACTACCTACGCTACGCTCTACAGCAGCAATGACTTCTTCTGTACGCACTGTACAATGTCTCTGTGGATGCGTATTATAATTTAAAGTAAACGTGGTGTGAAAACGTTCCATACTTAATCAAATTCATTGCTCTGATGGACGATTATGTTGACCGTAAAATGGACGTAATGCGCGATACGTATTTCGAACAGAAACATGATTTTCAATATAAATTGCACAATTTGGAAGCGTTGTTCAGACGTCAGTCTATTTATATTGAAATGCCAAATGGAAAGCTTGCTTTTTCAAAAAAATTTCAAATTTTCATTTTTCATACAAATTTTTCAGATTTTGAAATTTTTACACGTTTTTTTTATAAATAATTTTTCAGATTTTGAAATTTTTACACGACCCTAGGGTCACGATAAATTTTCATTTTTCATCAAAATTTGTCTCCTGCATATGTTAAGGGGTAGTGTATAAAAACGGTTTTTATAAAAAAACGCCCGCAAAATGTGGGCGTGGTTTTAAATGATGAAATGTTCGTATTAATATTGCCAATGATTCTGCATGGAAATTTTTCCGAAATTCTTAAAATTTGACCGAAAAAAAGTTTTTTTTATTGAAAACGCCCTCAAAAAGTGGTCGTGGCAAAAAACCCAACTGGTTTGGTCTGCACTAGTTTGCCAACGGTCGAATGCGCAGAGAGAGGATTTAATAGAAATTTAAGATATTTAAAATAAATTTTAAGAGACCTGTGTAGTAGAATGGCCAACTGATTTGGTACGGACATACTTGTAGATTGTCGTACACAATAATAAAACTAAAATCTATCCACATGATCGACACACAACGAGTGGATAATCGATCGACACTCGAAATGTGGACCATAGCCTTGTTTGTTATAAACCTCTTCGTTATTTTCATTTATAATGCATAATTTTGAATCATGGGGTATAGATTCATATGGATACGAGGCTGCCCCTGCTATTGAAATTTCATATTATTTAATTATAATGTCTTTCGGATGCAATGCAATCTGCTGCGACTGGACTTTCAAACTACAAAACGTAGTTCAATCCCGGATTCGAGTTTTTAACTTGATGTATTGGTATATCTTCTTCTAAAGTTTGACATCAGTTTTCGACATCTTCTATGCCTCCAGAAAGATGCAAATGACCAAATGTGTACTGGTCAGTGGTCACAGTAGTTTCATGGTAAGTGATAACCATGCTCAACAGAAAATAATTATTGATATAATATTTTAATTGCTTTTATTTTTTTTAATAGATTTTTATTTTCTTATTTTGCGGTACCTATGTACATAATTTTTTACTATACAAACATTCCTTATTAATAAGATACATTTTGGTGTGTTAACACCAGTTTCATAAAAACTGATTTTTGAATTCCACATACAAGTAAAAGCAACAAAGTTGCGTAAAAATAGTACCTATGCTGGTTTTGCTTTATGTGTGGAATTTAAAAGTGAATGGATAGCTACAAAAGGGGGAAACACACCCATTATTCAACCTAAATCATTTTAAATGGTTATGGCTCCTATGTGACGTCGCCTTTAATTATTCGAGACATTTAAATAGTAATATAAATATCACTACAACACGAGTTAAGGTTCCATAATAACAGCCTGTATAGTTAAATAAAATATATTTTCGAAGAGTTCAAAAACAAACTTTACAGATAAACAATGTGAGAATTGTTTCTATTGTATCTATATAATGTTTACATACATAATAGCACCCTATAGCACATTAACTCGCGATTACTTACGTAGTACCTAAATCTAATTTTCTGATTACATTATTTATTAACATTAATTAAGTCTATCTAAGTACATTTGAAGAACCTTTGCATGACTAAGACATTAATGAGTAAATAATATCTACTAATTAATCGCTTAGCACTTTTTCTATTCCCAAAAGGTGTGTATTGTCATTTAAAGAGGTAAAGTTCATTGTAGACGATATGTCAATGAGTATTCTCGATCCTCTTAAGTGTGTGTTTCCTTATTTAGTTTTGGTCTTTGGTCCATAGCAAATTCTATGTCGGTCAAATCTTAAAATTAAAGGATTTCACAAGCATTTGAATGAATTCTGTTGTGTCGGCCATTTGAATGTTGTCCAAATCCTGTACAGCACTGATGATCACGAGAATGACTAAAACTTTGACTAGATGACATTTTCGTTTCATGGTGACATGGATGCATTGAATGTCCATGAGTGTGCCTCCTGTAAAGTGTTTAATTGATTTGTTTTTGTGATGATTGAATGAATAAAATTGTACTATATTTACCCATGACTACAAATGCCAGATTCAGAATAAGAGTTTGGCAGGGGGGGCAGACTGAATGGACAAAATTGTGGTAATTCTGTCTCCATTACTTCCTCAACCATTTTGTCAAGTTTCTCAATTGCTTTAGATTGCTTGGCAGCCAGCATCGCTTTGCGATTAGCTTTTGAATTTGTTACATTTGTGTTGGTGTTCTGTTGATCCTTTGTTTTGCTGCTGTTATTATTAAATGATATGTTTTTAGGATCTTTTGTTCTGCAATAAAAGAAAATATTTTTTTAAATTAAAACGAGTTAATTGAATGGAAACAAATTTGAATACTCATATATGTTTTTTATTCATTAATGCAAACTATGATGCATACATTAAACGAAGAAGGAATGATTATTCTATAATAAGATAAAAATAGCATATTTATAGAGGATAATCAGCCCAATACACTTAATTTTTCTTAAACCACATAAAATAGTATAATATAACGATTTAATCCAATTAAGTTTTATAATTTAAATAAGTTGAAAATTAACAATTCTATTTGGAATTAAAAAAACCTATACATATTTCTCTAACTAGTATGATCGAATATAGATATGTGTATGACATTTTAAGAAAAATATTTGCCTTCGTTATACTGATAATTAGGAATTTACTTTCTTTTTTGACGGGTTTAACCATGCAGTACCTACAGTAGCTGAATTCTCCGGCCTATTCCTGTGCGTTGACACTAATATAATGATATTACTTCTATAGGAGAAACTCATACTAACCCTTAAGGATTTTAATGCAAGTTAAAGATACAATCTGTCCGCTTTATGATTACATCATCAATGAATATTCTGACATCTGAATTCTCTAATCTTAGCAGTCAAAACCAAAACAGAACTAATTTGGATCGTAATCTGGCGGCTGCTGTCCGACTAATACTTTTCAGGACTATATCAATATATACCAATTCCAAAAACACTTGTGGGTAATGACTCAAGAAGCTAGTATATCAAATTTGAATCGGTTTACGTTCTAACCCTCCAGCACCGATCACAGACTGACAAACTGACAGCCGGACAGAATTGCCGGACCCACTTTTCGGCCTTCTTCAGCATCGTAATGTTAGGTTTTATTTAAATCTCATATCTCAAGTTAGATTTTTTACTTTCTCTTACAAAGAAAAAGATATTGTTTTCGTGAAAGTTTTAAACCTCGAGATTTTTATCGATTCTATGATTACGATGATAGCGGAACCCAAAAAAGTGGTTTTTGGAATTCCGTCCGTCGGTTCTTTGGTCCGTCTGGTCTCCCCAGCCTAAACGGCTTGAGCGATTTTCTTCAAATTTCGTATTCAAGTTTGTGTTGGTCATAGTTCTAGGCCATTTTTTTGCTTTTAGCCGTTATTAACGGTACCTGCCATATAAAAATTACACATAACCCCAAATTTCTCAAAAAAGGCTCTAACGGTTTTGATTAAACTTTATATATATTATAAGCATATTAGTTTCAACAAAATGGCATACCCAGTTTTTTCGAAAAAATAATCCATATAACGGATTTTGTCATTTGGGCCATAAAAAGAAAATTGTCAATTTCTCGCAAACTATTATGTCAAATTGAATAAAATTGAATATGTATACTACTATTTCAGTTTTGGCCAATAACGAAAAATCATTACTATTCACATAAACGTTCGAATAATCACATTTCGACATTATATCAATTTTTGGCATCAATAATCAAAATGCTTATGATTTGATCTAACGCCCAACTCGATGTGAAAGAGAAAGTTGCGTACGACCCAGTCGTGCACCGACCACGAGAAAAAGAGAGAAAGGCAAATTTATGATTAGGTAAAATGCAACTCGTTTCATCCAACTGTGGCAATCCTTATTTTGCAAATAAATGTAAAAAAAATTAAGCATGACATGTCGAAGCAAAATAAAAAAATCAGCAATTTTACTCTTATCTGAGAGTTAGGATAACATTTTTAGTCCTATTTGGTCAGGTATTTCCTCTCAAGTTTCACGTGACTAAATTGGTAGATTGACCAACGAGAGCAGAGTTTCTTATAAGATATCTTGCCAATTAATTTACTGATTTTTATGGATGAGTAGTTTTTGACGACAATACTTTTAGGCATCCAAACTAACTTGACATCTTTTAAGAACACATTGCTTTCTCAATTGCATATAGTTATCGATGAAATCAATAAATAATGAAGAAAAAACATATGAGAAGGCTACAATCCGCTGTGTGAATCATTTAATCAAAAAGTAGGTATGGGTTTAATCTTATTTAACCATCATAAAATGTTTGCCAACCTAAGGTTCTGACTTCGAAGAGATGCTTTACAATAAAAGGATAATCACGGTATGTCATGTGTGTGATGATGTTGCTTTCTAATAAATCTACGTCCTTATATGCCTTGACAGGCTTTGAATGGCAACATTCAAGAAAAAAACGAGTGGTGGGTGCACGACTGGGTCGTACGCAACTTTCTCTTTCACAGCGAGTTGAGCGTTAGATCAAATAGTGCGCATTTTGATTATTAATGCTAAAAATTATATAAAATGTCGAAATGTGATTATACGAACGTTTACTCCGAAATTTGAAGGAATCAGTGTCTATGTGAAAAATAATTATTTTTCGTTATTGGCCAAACGGAAAATTCCGTTAAGTAATAGTTGGGCTAAAACTAATTATGTGGAATTGTTTAAAACTATAATAGTAGTATATATATATATTAAATTTCATTCAATTTGGCATAGTAGTTTGCGAGAAATTAAAAATTTTCTTTATATGGCCTGAATGACAAAATCCGTTATATGGATTTTCTCGAAAAAACTGGGTATGCAGTTTTGTTGGAACTAATATGCTTATAGTATATATAAAGTTTAATCAAAATCGTTAGAGTCGTTTTCGAGAAAATTGAGGTTATGTGTAATGTTTATATGGCAGGTACCGTTATTAACATGGCTAAAAGCGACGGACCGACGGATGGAATTCTAAAAACCACTTTTTTAGGCTCCGCTATCATCGTAATGTTAGAATCAATCAAAATCTCGAGGTCAAAAATTTTCACGAAAACAATATCTTTCTCGTTGTAAGAGAAAGTTAAAAAATACATCGACGACCTTGAAAAATTCCCCATCAGTGATCGCAAAGTTATCAATTCGCAGCAATATGGTAAAGTCAACCAGGAGATACTTCGCTATTTGTGACTCAAGTAGAAAACAGGCTTATTTGAGCAACCGAAGATACCTAGCTAATAAGATTATCGATCGTGGATTAAAATGATCAGTGGACAAAATTAATATTAAATTATTTTTCTTCTACCAAAAAAGTGTTTGTTTTTTTTTATAAAATGCCCCAAAAGTGGTGGATATAGACAATGACATAGTCTAAATAGCTTGTTCAGACACAGACACAATAGTTCAACCAAAAAGTTTTTCTAAATACATAGTTTTTTTTGATATTGGAATCCTTTAAATGTGTTCTGCTTCGTTGAACAGAGACGTCCGGTCCGGACGAACGGAGGGTCAGACGGACATAACTAAATCGACAAAATAACTGTTCTGAGTCGATCCATATACCAGACGACATCTAAATTATTCCTCTATGTTACTATCAAAACTAATACACGCCTATTGAGTAGGGTGTAAAAAATATGTGTTATTTCTATGGCTTACCTCGTTCTACTTTTATCAACTACTAACACCGTTGACATCGAATTATTCGTCTCTATTGTTGGAGCAGTTGTAGGGGGAGTCGGTTGATCCATTGCTGCCAACTCCACTTCAGTAAACTGGTCGGGGTTGTTCGGTCGTGGCTTAGAAGGCGCTGTGCCAATTCTAAATGGTGGAATTGGACTGAAGCATGCTGAAGAACTCGGCGACGATGAATTGTACACATTATTTGCTAGAGAATTACGATGTGTGGATGATTTACAAATATCTTCTAAGAATTCTTCAGTATCGCTTATTAAAGAACCAAAGACGTCACTCGGTGAACGCATAAAAACATGCCCTGTTGAGTTAGATCGTGATTCTCTACCTCTTTCTGCGCTAAATAAACTTCTTACTGGAGAATTAGCAATACTACGTCTTGCTACATCTTTAAAAGTAACGGGAGAATATATTCGACTTCTGTCTTCTCCAGTCGATCCAATATTTATTGGACTTGATATTTGAGTAGCAGAACCCGTATGACCCAGACTTACACGTCGATCTGTAGACGTTGAAGAACCATTAGGCTGATTGCTGGCAAAACTCGTCATTGGATTAAGAACAGCTGGACCCAATTGAAGGGTTTTTCGGTTTTCTCTTTCGCCTAACCAATAGGTTTTCATTGTACCTTTTCCCTTTACTTCGATCTCGCCACGTTCACTTACTCTATAGCTTGGTCCTAGTAATTCTTTAGTCGATTCAGATATATGTATTTTCATCGCGCTACTTGTGGATTCCATTCTGGAAGCAGTATTCACCGAATCACCGAAGAGGCAATATCTGGGCATTTTGAGACCAACTATTCCAGCAACCACTGCTCCAGAATGTACTCCAACACGTATTCGTAAGTGTTGGCCCGTCGAAGGATCTTTGAGATCGGTAATGGCATCAACCATGTCCAATGCCATATCACATACTTTTTCTGCGTGATTTGCATCCTTTACAGGTGCTCCGGCAACTACCATATATGCATCACCAATTGTCTCAACTTTATAAACGTTGTTCCTTTCGGTGAGCGTATCGAATATGGAATACATTGCGTTAAGCATTGATACAACTTCCATGGGAGTTATTCTGCTGCAAATTTCGGTAAAGGTCACAACGTCGGAAAACAGTACCGAAACGCTATCAAACATCTATATATAAAAAGAAAGAACAGAAGTAATGAGGTAAAATGAGCCATCTTACAGAATAAAAGAGTCGCAAGTACTTCACAAGTGTCTATTGGGTTTTCTCCCCTCCTGAGTCGGTCGGCAACTTGTTTAGGTATCATTTGATATAAGAGTTCGTCGGTTCTTCTCATTTCTTCATCTAACTTCCTCATTGATTCCTCAAGTTTTTTCGACTTTTGTTGTTCTTGATCTAGTGCTAATTTTAGTTCTACCGACTGTTGAGTACCGGCTAACATGAGATCTCTGAAAAATTAATAAAATGACAGATACAATTTATTACAAAAATAAGAATCTATACCCATTTATAATACATACCTACTAAAATCGTGCATAGATAAATCATTAATATAAAGTCCAGTCGTTATAAGCGAGGTCAAATCTGGCATAACTGGGGTCCCCAGGAACATTATCATCCGCCAATTATCCATATAAACCATTTGACCTATAAATTAAATTATATTGAGTTTCAAAATACTAGTATTCAATATTTATCGTTTATGGTATAAAAGTGATTCGGGATCACGACTGGTTTGGATATATTTATGCGGCTATTTTCAGTTGAAATGATTTCTTAAAAAGTGCAGTCACTTCATACTAATGAGTGTTAATCGCGTCTAATCCGTCGCGAACGCGTTTGGGCTGTATCGCCCGTATACAGCCCAAAATCTTCTATCTATGCAAGGTAACGGTGGAGAATTCTCGCAGCTCCTTCAGGGTTGGCAACGAAATATTTTATACATAAAAAGGATTTAAGACAAGGTGGCCCATTATCGTTTGACTTCTTTAACATAATTCTTGAAAGCATTTTGCAAAACCAGAGACAGGAAGTAAGTTTTTCTACCTCAGTTCAGCTTTTAACGCTGACAGGGAGTTCAGAAGTCAAACGAAGAATCGACTCTTTAGAGGAACCCTTCTTCTCATGCTGCGCGAACAAGTAGAAACTGACTTCAACCAACTTGAAGTGCGCGACTAGAGACAGTTATTTAGGGTCAGGGGTAATTGGAGAAGCAAGTAAGGAAAGTATTTTATAATTTTATTTAAATCTACTGGTTTAAGTTAAACTCTTTTATAAAATAAAATAGCAGTAGAATAGCGTGAGATAGAAAAAACTGGTTGAGGATAAAATCAACTCTTCTGCTACTCTATCTAAAAAAATCATGATAGAACGTTAATATCTACAAAATCTATTTAAACATATTATTTCATAGTTTGTAATTTTCTGCGCAACTAAGAAATCATGTGTTATTATCATTTTTTTTTAAATCATAGCTATTCAGATTCATCATAAAATTTTTGACTCTAAATCCTTACAAGCCGGTATAGAAACAAAGTTGTTGTATACCTTTTAATCGAAGAGTTTTTTCTACATCACTATTATCATCGATAAATAGTAGTTCCTTCTTTTTCTGTGCATCAACTCGTTCAGGCACTGGCTCCACAGTAACTAACTCGAAAATATTATTTGTCCTATTTAAAATCTGCGAATTCAATCAATTTAAGTTTAAGCTGAAGTTTGTATTATTTTAAATATGTACTTACAGTTTGGAATTTGAAGGCAATTAATGGTCTAACCAAATCAAACCAATTTGTAATTTTGTTTCCTATTAATTCTGGCAATATAACCATTAACGAATTTCCTATACTTCTGACAACCATATCTGATCTAAAGGTAGATAGATAAATCGTTATGAGTATTGTAGTCATTATTCAAATAAAATCACTTACCCAAAAACAATGCAAAATGGGAATATTTCAAATAAGACGTGGGCACTTATTGGAAGGTGTTTTTCTTCCCTGGTCATTGCCAATGATGCGAGCGTGAATGCTCTATTGTCAAAGGTGAGTTGAAAAGTTACATGAACCGTGTCGAAAAGGATTTCTTCGCGCACTAGCTCAATATGCATTTCCTTGTGATAAAAATGTCGAGCCACCTGTAAAACAAATACATATAAAATAGTTCATTAAGTTTTTTTTATACGAAGCCATACTTCTCTTATTTGTCCCATTGTGTAATACACAAACCCCCGTCTCTTCGATCGATAATGAAGAGTTAATCCTTGTTTGGTTTCATTTTCACAAATAAAGGACGGAGCCCTCATTCTTGGGTATGAGAATTTAAGGTATTCGTGAAGGTTATCTAACCCGTTCAGGAAATCTCTCATATGTCGGCCAAGAACAGATAATACTCGATCATATCCATATTGCCCAACAAAACCTACAAAATATACACCCATTTGATCCATAAACTCCCGTTCGGATACCCCCAGAACTTGTTGGGCTTTTTTCGCCAATTTATTTAATAAATTTTCGGGATATACTTGATGTACACTAAATGATGGAGAATCGATACCAGCTTGACGGCGAATGTCATCCCATTTCTCTTCTCCATAAACGGATTTTATGAATTCCGAAAGATTTTCTAGGAGTAGGCCGTACATTATGATAGTAGGTATCCTATGATTATGTTACCTAAAAAGAGCGAGAATATATTTATGTTCTGTTTTACAATATGGTTAGCAAATTTAATAAATAATATATTTATAAATGCTGTAATGTGTTAAATCACCGTGATGTAATTATAATATAAAAAGTAACAGTATCCAGCCTGAATCTACGAAACGGTCAGTGCTTTTTATTTACTGTGCAATATGACTTTTTCAAATTATTTTGTTATTTAAATTAATTGTTTTTACGTATACATAAAACATTTTTTTTAAATATTATTTAAATTGTCACTAAACTGAACTAAAGAAATTGCATGAATATATTTTTCACTATTTTATTATTCGCATAAAGGAGGCACAGTAGTATGGATACTTCATTTCTTGTGTCTTGTGTACTTAAAACCAACAATACATTTTTTAATGGACTTTTGATCGAATCTTTAGAGAGGTCACTAACAGATACATTGCGTTTCTGAATATTTCCACTAAAATACTAAAATTGATTTTTCTTTTTCATATATAGGAATTGATTCAAATAAAATCTTCAAAGCAAATAAACTTAAAAAAAATTCTTAATAAATCTAGTGACAACATTAATATTAATTCATCATCACTCCCATTGCTGAATAATAAATAAACAAATGCATGCCAATTGCGCTTTTAATAGATATTCAGTTAGAACTTATTTATAGTTTTTTTTTTTTTTTAAAGGATGGGTCTAAAAATTTTCGAACATTATCACTATTAGATCTGTGTCGTAGCGAATAAACAATTAAATTATATTTTATTTACATATATTTAAAACAAAAAAATTTTACATACATTTATTGAGTTTACGGCATAGCATAAAATTGCGCATAGTACTTTTTTTAAACTACTTTAACTTCAACTATATAGTTATATTTATTATAAATACTATTCGGGTGTATTATTATAGATACATGCGAAATATTTAATCTATACAGGTTATGGGAAATTGCTGCAAGGAAACCATGCCAATGTCAATCTACGGTGAGACAAAGAAAATAGCTGAAGCATAGTAATTCGGAAATTTGCAAATTGTGTGGATCATACCATGGAAGTCCTCTCAAAGAAAATCTTATGATAGAAAGATGTTCAAACTTGTCAGGCGTGTTCCAAATGAGAACGGTCGAGACTGTTATAAATATAATTAAACCGTGACATAAGGGTCCATTTATTGGCCAACTAAATGGCTGGACTTTGAACCTTTAAATTTCACCTAATAAGTTCTCAATAAGTGTTGGGTGTTGTAGAACGAGGGTAGACTCTGATTGGCATTAACTTGGCAATGCCCATTATTTTTTACCTCCAAGTGGTAACCATCGGGTACTTGTCTCATCCAACCGGGTTTGACTTGCTAAATCATAAGTGCGAGTGTTGATAACAAGACGTAAAACAGCAACACAATAATCACTAGATATTACTGCCATCCAGGAAATACTATGGGATGGGCCGCGTAAAAAGAGGATGAAAAACTGTGACATCTACTATGGGCCGTGCTATAGTGAGCAGAAACAGCGACCATTCGGATGCGGATTTGTTATAAGTGCCAGACTTGGGCAATAAGTCTTATGTTTTCGAAGATACATTCAACGTCATTGATAGACAAAATAAAGATCAAATGCAAAAATCCGTTATATGGATTTTCTCGAATAAACTGGGTATGCAGTTTAGTTGGAACTAATATGAACTAATATGGCGTAACTTCTGTAAGGTTATTTTTAAGCTCCCGGAGATGTGTGTACATCTACCCTACATTAAGATGAAAGATTGAAATGAAATTAATAAAAGTAAATAATATAAGAAAATATAAAAACAAAAGGAAAATAATAATAAAATAGTTTAATTTTTCAACTTCGAGAAGACTTGCAAATATTTTGGGAAACACTCTTTCGAATCCTATATTTTGCTTCTGTATGGCTTTTTTTCTGTAGAAGTATTTAAAGAAGTCTTTAAAGAAGTCTCAGAGTTCCGGAACGTACCCATTGATTTAGTATGTATCAACAAAACGACGTTTTCACGCAGAATTGCATGATGTGAAAACATATCAATCAACGTCTATAATAATATAATGAGACGAGGGAAGTTTCATACAGAAAAATTATACACGTGGGAGTGGGATAAATAGTTCCAAAAGTAAGTGAACACCATACATACACATGAAATCATTTGTTCAAAATTTCGTAGTATTTAATAAACACGATATTAACAATATTATTATTTTTTCAACTTAAAATACATCAAGAATGAATTGGCAACAAAAATTTAAAAAAATAACTCAACAATTAAATAAAACATATGAGAAGGCTACAATCCGCTAGGCGGATCGTTGAATACCCTATCCCATCCCATCTTTAAAATAATATCCTCAAAATGTGGGCTTTATGGCGATAATATACAGAAAATGACATTCTCACAATATATTGCTCAGACAGTTTATCAAAACCTTTTTTGGTTCGACAAAAAACAACGTTTTTGTATTGCATATACCTTGGGATAGGGCATACAAATAGTTTTTGGAGGAAAACGGCCCAAAAAGTGGGGAAGGGTTAAAATGGTCTGTTGACGAAATGTTCATATTAATACTACCAAAAAGTGGGCGTGGCAAAAAAAATTTTTATTGACGAAATATAGACATTACGATTCTCTAAATATGCTGCTCAGACACTTTTTTAAAATTCATTAAGGTTTGGCCAAAAAATACGTTTGTCTAAAAAGAGGGCGTGGCAATGGCGGATTTCAAAAAAATTTACACTTGTTCTGCTTTGAGCAACAAAGAGCACGTGTACCAAATTCCATCCTTCTAGCTTAAAATTTAATGCCCAAAAACTGGTGACGTACGGACGGACAGACATGCTAAATCGACTCAGCTATCGATTCCGAGTCGATCTATATACTTTGAGAAAAAGCGTGACTAAACAGTAGAGAATTATATCCCAAAAGTAAGTAAACACTTTATAAACTCTAATGGGTAATGGCCTTTAATTTCTTATTAATACTTTGTGGTGTATACTTTGGCCTCAATAACATTTTATCTGCGTAACGCTTGCGTTGATTTTTAACCTTCTTTTTTAAGAAACGTCTTAAACTGTCCATAGTCTTAATTTCTCGTTTTCTTATCTGCTGATCTAGACTGATGCCGTAAGCGTTTAATAAAATTAAGGTCCGGTGATGTTGGAAGACAAATGACCCCTTCAAGCCTAACTATCTGGCACTTTAATGTAAATTAATTTTAAAAAATATTTAAATAATCATAGCAGTTCATCTTACAGTAATTTAAGACCAATTAACTATCAACAGCCTACACATAATTCACATAATTGTCAATATTAACCGTTGTCTTTCCTATTGGATGAACGGTTAATTTTGTCCGAAAAAATTCTAATAGTTGTGTATATATATAATAATAAAAATAATAATTTATTTTTTTTTTTCAAAAAAGTTACAAAATAAATTACATTAGTTTGCATGGCATTGCCGTCTGCCTGATTGGCAATATATTTACATACCTATAAAGATAAAAAATATCTATTAGCAAAATAAAATTAATTAATATTTATCAAAAGTTGCCTGACAAAATTCTCTCCCGATATTGAAATGCGATTTTACAATACTTGAATAAAGTAGGAATATGAACATCGTTAAGGAGTGTTATGACTTGGTTCTCTGAGAGGATATCACTTCCCAAGATATTCCTTCTCGTTTCAAGATTGGACACCTGCCAACGAAATGATGTATATCCTCCCTTTCTGCTAAGTTACATAAGCTGCATAATATTGAGTTGTAAAAGTTCGCCCCGCAGTCTCAAGATCATCGCTATTTCATCAATGCTGTACTAATCTTTAAAATAATTTTTATGTAACAAATTGTGGTTCAAGCGGCTGTAGATAGATCTGTGTAACGATCCCACAGCATCTTCCAAGTACCGTGACCTTGCCTGTTCATTGATATCTTCAATGATCTTATAAAGCTGATCCTTTACTTAAATCTTCGTTATTAATATGTATGTTACAATTTCGAGCTAATGCCAACAAATCTTTGTATCATCCAATTCCACTTTGTATAGCTTGTAATGCCGCTATTTTTGAAAGTCTGTAATCCGGCATTTTAAGCACATATAATCCGCTTGGAGTTTCACCGTCTTTGTAAAGAGTAGTTCTAAGCCTGTTTTCAGCATAAGCATGTAATTCGGCATGTTGGCCGGGAGATGAAATATTCTTTTGGAGTAAAATCTAAGCAGTTTCTAGACCGTTTCGTATTTTTAACAACCCCATACTTGTGCTGCATAGAACAGAATGGACTCAGAAACCGCCTCAAAAACTTTATATTAGCACTATGGGCAATGTACTTATTATTAAAGCATCTCCTCTAATATTTGTGTAGAAATATTTGTAGGAACTCGCAATTTTTATACCCTATCCCATAGGGGTATATTAGTTTTTAAACAAAGTTTGTAACATAGAGATTAAGCCATGTCTGTCTGTCACCGATTTTGAGGCCTTAAATTTTGAGCTAGGGTAATGAAATTTGGTATATAGGTTCCTTGTCCGTGCCTTCAGAACAAGAGTTAAAAAATTCCAAATCTGCCAACTGCCACGCCCCCTTTTAAGAAAAACTCAGTTTTTGACCAAACCGTAAGGAATTTTAAAAATGTTTTTGAACAACATATTTAGGCAATATTAATATCTATATTTCGTCCATATAAAGTTTTTTGCCACGCCCACTTTTTGGGGGCGTTTTCTATAAAAAACTGTTTTCGGTCAAATTTTAAATTTGTCGAAAAAAAATTTGATGCAGAATCATTAACATTATTAATATAAACATTTCGTCTATATACAATTTTAACCTACGCCCACTTTTTGGGGCGTTTTTATATAAAAACCATTTTTATACACTACCCCATAACATATGCAGGAGAAAACCTTGTCTTTTGTAGAACCGTAAAAGTGTTTTGTAAGCAGTCTGAAGAATTAGTTGTCACTATATCATTTTTTCTATTTTATCCACATCGTGTTTTTAGCTTTTTGGGGATTTTAGTTTTATGGATAGGATGGGATAGGGTTTTCAACGATCCGCACAGCGGATTGTAGCCTTCTCATATGTTTTTGTTTGCTTTTAGCCATGTTAATAACGGTACCTGCCATATAAAAATTACACATAACCTCAATTTTCTCGAAAACGGCTCTAACGATTTTGATTAAACTTTATGTATACTATAACCATAGTAGTTCCAACAAAACTGCATACACAGTGTTTTCGAGAAAATCCATATAACGGATTTTGTCATTTAGGCCATATTAAGAAAATTGTTAATTTCTCGCAAACTATTATGTCAAATTGAATGAAATTTAATATATATACCACAATTACAGTTTGAAGCAATTCCATATCACTAAACGGAATTTTCAGTTTTGGCCACTAACGGAAAATCATTATTATTCACATTGACATCGATTCCTTCAAAATTCGGAGTAAAATTCGTATAAATACATTTCGACATTATTTATCATTTTAGCATCAATAATCAAAATGCTTATGATATGATCTAACGCCCAACTTGCTTGAAAGAGAAAGTTGCGTACGACCCAGTCGTGCAGCCACCACTCGTCTTTTGTAGAACCGTAAAAGTGACTTATAAGGAGTCTGAACAATATGTTGTCACAATGTCATTTACTGTATTTAATCCATATCGTGTTTTTAGAAATGTCCACTTTTTGGGGATTTTAGTTTTACAGATAGGGTGGGATTGGGTATTCAACATTCCGCACAGCGGATTGTAGCCTTCTCATATGTTTTTTACATTTTTTGTGAAGTCAATGAAAAGTATACTTATTTTTGGGACTAACACTATGTACATTTTCTTTCTAAGATGCTGTTTAATTACTTGTCTTTGATGTTCGATTTTTTCGATATAGATTAATATCCCACCACTCAGAAGTATTGTGATAGGTGTTCAGTTTTTTCGAAACCAATACTTGTTCTATTAGGAGCAAGTACAACTGTAGATATATACACAAAAGCTGGTCCGACAGACATTGTCTTGTCATGTTCATGAATGTTTATTTGGTTGAGGAATAAATTTATATTTATATAAAAATTTATCGATATTTTGTTGGTTAACACGTGACGAAATATTAATCAACAATTTAGCAGCTGCTTTCTTATGTGTTTTTCCGCCCTTAAACATTGCCAACATTTGCCAAAAAAAAATTAGCCAACTCTGTCCGGTTCTTTTTAAGTTATGTATATCCTTTTCCTATAAAACCTTTACTTAAAGGATAAATAATGTAAGGAATTGTGTATTAAAACGATTTTCCGTTTTGGCCAAAAATTACGGTAAGCTTTTATTATTATTATAAATTTATTAATAGGTAATAAATAACACAATTAACTTATGTCTACGGCATTAGCTACTAAGGGTTTCAGCCAAAGTTCCGGTAAACTAATTATGTGGAATTGTTGCAAACAGTAATCTTTATACTTATAAACGAGTGGTGGGTGCACGACTGGGTCGTACGCAATTTTCTCACTCACTGTGAGGTTATTGAATTTGACGACTTGCATAGTTTGGCCAAAATACACAATAACATTTTTTTTAGTTATTGATTTTAAAATATATAAATAATGTGGAACTGTAATTATAAGAACTTTTACTCCGGAATTTGAAGGAATCGGAGTCCATGTGATTTATAATAACTTTTCGTTACTGGGGAAAACTGAATAATACGTTAAAAAGTAAGCTAAGACCTATCATATAGAATTGTTACAAAAAATAGAAGTATCTAACACAAATATTCAATTCCATTCAGTTTGAACAAATAGTTTGTGTTACGGAAGGAAACAGCACTAACAATGTGCAAGATAAGGTTCATAATTATTTCAAAAGCATGCAAAAATACAAAAAAAAAACATTCCCAAATAAGAATCACAACCAATAGAAGATACCATCTAATTGACAAATAAGCAAGTGGCTACAAAAATTAGGTGGAAAATATCTTCCAATTCTCTCTGGCAATCCGGCAATTTGCCTGTGTTATAATTTTTCTAATAGTAAACATTTAAATACGCCTACAACGTTGCTTTAAAGTCAAGGCCAGAGATGTTGTTGAATCACAATTTACTTTACCATCATGCGTTCCTCACATAATTGACGCACTTAGATTGTTCTTTGACAGACCCGAAATAATTATGGAACACTGTATCGCAAAAATCCAAAAGACTCCAATACAAAATATTAAAGATTGGAGTGTGGAGTCTGTAGTAGAGTATTCAGACGCAGTCACCTTTGCGCAATATTAGAACATGCTGATTTGCAGGATCATATGTGTAATATAATGTTGATAAAAAGCTAGTCGACAAATTGCCGCCAGCATTCA
Source organism: Rhingia campestris (assembly GCA_932526625.1). NCBI lineage: Eukaryota > Metazoa > Arthropoda > Insecta > Diptera > Syrphidae > Rhingia > Rhingia campestris. Next base: position 57,054,955 of record OW052183.1, read on the forward strand.
AGTTAAGGCGCGATGGTTAGTGCGATGAACTGCCACGCAGAAGTTCTGGGTTCGATTCCCAGCCGTAGCAACACCTAAATGATTTTTACTGGCCCTCCTCTCGCGATGAACTGACAAATCATCCGAGTAGTATCAATTGTCAAGAAAAGTTTATCTTTATTTAGCGGTTCGGATTCGGCATAAAACAGGAGGTCCCGCCATTGTGAAAGAATAACACACGCACGCATGAATGGTTGTGATAAAGCTTGGCCCTGGAGTTACATGTTCCATACATGCATATTATATTAATGTTATGGAACATGAGCAAGCCGCGTGATAGCAGGTCTATTGGATATCAAGTAAACATGTTTACCAATTTCGTAGACAGCCTGCACCTGCTAATCTGCAAGTACAGCTGTATAACAGAACTTAACAATTCTGGTAAACATGTTTACCAAATCCAAGCCAGGGGCCAAGCTCGCTGCTGCTTGACGAGAGTCATGGCCGAGTAATCGAACTGTTGTACGAAAGAAGTAAACATGTTTACATGTTTGGGCTGTTGAGTGTTGGTGCTGGCGATATATTGAATTAGAAGAAAAGTGTGAGCCAAGACTTTTGGTTGTTAAAATTGAAGTTTTAACACGAAGAAATTAATTGTAAGAAATAAAAAAAATATATAATCGTAAAACAAATTAAATAAAGAAATAAAGAAATTAATAGTGTCATGCATGCCAAAACAATTGCAAATCAATATCAATCCGAAGCCGTTTCTAAGCGAACGATGGGAATTCATAAAACAATTAATTTTGTGTAAAAAAAATTTAACGACCAAAATATACAATGCTTTTTCAAAAAACTGCAAGAATATTGGTATGAAAAAAGAAAAGATCAACAGAATGAATGTTTTTTATTCAAATATTTGAGTTTTAATACTCAAGCTGGATTGTTTATAGATTTGAAGTTAAAAACTTCAAATCTATAAACTTCAAAAAATAGTTAATAAAAACTAGATTTCTTGAAAACTCTCGTATAAATTCGGGGTAACAAATTGATCATTTCTGGAGAGCATCGTTCTATTGGATATTGGATAGAATCTCCCCAAACCGATTTATGATTAATATTAAATTTCCTTTGAGTTTAGACTAAAGACTCTGACAAGTTTTTTATAACTCAACCAAAAGTAAAAAAATTGAGTCAAAAACAGTTTCCGAAAATCTTAAAATCTTGCAATATAAAAAAAGTTGATCATAGTTGTAATATATAATTTTTTAACTAGGTTTCTAGATTTTTACTCCGAAACTCTGAAAATGTTCATAAATAAAAACATTTTTTCTTTGGTTTTAAAAATAAGGAAACATTGACAACCTGTATCCGCCAAAATTTTCGACACTGATTTTAAAACTTCTTTCGGATTTTGAAGCTTCCAATATTTCCTTCTCCAATAAATAAATGGATTTTAAGCACACGCCAAATATAATTTTTGCAGAGGATTTAAATAGTTGCCCCACTGTGGCCGCCCATTTTCTTTCAACAAAACACAAGAAATTTCAATTTATGGCAGGGGTACCAAACTCAGAAACTCAAAAACTTGTTTTCACCGCCCCTGTTGATGTGTAGGGTGTACTGTCTATACAGTCATTTGTTGTATTTGTACTCCGTGTGAAATCTTACTTCACTTGGTAGCGAAATCTTATTAAAACACCCCTAATGTCTGAAAAAGCAACATTTTTAATGTCTGACACCAGTTGCATACACTGAATTTCAGAAAAAACATCACCCATTGTTACAACATCGTCCACGAAGCGACGAATTTACCTGTGAATTATGAAAATAAATTGTGTCATCATGAGTCCACGTCAATGCGATTCAGATTTTGTGTCGTAGACCATCTGTGCTTTTTGGGTAATTGCTGGTATGCTTGTTCCCTCTTAGATCGTCGGTGGGTGTGGGACTTGACCCTTGGCTTTCTTACTTACTTAAGTGGCGCTACAGTCTGGGATGAACCTGGGCCTTAACCAACATGCCTCTCCAATTAGCCCGGTCCTTAGCTAACTGCCTCCAGTTGCGCACTCCAAGTTGGTTGAGGTCGGTTTCTACTTGTGCGTGCCACTTAAGGCGAGGTCTTCCTCTACTGCGTCCGACGTCTGGGTGGGAATCGAAGACTGCGACCCGGAGTGGTGGTATCCATACATTCTACATGTCCCAGCCATCTTAAACGTCCAATGCGAAGTTTTTTGACCAGGGGTATGTCGCTGTACAGCTCGTAAAGTTCGTGGTTGAATCTTCATCTCAATAGCCCGTCAAGGCAAGTGGGACCGAAGATTTATTCTAAGAATTTTTCTCTCTAATCGAGCAAGGATTTCTTCATCCGCTTTTGATACGGTAAATACTTCAGCGACGTAGACCAGGACTGGTATGATCAGGGTCTTATATAGGATCTCCTTAGTAGTTTGAGTGAGGGCTTTACTACTAAATTGCCTTCTTAGCTCAAAGAAACAGCGGTTGGCAAGGGTAATTCTTCGTTTAATTTCTGTTATATCTGTCGATGGTGACGTTTTGTCAAATTCGTCGATGTTGTGTGTCCTTTCGTGTTGACAGCATATACTTATAGCGTTTTCGATTGGGATACAAAAAACACTCTCTTTATGTTCTAGAGCACTTTTTTGCTCTAGATCAATTTTTTCGTTTTCGATTGGGATACAAAAATAACTCTTCATAGTTTGATTTGTGTTTTTTGTGATTTCTGCGAAAACTATATTTAGAAACTAAAACATATGAGAGGCTACAATCCGCTGTGCGGATCGTTGAGTACCCTATCCCATCCCATCCTTATAATTAATATCCTCAAAATATAGGCCTTATGGCGATGAAATACAGAAAATGACATTGTCACAATATATTGCTCAGACAGTTTATCAAAATCTTTTGTGGTTCGACAAAAAACAACGTATTTCTAGTGCTAACTGCTAATGCCTTGGGATGGGGTATACAAATGGTTTTTGTAAGAAAACGCCCCCAAAATGTGGGCGTAGGTGAAAATGATCTATGGACAAAATGTTTATATTACCATTGCGGAAGTATTTGCATCAACAATTTTTTTTGAAAGTCTTAAAATTTGGATAAAAAGCGTTTTTTACTAAAAACGCCCCCAAAAAGTGGGCGTGCCAAAAAACTTTGTTTGGACGAAATATAGATATTGGGATTGTCTAAATATGCTGCTCAGACAATTTTTTGAAATTCCTTACGGTTTGGCTTAAAACTACGTTTTTCTAAAAGGGGGTGTGGCAGTGGGCGGATTTCAAAATTTTTTATACTTTTTCTGCTTCGTCGGCCAGAGAGTCTATATACCAAATTTCAACACTCTAGCTCAAAATTTAAGGCCCAAAAATCGGTGACACACAGACGGACGGACAGACAGACGTGGCTTAAGCGACTCAGCTAGCGATTCTGAATCGATCCATATACTTTGAGGTATATGTATCGAAATTATTTCTCTATGTTACAAACTTAATGTCAAAACTAATATACCCCCCTATTGGATAGGGTATAAAAAGCCGCAATGAGTAAAAGAAAATTACAAATGATGGTTTTCAATGATAGCTAATAGCTATAACTGCGGCTTAAAGGTAAACACACACAAAATCAGATCAACCATTTTTATGTTCGATTGGGACGGGTAAAATCTGAAATCTGAGAGCAAATCTGAAAATCCTAATCGAAAACGCTATTAGTCTTACCATCATTTACTGCTAAACCCATTTTTGTCGCTTCCTTCTCTATACTAGCAAACGTGGCTATGACATCACGTTGAGTAATATGATCTTGTAGCCGAAGTTGAGAAGAGGTATGCCTCTGTAGTTGGCGCAGTCCAGATTTGGCTTATGAATTGGTGGATGTTACTTACCAAGTCATCTCCGCCAGTTTTATAAAGCTCAGCGGGACGGCCATCATTTCCGGCGGCCTTATTAAGCTTGAGTTTAGATATTGCTATCCTCACTTCACTTAGGTCATCGCCCATATTGAATTGTTCTGCCTGACAGCGGAATGTTGTTCGTCATTGCCGTTTAACAGTCTGCTGAAGTGGTTCTTCCATATCCTCAGCACGACTGTGTCTCAACTACGACCCATGGCCATTTAAAATTGCAAATATAAGAACTGTAAGCTGTTTGGAGTTACCGATACAATGGTTGGAGTATAAATACTTAGCTGAAAGATACTCTCATTTTTAGAACTGTTACAAATCAGAGACAGGATATAAAGGAAATATATCACCAGGTGGAGATTGCAGTCGAAGATTAGCTTGTTTTAAGATTTTTATGGAGGGCAACGAAAACGCTGAGCCTACGGCATATGTAATGACTTTTGGGGTTTATTGCTCCCCCAGATGTGCTCAGTTCGTTAAAAGTCATAACGATTTAAAATATAAAGGTGAGTACTTCATTCTACTTCATTCTACTTCAAGGCATCTAGCGCAGCCGAGTTCAATGGGATGATCCAATAAAGGATGACTCCAACTCGAATCATGGAAAAAGTGGTTAAAAGTCCTTCCTCAAATAGAACAGCTTTGAATACCAAAATCCTTACTAAAACAGTAACTATATTGGACTGAAGTAGAAGTACAATTGATTGCTCGAAGTTCAACAAGTTCAATAAATTTGTTGCGTTTCGAGTGACTGAAATACAATGACAACTTCGGAATTTGTCATTATATTCCATCAAAAGATATGGTACTGATTCGACCAAATGGGTAAGACCACCAAAACTAGACATGAATAACAGATGGTTGCAAACCATTGGCCGAAAGACGCTATCTCAAGTAACTGACGATTTATTGAGATTGTATGTAGAATTTTAATCATTAAATGACGTCAGCAGGTTTTCTTATATAAAAGAATATTACAGACCGTAGAATATAAACTTTGATTAATCAAGAAGTATTTTTTAAATGTGTAATAGTACAAAAAAATCAAATAATATATTGCGAAATATTTATTATCAATCTGAAGAACTATTTTTGACATTCACTTTCAAAATTTGGTCAAATGTTGGCCACAACTGCGCCGCAGCTTGTCCATGCGGACTTTCCAATTTTCGATGACGCTTTCGAGCATGTCCGTCATTATCTCGTAAATAACACAAGTAAAGTTAGCCTCCAATGCTTGGAAAAAGTGAAAAATCCATAGCTAACAAATGAAGGTTAGAGGTGAATAACGAATAACGAAAAGCGTTTTACCGATGAGCGATATACCGAATCACGTTTTCCCGAATGACGTTTGCCCGAAATTTCCTACCTTTTCAATACAAAGTGATGGCAACATTGACTACATTCAAATCATATGGAATATGGATTTGTGTCTCCAATTGATGAAACACGGACGATTTAACCAAATGGAATTGTGTGCCAATTGATGAGAATTGCGGAGGACGAACTTTTGGACTATTTTTGCGTTTTGTTAAGTATGCAGGAGGTTTTTTGTTAATAATATAAATATTAGCATTATATTAAGATCTTTAAATGAATCAAATTCTATTTTGAAGAAGTAAGTTTTATCTTCAATTTCAATTACTTGCATATGCAATAGATAATTGAATTTGTTAATAATTTTGGTTCGCAGATATCACTTACATAATATAAAAAGGCAAATGAGATTCGATGTATATATGTATCTGCCACGAAATTTCCTAAACTACCTAACGGATTTGAGTTTTCTCCTATTTAAAATTCTTCTGCGGAGTATTTTCTTTACCACATTAAGTTTCTTTCAATAAATTCCTTTTAAATAGACAAAAGAAGTATTAAATTTGATTTTTCACATTTTTCGGCCATTTTTTTACATATCAATTTAGAACTTTGATTAACAAATCCATATATAGAGATATTTATTATCTCTGTACGTTACCTTAGAGAAAAGTTATAGCATAAAACATATATTATTTGAATTGTATTGCGAATACCATCAGTGGAGATGATTGCCAGGTGCCCAAGCGGCGTATGTGTTTATGTGTGTTCATTCTGTAGTTATGTACATATGTGTGTATATATATATATATATATATATATGTAAGAGTGCATTCAGTCATACTTGAGCAATGTTATTGTTATTTTTGATACTACACTGTAGTGAACACTTTGAGCATATAAGAATAAAAATAAATAAATAACAAAAATTAGTATTTAACACAAGGTTAATAAATATTATTGTGGTTATTGTAGGTATATTATCGTAGTATGTATGTTTGCCTTTTATTCAAATCCGTTTTAGCCTAATTGTAATAAATTTTTGCACACTGGAGCCCCATTTAGACGATCAGTTCAGTTGATCTGTGTAAATGTAACAGATGAAGCATTTAACTGAAATTTAACCTGAGACTGAAACCTATGGAATTTTAATCAGTTTTCAGCTCAACGGAAACAGAACTGGTCGTTTTAATGGGGTTTAACAGTTCAGAAATGAGAAAAATTGCTATCCACATTAGTGGTGGGTGCACGACTGGGTCGCATGCAACTTTTTTTCCACATCGAGTTGGGCGTAGATCAAAAGCATGAGCATGAGAGAATTTGACGATTTTCATAAGATCGCCAGTATAACTACACAATACATTCTTTATAATTATTGATGCTATTCTTAGCATCAATACAAGTAATGTCGAAATCTGAAATATACGAACGTTTATTCCAGAATTCGAAGGTATCGGTGTATATGACGATAATAATGATTTTCTGTTATTGGCTAAAACTAATAACTTGGAATATTTGCAAACAGTAATAGTAGTAAATAAATCAAATTTGTATAATAATACAATTATGTATACTTTTTATATGGCAGGTACCGTTAATAACATGGTTAAAAGCAAAACAAAAATTGGCCTAAAATTATGACCGAAAAAACCCTGGATACGAAGTTTGAAGAAAATCTTTCGAACCGTTTAGGTTGGACGATTATGCACCGACGAACCGACCGAAGGAATTCCAAAAACCACTTTTTTGGGTTCTGCTATCATCGTAATGTTCGAATCAATCAAAAGATGTATTTTGATTTAAAAAGATTCTCTTTTTTGTTAACGGTTTTCTGGGTGCCCCATTTCTTGGGATTAAAGGATTTCGACTCTCTTTCTGTGGAGACTCCACGCTCACGCAACTTCATTGCTCAGCTGAGGGTATGTAACGTCGTCAGGCAGGCGCTTATGTCAGCAGTTTTTTAAACAAATACATTTCTTATACAAAATTTATCTCTTATAGTTATAAATATATAGTTTCCATAAATTTTAACATAAAAATCAATTATTTAAATATATAAATAAATTCGGATCCCAAAATTGTCTTTTAAAAATACTTTGTTTCTATGAAATTTAACATAAAAATCAACATATTTACATTTGTGAGTGTATTTAATCGATCAGTATTGCGGAGAACGAACAATAAAATAATCCGTCAGATAAAAGTACTTAAGCAGGTTTAGAGCACCGATTTTTCAATATAATATTATTATTATTTATTTTTATTGTTATATTGGTTCTATTCAGAACTCAAAATATGTATTGAAAGAGATAAATTTAAATATCAATGAAATATTAAAGAAAAAAATATAATAAAAAAATATGAGAAGGCTACAATCCGCTGTGCGGATCGTTGAATACCCTATCCCATCCTATCCATAAAACTAAAATCCCCAAAAAAGTGGGCATGGCTAAAAACACGATGTGGATAAAATAGAAAAAATGATATAGTGAGAACAAATTCTTCGGACTGCTTACAAAACAATTTTACGGTTCTACAAAAGACAAGGTTTACTCCTGCATATGTTATGGGGTAGTGTATAAAAATGGTTTTTATATAAAAACGCCCCCAAAAAGTGGGCGTGGGTTAAAATGGTATATAGACGAAATGTTCATATTAATAATGTTAATGATTCTGCAACAAAATTTTTTTCGAAAAATTTAAAATTTGACCGAAAACAGTTTTTAATTGAAAACGCCCCCAAAAAGTGGGCGTGGCAAAAAACTTTATATGGACGAAATGTAGATATTAATATTGTCTAAATATGTTGTTCAGAAACTTTTTTAAAATTCCTTACGGTTTGGTCAAAAACTGAGTTTTTCTTAAAAAGGGGCGTGGCAGTGGGCGGATTTCAAAAATGTTTACACTTGTTCTGTAGGCAGAGACGAGGATCCTATATACCATTCATTATCCTAGCTCAAAATTTAAGGACTAAAAATCGGTGACGTACAGACGGACGGACCGACGGACACACGGACGGACGGACAAACAGACATGGCTAATTCGACTCAGCTAGCGATTCTGAGTCGACCCATGTACTTTGAGGTATATGTAGCAAAATTATTTCTCTATGTTACAAACTATGTATCAAAACTAATATACCCCTATGGGATACGGTATAAACATAAACTATGAAATAATATTTTATGATATATGAAGTTGTTGTGAGATGAGTCGATTAAGCCATGTCTGTCTGTCCGTCCGTCCGTCTGTACGTCACCGATTTTTAGGCCTTACATTTTGAGCTAGGATAATGAAATTTGGTATATAGGATCCTCGTCTCTGCCTACAGAACAAGTGTAAAAATTTTTGAAATCCGCCCACTGCCACGCCCCCTTTTAAGAAAAACTCAGTTTTTGACCAAACCGTAAGGAATTTTAAAAAAGTTTCTGAACAACATATTTAGACAATATTAATATCTATATTTCGTCCATATAAAGGTTTTTGCCACGCCCACTTTTTGGGGGCGTTTTCAATTAAAAACTGTTTTCGGTTAAATTTTAAATTTTTCGAAAAAAAATTTTATGCAGAATCATTAACATTATTAATATGAACATTTCGTCTATATACCATTTTAACCCACGCCCACTTTTTGTGGGCGTTTTTATATAAAAACCATTTTTATACACTGCCCCATAACATATGCAGGAGAAAACCTTGTCTTTTGTAGAACCGTAAAATTGTTTTGTAAGCAGTCTGAAGAATTTGTTGTCACTATATCATTTTTTCTATTTTATCCACATCGTGTTTTTAGCCATGCCCCCTTTTTTGGGGGTTTTAGTTTTATGGATAGGATGGGATAGGGTATTCAACGATCCGCACAGCGGATTGTAGCCTTCTCATATGTTTTGTTATGTATTTGTTAAAATTAAATTTTATAATTTTTAAAAATGTAATTGAAAATCGGTTTCTCAAAACTCAAGTTTCATACTTTTCCAAATTATTAATACGAAACACTACTTTTTGAGAAAATATTGTCAATCCCAAAAAATTAGAGTAGATTGCCAATTCGGGCAAACGAGTTCCTCAACATTTATTTTTGTGCACGATTTCTTTGAAAATTCGGGCAAAAACTTCGTGAAAACGTTACGACAGTGATTTTCGGCCTAACGTAACGCTCGCTATATATATACATATCGTCACCCTAGTGACACAAAAACGTATGTCAATATTAGAAAATTTTCACATTTTTCATTGTTATGAGTTTCATGAATACTTTTGTAAAGTGCTTACTTCTCTTCTACTTCACTTAGAGGTAGATTTTTTTGGCAAAATATAGAAATTCTATATTTTAAGTAAGGCTGCATACCCAACGTAAAATCGAAATAAATATAGTTACGTTCTTGTGTCACTAGGCAACGATATATCCATAGCATTTGGAACAAATTATATGAGATAAATTGGTCTTTCTTCGTCGAAACATTATTTGTATAAAACAGCATGGTTTGGTTAAAATCGATACCTTATCACAATATTATTAACTTTCTTCATAATTTTTCCGAAACTTCGAATATAATAATTGGATTAAATCAATTAAATAGGTTCCATGACGAAACCTTTTATTTCCCCAACTAGAGCATCCCAAGGAAGTCATTTCTACAAACTGACTTAAAAAGCTTTAACATATTGTGTCTAAAAAAATGGTTTATATGATTTAAAAAGATACAATTCAATGTAAGGATTTACAGAAGACCAAAACAGTTTAATTACCCTCATGTTATTTTTCACAACACAATTTCCACAATTGTCACAAGCTTCGACACGCTTTATGTAGTCCATCTACAGGATCCGATGGCTTGCTTAAGCAATTTGCTCAACAAAGATCAGGAAGGTTCGAGCAACTTCCAATTATTTCGTATTTTAGGTATATTGAATACTATTTTTATATCCTATCACATAGGGGTATATTAGTTTTGACATTAAGTTAGTAACATAGAGAAATAATGTCGATACATGTACCTCAAAGTATATGGATCGATTCAGAATCGCTAGCTGAGTCGATTAAGCCATGTCTGTCTGTCCGTCCATCCGTCCGTCTGTGTGTCACCGATTTCTGGGCCTTAAATTTTGAGCTAGAGTGTTGAAATTTGGTATATAGACTCTGGCCGACAAGCAGAACAAGTGTAAACAATTTTGAAATCCGCCCACTGCCACGCCCCCTTTTAGAAAATCGTAGTTTTAGGCCAAACCGTAAGGAATTTCAAAATAGTGTCTGAGCAACATATTTAGACAATCCTAATATCTGTATTTTGTTCATACAAAGTTTTTGCCACGCCTAGTAAAAAACGCTTTTTGTCCAAATTTTAAAAAGTTCGAAAAAACTTTTGATGCAAATACTTCCGTAATGATAAAATAAACATTTTGTCCATATACCATTTTCACCTAAACCATATGCAATAGAAAAACGTTGTTTTTTGTCGAACCACAAAAGGTTTTGATAAACTGGCTAAACAATATGTTGCGACAATGTCATTTTCTGTATTTCATCGCCATAAAGCCTTAATTTTGAGGATATTAATTTTAAGGATGGGATGAGATAGGGTATTCAACGATCCGCAAAGCGGATTGTAGCCTTCTCATATGTTTATATATGTATTTCAGTTCTAAAACTGTAATTATTGTATTAAAAAAATTCCCAAAAATCAATTTTTAAATTTCCAATAAATTTAAAATAAAATGTCAATAAGTAGAGTGCGCCATTTCACTTTTTCTTATTTTAATGTAATTAAACAATATAGAACTTTTTTTAATGAACTTTTGTAATTTGCTAACTAATGTACTATCAGTCAACCCTACAAAGTCAGTCAAAATACAACGTTTAGGATGTCTAGCTTATCCAATTTATGTTTGTCATACTAGTACAAAAATACACATTTGCCCTTTGAATAATTTCAATACACTTCGGGATGAATGCTGCAATTAGCAATCCTCAACCCATGGCTTTTGCAAATATGTGGAGACTTTTGATATTCATTAACGTATAAATAGGTTTTTGGGTATGATACTTGTTATTCTCGAGACATCATGGAAACCAATTTGAATATATATATTGGAGTACATTCAGATACTATTTCAAAATAGTCTCAAAGTTTTCAAATAGAGGCATTACGTGTTTCAGGTGGTATTCCGTAGTTTCCAAATTTAAATGAATGAAGTTAAATAATGAAAAGCATCTGGATTATTTTCAATTTCCCTTGGGATACATTCTAAACACATGACATTTCTAACTTATTTCCTTTAATAAGGTTAAACTTAAAATTACAAAACATGCATAAAAAACACTATAATCATTCATATTTTTACTTGGAAGTATTTTGATGGCGCGAAAATTAGAAGTAGAGATTTTTACAAATTCGTAAGTTTTGATGTAACCTGAGTCCAAAAAAGTAGTTTTTAAAAATGTGTGTCTGCCATCCGGAGTCTGGATTCTGTTATTAATAATACTGACTTCAAAACTACTGAAATTTGGTCTATGGGTATGGATGGTGGTCCTACAGAAGGGTTCCAGCTCAAAAATTAACGGTACCTTTCATACACCGGAAAATTTAAAACGCGATTATCTTGATAAATTCTTTAACGAATATGATAAAATTAATAACTAAGTATTAAGAATGAGATGACTAAGCAGTTTTTCGTAAAAGAAAACATAAAGCTTTCAAAAATGACTAATTTCTTGAACTAATTTAATTGAAAATTTGTATAAAAAAGTAAATTTTTTTTAAACAGTTAATTAATGGTATATTAATGGTAAAATGTAGGAGAAAGAAAGAGAGAAAAAAGATGTTTGGCGTAGTGTTCTTAGATACTCCATGTGTGGTCTCTGAACTTACTTTTCGGGGAGCCGCTGCTTTTATCTTATTTTTTCTAAATTTCGCTGAGTATCCAGCTAACTTTTCCATTTCGTTTAATTATGATTTATAGGCTTTCGCTGGGATTGAACGCATAACCTTTCATTTTACTGGGGAGCACATTACAATAACACAGCGGACATTCCTTTTATAAACTATGTGAACCTTTTTTAGAATCCGGCCATTTTCTATTTTCCATTTCCAATGCTGTCTTTCAAATTTCGTTTTAAGAAAAATGTATCCACCCAGTTTTTGGGGAACTTTATATCAATGAAGATATAGAAGTTACATTGCGCTGTGCAAGTGGTCTTTTCATAGTAGTTTTTTAATTTTTTCAACGAACCAATACTACTCCTATTACATTCAAAACAGAAATAGTTTAATTTATAAAAAAATATTTAACATACATCTTTTAAGGTTTAACGACTGATCCAATAGAAGGTACTTTTTTCAATAACGATATCATTTATCAACTGGCTTGTCTATATGACGTTTGTGTCCAGTACGCATTGCCATTTCATCATGAATATACTTACGCCGCCGGAACAACACTTAATAATTGTGGAAAATTATATCCAAAATTCGTGCTTATTTAAAAATTGTTATATAGTTCTTCGACCACATTCGTCCAACTGAACGCAAATTCCAATTCCATTTTGAATTAAATTCAATAGCTTCGCATTCATCCAACAACCAGAATCGGTAGAGCCTGTTATTATAATGAGAATATTTCTGCAGTAGCAGAGCGCATTCATGAAGACCGTGATCAATCAATTCGTCGCTGTTTTCGAGGTTTGGCATCTCTTATGGAAAGCGAGGCTCAAAAATCGGTGACACATAGACGGACGGACGGACGGTCGGACAGCCAGACATGACTTGATCGACTCAGCTAGCGATTCTGATCCATATACTTTAAAGTATATCTATTATTTCTCTATGTTACAAACTTAATGTCAAAACTAATATACCCCCCTGGGATAGGGTATTAAAACATATTAGAAGGCTACAATCCGCTGTGCAGATCGTTTAATACCCTATCCCATCCCGTCCTTTAAATTAATATCCCCAAAATATGAAATATTAAAAAATGACATTTGCACAACATATTGGTCAGACAGTTTTTCAAAATATTTCATGGTTATGGTTATTTTATGGACAGAGGAACGCTTTTTTCCTGCATATGCTATAGGGTAAGGTATACAAATTGTTTTTGTAAGAAAACGCCCCCAAAAAGTGGGCGTGGGTTAAAATGATCTAAAGACGAAATATTTATCTTATCATAACCAATGATCATGCATCAAAAGTTTTTCGAATATTTAAAAAACAACATATGAGAGGGCTAAAATCCGCTGTGCGGATCGTTGTATACCCTATCCCATCCCATTTGTAAAAATTATATCCCCAAATGTGGGCATGGCTTAAAACACGATGGGGATTAAATATACAAAATGACAATGTCACAACAAATTGTACGGTTCTACAAAAGACAAGGTTTTTCTCCTGCATATGTTATGGGCTAGTGTATAAAAATGTTTTTTATATAAAAACGCCCCCTAAAAGTGGGCGTGGGTTAAAATGGTCTATAGACGAAATGTTTATATTAATAATGTTAATGATTCTGCATCAAAATTTTTTTCGAAAAATTTAAAATTTGACCGAAAACTGTTTTTTTTTTATTGAAAACGCCCCCAAAAAGTGGGCGTGTCAAAAACTTTATATGGGCGAAATATAGATATTAATATTGTCTAAATATGTTGTTCAGAAACTTTTTTCTAATTCCTTACGGTTTGGTCAAAAACTGAGTTTTTCTTAAAAGGGGGCGTGGCAGTGGGCGGATTTCAAAAATTTTTACACTTATTCTGTAGGCATGGACGAGGATCCTATATACCAAATTTCATTATCCTAGCTCAAAATTTAAGGACTAAAAATCGGTGACGTACAGACGGACGGACGGACGGACAGACAGACATGGCTTAATCGACTCAGCTAGCGATTCTGAGTCGATCCATATACTTTTAGGTATATGTAGCAAAATTATTTCTCTATGTTTCAAACTAAGTATCAAAACTAATATACCCCTATGGGATAGGGTATAAAAATTTAAGGCGGCCCAAAAACTGGTGACGTACGGACGGACGGACGGACAGACATGGCTAAATCGACTCAGCTATTGATTCTCAGTCGATCCATATACTTTAAGGTATATCTAGATAAATTATTTTTCTATTTTACAAACTATGTATCAACACTAATATACCCCTATGGGATAGGGTAAAACAATTAATAAATAGTTAACTAATACTGTTTGCAGCAATACTGCATAATTAGTTGTCCCAAGTATTCCTTAATGGAATTTTCAGTTTTGGCCAATAACGGAAGATCATTACAATGCACATGGGTTACAATTGATGTTCAATTTCTATCAAATTCTGGAATATAAGGTAATATAATCATATTTCCTCATAATGCTTATCATTTAAGATTTAACATTAATAAGCAACTTGGATGCTAAAGAAAATAAAAATCGTCAAATTGGCATCTGATCTAAAGATTACCTCGCAGTAAAAGAGAAAGTTATGTACGACCTAGTCATGACCCCCCCCCCCCCCCCCCCATCCTCGTTTTTGTTCCAGTTGATTTATACCTCATCTGAGTCCACACATGAGCGTTAATTTATCTTCGAATGCGGTGGACTCAACGAGCGCTGTGCCACATAGCACACACCCACTCTTGTGTGTATTTTAAACTTAAAAACATATGAGAGGCTACAATCCGCTATGCGGATCGTTGAATACCCTATCCCATCCCATCCTTTAAATTAATATCCTCAAAATATAGGCCTTATGGCGATGAAATACAGAAAATGATATTGTCACAATATATTGCTCAGACAGTTTCTCAAAATCTTGTGTGGTTCGACAAAAAACAACGTATTTCTATTGCTAAAGCCTTGGGATGGGGTTTACAAATGGTTTTTGTAAGAAAACGCCCCCAAAATGTGGGCGTAGGTGAAAATGATCTATGGACAAAATGTTTATATTACCATTTCGGAAGTATTTGCATCAAAATTTTTTTCGAAAGTTTTAAAATTTGGACAAAAAGCGTTTTTTACTAAAAACGCCCCCAAAAAGTGGGCGTGGCAAAAAACTTTGTATGAACGAAATATAGATATTAGGATTGTCTAAATATGCTACTCAGACACTTTCTTGAAATTTCTTACGGTTTGGCCAAAAAATAAGTTTTCTTAAAAAGGGGGCGTGGCAGTGGGCGGATTTCAAAAATTTTTACACTTGTTCTGGTGGCACGGACGAGGATCCTATATACCAAATTTCATTATCCTAGCTCAAAATTTAAGGCCCAAAAACCGCTGACGAACAGACAGACGGACGGACGGACGGACGGACGGACGGACGGACGGACAGACAGACATGGCTAATTCGACTCAGCTAGCGATTCTGAGTCGATCCATATACTTTGAGGTATATGTAGCAAAATTATTTCTCTATGTTACAAACTAAGTATCAAAACTAATATACCCCCCTATGGGATAGGGTATAATGATCAGGTCTTGCACTTATAAGGATACAACCTACTACTGTTTTGATTTCATTGAAAATAAGCATTGATATACACGAACGAGCTTCTTAAATGTAAGAATAAGTTCACGAGTGCGTCAAAAAAAGATTTCCTCTTTTATACGATATAAATGTTTATTTGCAATTGTATATTTACATGTTCATGATCCAAAAATGTATACAATTGGTTAACTGATGAAAATCGGTTCCGTAAATTTTAACAGGAAAATTATTTTGTATACCCTATCCCATAGGGGTATATTAGTTTTGACATTACGTTTGTTACATAGAGAAATAATTTCGATAGAGTATATGGATGGATTCAGAATCGCTAGCTGAGTCGATCCAGCTATATCTGTCTGTCTGCCCGTCCGAGTCTGTCTGTGTGTCACCCATTTTTGGGCCTTGAATTTTGAGCTAGAATGTTGAAACTTGAAACTTGGTTTATAGACTCTCTGGCCGACAAAGCAGAACAAGAGTAAAAATTTTAAAATCCGCCTACTGCCACGAACCTCTTTTAGAAAAACGTAGTTTTTGGCCAAACCGTAAGGAATTTCGAAAAAGTGTGTGAGCAACATATTTAGAGAACATCAATATCTATATTTCGATTATATAAAAATATAGGATCCGTGTGCGTTGCTTCAGAGCAAGTGTAAACAGTTTTAAAATACGCCCACTGGCAAGCCCGCTTTTCAAAAAAACGTTTTTTAGGCCAAAAACCAATACCTATGTTCTGTGTACACTGTTTATGACATGCCCACTTTTTGAAGGCGTTTAAATAAAAAAAAAAACAATTTCAGCCAAATTTTAAAATATTTGAAAAATTTTGATGCAAAATCATTGTTAACATCAATATTTCGAATATTTCGTTCATAGATTATTTTATCCCACGCCTACTTTTTGGGATGTTTTCCTACAAAAACCATTTGTATACCCAACCCCAAGATATGCAATAGAAAAAAGTTGTTTTTTCATCGAACCACATATGATTTTGAAAAAGTGTCAGAACAATATGTTGTGAAAACGTCATTTTCGATATTTCACTGCCATAAAGCCCACACATGGGGGATATTTTAAGGATGGGATGGGAAAGGGTGTACAACGACCCCCGCCAACTTTTTGAGGTGTTATCATTAAAAACAGTTTTCAGTCAAATTTTAAAATATTTGAAATAAAAACTGTTAGAGCAAAATCATGGGTAATATTAACATGACTATTTCGTCAACAGAACATTTTAACCCACGCCCACTTTATTTTTTTCTCTATGTTAAAAACTAACATATGTTAAAAACTAACATAAGCACACGCTCCGACGTAGGAAAAAGATGACATAACTAAAGATTGTTTCTACGAGCTCCTTGGCAAAACCTGTGAGCGACTACGGACTTAGGCTAATTGACTTCGCTACGGAACGAAATGCCACTATATCCAGCACACGGTTTCCTCACCTCGATATTCATAAGGGGACATAAGGCCTCAGAGTGATGGCATAGCCACGTTTGCTTGTATAGAGAATGAAGCGGCAAATGTGGGTTTAGCAGTAAATAAGGATAAGACTATGTATGTGCTGTCAACAAGAAAGGACACACAACATCGACAAATTGGATAGAGCGTCACCATTGACAGACATAACTTTGAGGTAGTATGGGACTTTGTCTACCTCGGCTCAGATATTAACTCTGACAACAACATCTCATCAGAAATTACTCTTGCGAACCTCTGTTTATTCGGGCTAAGAAGTCAATTTAGTAGTAAAGCCCTCACTCGAACTAGTAAGGAGATCCTATATAAGACTCGAATATCCCCGTCCTGCTCTACGGAGCTGAAGTATCTACGTTTCAAAAGCGGATAAAGAAATCCTTGGTCGATTCGAGAGAAAACTTCGTCGAAAAATGTTCGGTCCCGTTTTCGTTGACGGGCTAAGATTAAAGCAAGAACTATACGAAATGTACAGCGACATATCCCTGGTCAAAAAACTCCGCATTGGAAGTTTCGCAGAGTCTTTGATTCCCAGCCAGATGTCGGACGCAGTAGAGCAAGCCCGACCGACCTGAACCAACTTCAAGTTCGCAATTGGAAGCAGTTAGCTAAGAACCGGGCTAATTGGAGAGGCATGGAGAGGCCTCAACCAGCCTACGTTCATTCCGGACTGTAGCGCCACTTAAGTAAGTAAGTAATATCTATATTTCGTCTATATAAAGCTTTTTGCCACGCCCACTTTTTGGGGACATTTTTAGTACAAAACTTTTTTCGGTAAAAATTTAAAATATACGAAAAAACTTTCGATGCAAAATTATTGGTTATTATAATACATATAAACATTTTGCCTATAGATCATTTTTGAACCCACGCCCATTTTTTGGGGGCGTTCTTCTTTAAAGATCATTTGTATACCCTACCCCATATGCATATGCAATAAAAAACGTTGCTGTATTGGTCGAACCATAAAATATT
The DNA here is from genome assembly GCA_932526625.1 of Rhingia campestris. Taxonomy (NCBI): domain Eukaryota; kingdom Metazoa; phylum Arthropoda; class Insecta; order Diptera; family Syrphidae; genus Rhingia; species Rhingia campestris. Next base: position 57,073,089 of record OW052183.1, read on the forward strand.
TTGATAAACTGTCTCAACAAGATGTGTCGTCGACAATGTCATTTTCTATAGTTCATCCTCATTCAGTTTTTAGCCCCGCCCACATTTTAGGTACTTTCGTTTTAAGGATGGGATGGGATAGGGTATTCAACGATTCGCACAGCGGATTGTAGCCTTCTCATATGTTTTTTTTTTATTATAATCTGTACCTAGTTCTGTTTGTTTTTTTTTTCAAGTATCTAAGCCCAGTAAGGACGATGTATAACAATTCCATAAAACTGCTCCGAAAATCTCAGAAAATAACTTCTCAAGAAATAAAAAATATGAGCGCAACACAAAAATGTTTTGAACGAATCTTAAAAAAGGATTTTATATCTATAGGTATATAATCAATTTTTAATGACTCCCTGAGATGGTGATAATATCGATGAGCAACCCACTTGTTCTATTCTTTTATCATTTTGCTTTAACAGATTAGGTGGATTCGAATATAAGCACTTTCCAAATTCTAGACTTCATTTAGTAATTTGAGAGCACAAATGGCCTTGAATATTCATGACCTTTTCCAAAAGTATTTTGTGGCTATAAACATTCAGTAATGTGCTAGCTAAACTCATAAGCTTACAAATGAATTCTAAAAATAATCAAGAGATTCCTTTATTTTTACGTATTCTGATCAGATGTTCTGTTTATGAGAGCCCTTTATATATTAACATATGTATACGAATATTATTTTGACCGGAATTACATTATGTACGTACAAACGACTATGTAAGTATGCGTATTGTGAGAAAACTTTGCACACATTTAAACGAAGATATATTTGCACGTGTGTGCAGATTAATTTTACCATTTGTTTCGAAACTGAATTCAAAAATACAATATTAACGTATTGTGCTTTAAGTAAAAACACAAGCAGTGCAAAGTTTTAAAATTGAAATACTTAAATCTAGAGGGCATCCAAGTAAATAATGTTTTTTTTTTATTTTACAGATGTGTGAGTTATTTAATGACCATGAACTAAATGTTTTTGTTTTTTTTATAGAGCAACCATTCCCTTTTGCAGGAACGACTGTGAATCTTTAGAAGAGGTAACAACATTTCTGTAGAACGTGCCATTATAAATTAAGTTAAAGTTTTTAATTTGACATTGAAGATGTCGAAAGAAAATACGCTTTACTTTTATTTGCCACACCATAGGTTCAAGGAACAGGGTGTTTGTAAAGAAAGTGAAACTTATTATTCTCAAACAATAGTCAGTGTGCAGTGCAGAACAAATTTCTAAAAAGATGCAAATTGGCAATTTTTCGAAAAGTGTCATTGGGAATAAGCCATTTAACGGGCCAACGGGGTCAAATCGTGAGTCTTGGTGAACAATGCACACAACGTCGATAGTAAATACTTGCTTTATATCTAGTCTGTTAGAAAAATCAAAAGCCTTGAAAAGGAAATTTCACATGAATGAACTTTACCTGTGGGAATGTGATTGATCTTCAATTGTAGATACAACAAGTACTGCGTAGAAATCATTGATTAGTGAATAGAAACATATAAAGACAAACAAAATTGTTAAATGTTTTAGCAAATACCACAAAGTCGGGCCTTATAAGATGAAGTTAATAATCATTTTTTTAAAACACAAATGTTAATGGATGTTAAGATGCATTTAATTTTTTTCTTGAATACACACAAATAAGTACATAAATTGACGGATTAAAACAAATAAGTACAAATAACAACTGCTCGGACGATTTGCTAGATTATAATGAATAAGGTTATAGAAGTCACTTGAAGTGACATATCCTAGATCCTTTTTTGATATTGAATATTTTGATGAGGTGGATAATTGCCGAGCCTAATGAAACTGCGAGAACTCATAGGCATAGAAGTATGAGTTTGTGCGGTATTCCAAAACTATACAATCACGCATAGTTTTTCTCAACTCAGTATTTATTAGAAATGTTAAGTTTCAAAGGATACACAATATATGTAAATGATAAAAACTTTTAGTACAGAACTTGATGAAAATCACCCTTTAAAAAATCTGTTCTGATCTGTAAAGTAATTTTTTTTATATATTCCCAGGGGAGGGGATACATATAAATATAATATAATACTGTAATACACATTTCCTAATAATAAGATGTTCTCAGAGGAACTTGTAAAACTCGAATGCAAGTCGTAGCCTTAGAAATAAGCATTAGAAGAAATGTGCATTAACAGCTGCGTTGCTTATTTCCATTTCGAACAGGAAATAAGCCGGGCAGGGCCTTTTTTCTTTTAATGGGAATTCAGCCCTATAGGGAGGAGTTCAGCGGGGGTTTTCTCACTGCACCTTAAACTTCATCGCAAAACTGAAAAGTATCTACGGCGTGGAGTTAAGATAAAGGCAATTTGATTACCTTGTTTTAAAGTATGGAAGGCTGCTGATTCCTCGGCTAATTCTTATTAACATATTTTTCCATACAAATAGTACCTTGATATTATAACCCAACAAATTTTGTAGATTACTACAGAATCTTATCTTCTTCAAAATTTGCTTCATTCAATCAAATTTGAAAAAAAAGATATATCCCACCTATTTTAAGCAAACACAGACGTATATGCATCTTGTATATATATATTTTTTAAATTTTTGTGATGTTTGTGCAGAAAATCACATTTATCAGATACTTCAAGCAATACAGTCAACTGTAAATCCTCCTTGGCGTGAAGTCAAATAAACGTGATTGACCATAGAACTGAAAATGTCAAAAACAAATTGGTTAGCATCGATGTTAACGTTCCCTACCAATTCTTTAAACATTTCCCCAACCATATTAGTTGTACAGGATTGTGTCAAATACAAGTACCAAACTAAATTCGTGAACAATGGGCTATAGCTATACCAAATAGAAATAACATTATTCTAGGTCTAGCTCAACATATCGTCATGGCATGCTATTAAAATGTTTTTTTTTTAAGGAAAATACCCCCAACAAGTGGGCAAAGTTTTTACATTGAATATAAAAAAAAATTGTTTGTTGTTTACTTGCCTTTGAGGATGATAACTCCCAAATATTAGAAATATCCAACATAAGTTGTGTTTAGTTGTGGTTTGAGTTAATGATGTTTGGATTGTGCAAGCTTCCGGCGAATTTGGGGGGAGGAGCTCTACTCCCGACCATCAAATTTCGTCGGTAACCACTAGTACATGCGCAGAGGTTAAATAGATGTCATCTGGTAGCCCGAGGGAGTAATCCCTTGAGGATAAGATGGCAGAAGTGACAGCCTTTGCTTTCTTCTTCTTCTTCTTTCTACCCCAATGCAGCAGCGGCGATATATTAACGGAGTGTGGGATAGGTAAAACCCAACCACGTTGATCCTCTGCTCATCCTACCTACCATACGATTCAGCAACACCCCCTCCTGCCGAGGCTATCAAAGACCTGGTCCGACGTAGTGCTACGAAAAGTTGGGTCATTCTAATCGGATGCTACGCTAACGCCCACCACACCAGACGGGGCAGTATTGACACTAATATAAGACATGAGCCCCTATTTCAATATATTATAAAACATAGCCTCTTAATACAAAACCGCGGAAGTGAACCCACTTTTATTTATTATTAAAAATAGAAGGGAAGTCTAGACCTAAAGCTTTCGCCTAACTCAAACACCTTAACAATTTCCGACTGGAAAGTGTCAAGCCAAACTCGCTTCTATGATCATAACAGATAAAATAGTCAACTCTATTCCATTCCGTAATCCCAGAAAGATCAACTGGATCTGTTTAAGTCAAAAATCTCCGAACACACCTTCAGAAGTGCTGCAATTGACCAAAATGACATTGACATAAACGTGCACGAAATCGTCACTGTGTTCACAACTGCTTTTAAGAAAGCATGTCCAGTACGGAAATGTAAAAATAACAAAAGACAAAGTCACTGGTGGTCCAAGGAACTCGCCAACCGACACAAAGAATCTAGGGAACCCTTCAAGACGGCAAAAAGGACAAACAATGCATCAGATTGGAATCTATACAAAACCAGCCCAAGCAAATTCAAATGAATCCGCCAGATTAAGAAAAATACTGTCAAAAGAAGCAACCAGGCCAGGTTTTCTAAAAAACTCAGATGATAAATGGACATAATCCAGCGCCGATACACTAGATCTGCTCCTTAACACCCACTTTCCCAACTGCCACAGCGTATCGGATGTTGACAACACAAGCAACAACCATGAATTAGTCTGCTCATCTGGAGGCAACTCCAATATAGATAAATTTATATGCAAGGAAGGAATTATATAGGCCATTAGGCGCGGACGAAGATCCTATATACCAAATTTCATTATCCAAGCTCAAAATTTAAAGCCTAAAAATCGGTGACGTCACGAAATGGCTATACACAGCTATTGTCAGACCAATCCTTACCTATGGTTGCCTAGTCTGATGGAATTCCATAAAAAAGACGAAGCATTTGATAGCAATAACAAAAGTTCAAAGAACAGCATGCGTACTCATAACAGGAGCTATGCGCACCGGTCCAACAGTAGGTTTGAAAATACTTCTAAATCTTCCACCAATCGACTTACAGCTGATTGACACAGCAGCGAAAAGCGCGACACGCCTCAAAGAAGCGGGCAACCTATGTATCAAACCATTTGGCCACGGCAAAATATTAAAATTATTAGAGTATGAGAATGGGGCATCCGACTACTCAATCAGAATACCAAGTAGAGACGAATGGTCGTCAAACAGTGTGGTATCCAACAACGAAATAGCAATCTACACCGATGGGTCTAAAATGGAAAGGAGTGGGCTCTTGCAGTGTTTTTCAAGCAGATATCCTAGCCGTACTCGAAGCTGCCGAATCGGCTTTAGTATTGGACATATCACATGAGGATATCTTCATTTACGTTGAAAGTCAAGCGGCCATAAAAGCTCTGGCATCCAACATAATAAAATCACGAGTAGTTGCGGTTGCACGCTGCCGCTCAGAGCTAAAGGCTCTTTGTAACCAGAACAAAGTCCAAATTATCTGGGTGTAAGGACATAATAACATTCCAGGAAATGAGAAAGTAGACGAGCTAGCCAGACTATGATCGTCCAGCTGTATCTCCTTATGCGACAATAGGGATAGACCCCCACTTGCCTTCAAAAAACAGAAAATAACCAGATTCACGCAAAGTGAAACAAAATCAACGTGGCAAAACATTAACACTTGCAAACATGCTAAAGAACTTTGGCCAGAAATAAGCGGAAGCAAATCTAACAAGCTTATAGCTCTGAACAGAGCTTCCATTTCTATAGCGGTGGGAGTTATAACAGGTCACAACAGGTTATAACAGGTACAATAAAGGGTATCGCTATGGCCCCAACAGCGTCAACAACCCATCAAACCTAACCTAAAGAAATAGAAAGCAAGCACCCAAAAGTCGTTTCTTATGCTTTTGAGATAAAGAAGCAGTGTTTGTTTAAGAAGATTATTCATATATTTTAAAACTTTTTATTAGAAAGGATTTAACAGCTTTAAATATTATATTTAGGGACTTGGAGAAGTGTACATTAACAAAAGCCATGTTTTAAAATGCATATTTGTGCAAAGTGGAGTTTTGAAATTGCTTTTTATCATATCTAGATTTTCTCAAAATAACTTTTTTCGATTGTACTTTAAATTCGATCTATTTTGTTTATATTGGTTATATTTTGTTAAAAAATTATCTTTATCGAATCATACAAAAAAGGTTTCTCTATAAAATACACCTAGTAAACCAGGGAAACATAAACGACATAGAACGATTTTGAAATTGATGGTTATCGTCACAGCCAAACAAAACCAAACTTTACAATCGACTACCGACTATCGGTTAATATCAATTGTCGATCGCTAATCGACACATGCAATAATATTACCGATGGACTATTTTTTTTTGCGGCGACTTTGTTTTCCACACTTTCACAGCAATTTGATTATTTATTTTGACTTAATAATAATAAGATGGTTGGGTGCTGTAGAACGAGGGTAGACTCTGATTGGCATTAACTTGGCAATGCCCAGTGTTGCAACTCTGACTACACATCAAATGTGCTTATCTCTACCTCCAAGTGGTAACCATCGGGTACTGGTCTCATCCAACCGGATTTGACTTGCTAAACGATAAGTGCGAGTGTTGATAACACGACGAAAAACAGCAACACTATAAACACCCTGGTGAGAATGGCACGGATGAATACCCGGCCTGCTGTCCCAGGCGAACCTAGATGAGCTGCTCTGACATATTCGGACAACAGGTTGTCTAGGAATTTCAAGGGTTAGTCAGGCCCCTTGAACAGAGATGGTGGCGGATGAACCGAAAGGCCAACGGCAGCGCTCAATCCCGTTGTGGATACTGATGGCCCCGTGTCCTAGGGGTATCTAATAAATTGGAACTGGCCCTCCAGGTTGGGGGTTGTGCTTTGGGCTAACTACCCACCCACAGAAAAAAAACATGGTTACGAAGCAACCAATAGCCTCGGAAAGGACGGATTTTATTGTTGACGACCCTGCTAAACGAAAAAAGGACAACGACGTTCGTATCTGCACCTGGAATGTGAGAACATTAAACAGGAGAGGTGCAGGCGAACAACTAGCGGAAGCCCTAAACTGCTGCAAAGCAGACATTACTGCCATCCAGGAAATACGATGGGATGGGCCGGGCAAAAAGAGGATGAAAAACTGTGACATATACTACGGACCGTGTTATAGTGAGCAGAAACAGCGACTATTCGGATGCGGATTTGTTATAAGTGCCAGACTTAGGCAAGAAATCTTATGTTTCCAAGACATTAGCGAACGCATAGTAACAATCCGCATCAAGGCCAAATTCGCCAACATAAGCCTTATATGCGCTCACGCTCCGACGGAAGAAAAAGATGATATAGCTAAGGATTGCTTCTACGAGCTTCTCGACAAACCCTATGAGCGACTACCGAAGTACGATGTTAAAATCGTGCTGGGAGATTTTAACGCAAAGGTAGGAAGAGAAGACATCTTTAGAAGTATTGTCGGAAAACATAGCCTACACGACAACACGTCTGGTAACGGACTTAGGCTAATTGATTTCGCTACGGAACGAAATGCCACTATAGCCAGCACACGGTTTCCTCACCTCGATATCCATAAGGGGACATGGCGGTCTCCAGATCAACGAACGGTCAACCAAATTGATCACATTGCGATAGATAAGAGGCATGCATCCAGTATTTTGGATGTCCGAACATTCCGAAGAGCTAACATCGACTCGGATCACTACCTTGTAGCAGCCAAGGTAAGAATGCGGATATCCACCACGCCACAACAATCCAGAAATACTGTGAAAAAATTTAATGTCGGAAGACTGCAATCGCAAGAGACCGCCAAGACCTTCGCACAACGCGTATCCCTTAACCTCTCGATTAACACCATACCACCAGCATCGAATATCGAAGAGCAATGGCAACGATGCCAACAGGCCATTAGATCAGCCGCAACTGATGTGCTAGGTTTCTCGCGCCCACCAGCAAGAAACCCCTGGTTTGATGAGGAATGCCGACAGATGCTCGCAGCCAAGAACGAGGCCTACAAGGCTAAGCTGCAGGTGAAGACGAGAGCTGCCATTGAGCTCTATAGGCAAAGAAGAAGGGAAGAACATCGGCTTTTCAGCAAGAAGAAAAAAGAGCAAGAAAAGCGCGCGATCGAGGATATAGAGAGGTGCCACTCCAGGAACGATGTTCGCAAGTTTTACCAAAGTGTAAAACGTCAAAGCCAAGGATACAAGGCTCGAACAGAATCCTGTCGAGATGAACAAGGAAATATTGTAGTTGAGACACAGTCGATGCTGAGGATATGGAAGAACCACTTCTGCAGACTGTTAAACGGCGATGACGAACAACATTCCGCTGTCAGGCAGAACGAACCATTCAATATTGGCAACGACAGCGAAAACTGCCAACCACCCGACCTGAGTGAAGTGAGGATAGCAATATCTAAACTCAAGCTTAATAAGGCTGCCGGAAATGACGGCCTTCCCGCTGAGCTCTATAAGGCCGGCGGAGATGACTTGGTAAGTAACATCCACCAACTCATAAGCCAAATCTGGTCGGATGAAAATATGCCTGAAGAATGGAACCTCAGCATCGTTTGCCCGATCCACAAAAAAGGAGACCCTCTGAACTGCGCCAACTACAGAGGCATAAGTCTCCTCAACATCGCCTACAAGATCCTATCTGCCGTAATATGTGAACGCCTGAAACCGTTTACTAACAACCTGATTGGCCCTTATCAGTGTGGTTTTAGGCCAGGAAAGTCCACAACCGATCAAATTTTCACACTTCGGCAGATCCTGGAAAAAACTCAAGAAGTCCAAATCGATACCCACCACCTATTCATCGATTTCAAAGCCGCATATGACAGCATTTATAGAGACGAACTGTACAGAGCCATGTCTAGTTTTGGTATACCGCCCAAACTCGTCCGTTTGTGTAGGATGACGATGGAGAATTCTCGCTGCTCCATCAGGGTCGGAAACGACCTCACCGACACATTCGATACCAAAAAAGGATTTAGGCAAGGCGATGCGCTGTCATGTAACTTCTTTAATCTGATTCTTGAGAGAATTGTGCAAAACTCCAAAGCCAACACCAGAGGCACAATTTTCCAAAAGTCGGTGCAACTACTAGCATACGCTGACGATATTGACATCATTGGTAGGACTCAACGTGATGTCATAGCCACGTTTGCTAGTATAGAGAAGGAAGCGGCGAAAATGGGTTTAGCAGTAAATGAGGGTAAGACTAAGTATATGCTGTCAACACGAAAGGACACACAACATCGACGAATTGGACAGAACGTCACCATTGACAGATATAACTTTGAGGTAGTACGGGACTTTGTCTACCTCGGCTCCGCTATTAACTCTGACAACAACATCTCGTCAGAAATTAAACGAAGAATTACTCTTGCCAACCGCTGTTTCTTTGGGCTAAGAAGGCAATTTAGTAGTAAAGCCCTCACTCGAACTACTAAGGAGATCCTATATAAGACCCTGATCATCCCAGTCCTGCTCTACGGCGCTGAAGCATGGACCGTATCAAAAGCGGATGAAGAAATCCTTGGTAGATTCGAGAGGAAAATTCTTCGAAAAATCTTCGGTCCCGGATGCGTTGACGGGCTATGGAGACGAAGATTCAACCAAGAACTATACGAGCTGTACAGCGACATGCCCCTGGTCAAAAAACTCCGCATTGGACGTTTAAGATGGCTAGGACATGTAGAACGAATGGACACCAATACTCCGGCTCGCAGAGTCTTCGATTCCCAGCCAGACGTCGGACGCAGTAGAGGAAGACCTCGCCTTAACTGGCGCGCACAAGTGGAAACCGACCTCAACCAACTTGGAGTGCGCAACTGGAGGCAGTTAGCTAAGGACCGGGCTAATTGGAGAGGCATGTTGGTTGAGGCCCAGGTTCATTCCGGACTGTAGCGCCACTTAAGTAAGTAAGTAAGTAATAATTAGATTTACACTGCTGGTCAGTATATTTACACGTAGTGCATACTGATGGCCACGTGTACTACGGGTATCCAATAAATTGGAACTGGCCCTATAGGTTGGGGTTATGCTTTGGGTTAAATACCCACCCACGAAAAAAATCTTGTTACGAAGCAACCAAGAGTCTCGGAGAGGTCTCCTTTAGTTGTATATAAAGAAAAACGACAATGACTTTCGTATCTGCACCTGTATTGCGAGCAATTACGGCCATCTACATCAAGGCCAAATTTACCAACAAAAGCCTTATATGCGCTCACGCTCTAGCGACTACCGAAGTATGATGTTAACATAGTGTTGGGAGATTTTAACGCAAAGGTTGGAAGAGAAGACATTTTTAGCGGTTTTGTCGGAAAACACAACCTACATGACAACACGTTTGGCAACGCACTTTAGCTTCGCTGAGGAACGACATGCCACTATAGCCAGCACACGGTTTCTTCACATCGATATTCATAAGGGGACATGGCGGTCTCCATATCAACGAACGGTCAATCAAATTGAACACATTGCGATAGACAAGAAACACGCAATAGTATTTTGGATGTCCGAACATACTAAGAGTATAAAATCGACACGGACCACTAACTTATTGCAGCCAAGGAAGGATCTGCGACAGTTCGGCAGATCTTGAATAAAATCCAAGTAGTCCTCGATATCCACCACTTATTCACTTATCTCAAAGCCGCTGCCCCATCACGGTCGGAAAAGACCTCCCCGACAGATTCGATACCAAAAAAGGATTTAGACTAGGCGACTTCATGTGACTTCTTTAATCTCTTTCTTGGAAAGATTGTGCAAAACTCAACAATCTTATATAAATCATTCTCTTCACTGTGAGGTTAGCGTAATATCAAATACCAAGTAAGTGAGCATTGGTTGATTTTTATAGTTGGGCGACATAAAAACCCTTACATTGATTTTGGTAACTGATGTTAAAACATTAAAGAAAAGCGTTATGATTATAATTATACTATGATTATAAGAACTTTAATTCGGGAATTAGAAGCAATTCATGTGAATTATAATGATTTTCTGTTATTGACCAAAGCTGAAAATTCCGTTAAATAATAACTGGGCCAACACTTATTATGTGGAATTTTTGCAAACAGTAATAGTAGTATATAAATTAAATTTCATTCAATTCGACCAAATAGTTTGCGTAATATTAAAAAGTTTCCTTATATGGTTTAAACCCAAATATCCTTTATATGGAATCTCGAAAAGATTGGGTACGCTGTTTTGTTGAAACTAATATACTAATTATAAGTGTTAAGTTTAATCAAAATGTTTAGAGCCATTTTTGAGCAAATTGTCGTTATGTGTAATTTGTATATGTTAGGTTCCGTTAATAAAATAGCTAAAAGTAAAAAAAATGGCCTAGAATTATGACCAAAATAAACTTGGATACAAAGAAAATCGAAGAAAATCGGTCGAAGACGGACGGAATTCCAAAAAAAATACTTTTTGGGTTCCCCAAATGTTAGAATCAATCAAAATCAAAATCTTACGGTCGACATTTTTTACGAAAACAATATGTACCTTTTCTTTGTAAGATAAAGTTAATAAATTTTCAATGACAATGGATCAGATATAAGTTACAAATTTATTTAAACTGCTAAGTGCCGGCGAAGCAAGGCGAGCATGCTTTATACAGATTCTGTCTTTGGTTCTGATTTAAGCTTAAGAATTTCTGCAGATGGCAGTACCTTGATACTATTACCCAGCAAATTCCTTTGTATGGTACGGATTTATATGTTTTTTAAGGTTTCAACGAAAAAATCATCGAAATGGTGGCACAACCAATTAAAAATCGCAGTGTTAGGGTGATTCGATGATTATCTTTGTTTTGTTTTTTATCTGAGAAAATAATGACATATCCCTCCTATTTTAAGACTGACAAAGACGTATCTGCATCCTGTTTATACGACTTATTGTTTAGTTTAAGATTTTTGTTCAGAAAAATACATTTATCATTTAGATACTTTATGCAAGGCATTCAACTACTTAAAGATATTGATGGAAAAGAGGCATACCAAAATGGTATCATTGCGAAAAGCCCTACAAACTCATCCATACGCCTTATGCTCAAAATAATTCTTTTATTTATTTATTTATACTCGTATTTTCACTTTTCAAAGTCAATTTAGTGATTTATACAGTTTAATATAGATATATGTTTTCAAACAAAATATGACGTAATTAAAGAAATTTATTTATTTGCTCCTGTTCACGTTTTATTCATACATAAATTATTTAAATATAATATACAAAAATGTACATGTTCTTATTGCAAATAAAACAATGAATATATCTGAATGTAAACACAACATTTACAAACATGAATGTATACCAAATCTGTATACAAGTTCACAATTTTCTTTTTTGTTAATGAATATCACAGGGATGTATTTCAAGAAAACAGCGAATATATACCCACCGATACAGTTAGCAAAGTGTTCGACGTATGCTTTTCAGCTTATCTGTACCTATTCGAATTATAACCGATTCTGTATATTAAACTATTGTGAAGGAAAGAAAAAGTAGGTATTATGTTTTATTAAATAACAAAATTATTAAGGTGACCAAAATAGATTTTCCTTCATTCGTCTTACCAACATGTTGGAAGAGTTTCGAACTAGACGAAAATTGTAAAAAAGATTCAGTCATCCATTGTATCGTAATATTGAATGAGTGTGTGTGTATATGTAATGCAAAAAATATTTCACTATTTTGACTGTATGTGCGAATGTATTTGTGATGCTCGATCTTGAAGGTGAGCTTTTTCCTCATCCACGTAATGTATTATAAAGAACGAAATTAAGCAAAATATTAAAATATGTTTGTATTTTCGTATAGCTACGAAAATATTCGTTGCCAAAAAAAGAGCACAAAAATACAATGAAAAAAAATCAGAGGGAGGCAAAAAAATTAAACAAGGAATATATATTTTCAATTCTTATGTAGTTTGCTGAATAATTTGATGAAACTAAATTTGATCAGTTGGCAGTTCGAAAAAATTCTTCGTTGAGGATAGATCGCTATTTATTAGGAATAAAATGTAAGAAAAAAAAATATAAATTGGTTTTAAGATACATAACTTTTTTAATACAAACAAAACCTAAATAAATTAAAATAAGAAAAAATCCATTATGTTTTGAATACCGCGGTTTGAAATTCTCGGAAAATACAGTGCAGTGTTGCTCAATATAAAATGTTCATATAGTTTTTAAAAAAATTGAACAGAAATAAAAGTGAAATAATGTGAAAGTGTAAAATTTGGTGCTAATTATAAAAACAAAAAATCTAAAAGATGTTTCCAACGTCAACAAAAACATTAATATCAAAAGAATATTTTTTTTAAGTTAAACATTCTTTACGTATTTTTAACATTTACAGCGAACGAGACTAGGACTAGCTTTATTTATATTTGTAAAACCTTACAAACAAATCGTCAAAATGTTCAAGAACCATTTGGAAATGATTGGGAGGAATGAAAGCCCCAGCAAGAAGGCTAAGTTCTGGCAATCATATATCAGATCTCTAAAGGGTAAGCAATTCATACTTAATAAATATTTTAAATTACAATATGGCCTAGGTCTACAAAAAATATCTTATTGGTGAATAAAAGATACAAAAATAACTTTTTTGTTCCTATATGATGTGTTCTAAAAATAAAATGTTGTTATGAGTGTGCACAAATTTGTACCTATACAAGTCGAACATACCACATCTATTTTGGAGCACTGAACAAATATACTAATAATCTAGTAGATAATCAGCGAAATATTTTCGACAGCTATTATTTTGTCAAATACTCAAATTAACGTGAAATTGGAACATTTCCAACAAAAATTCTACACCACTCGTGTTTCGAATTTGTTGCTGTGAATATTTATTACACTCATTTATTTGGTCCTTTTCGTATTTTGTAAGGCTCATTGCTAACGGCCATTATTTTCTATTTACTTAAAGGATCCGAAGATATTCGTGCTCATGAAACCCCCAAAGTGCGTTCATGGAGGCCATATAGCGCATACGTCGACTGCCCACCAACTTACAGGAGCATGTTTGATGAGCCTGCAACTCCATCTGAAAGGATTCAATCTCATGGATATAGATATTTGCCAGTCTCAAGGGATACCTATGGTTATTCCCCACGCGCTATCTATGATCATCATTATAGCAGAACAAGTAAGTTTTTAAAGAATCTGTCATATAATATGTGCACTTTAGATTCCTGCAGACAATTTTTACAAAGCGTTTTCGCAAAACCTTTTTTTTTATTCATGATCAACGCAAATGTATTGAGGCGCTTCTAGCTAAACAACAACAATATTAACCGTAATTGCTTAACCCAAAATAGATTCGAATATATTACGTCATCGCACAAATTTTCTCTGCTAAAAAAATATTTCAACAAAATTTTGTCGATACTGCATGTTTCATATTGGATTTGCAGATACGATGTGTTTATATTACGATCGTGTGCATTCTATCCAATGCCAATGCAACTAAACCCACTTGTTTAAAACAAGTTAGGAACTCCATTTTACTCAGCTTTCCATAGATTTATTGTTTTGTGAATTATTTTGAAACAATTTCTTTTATATTTCCCTACTATCAATTTCTCATTTATGAACACGGTTGCGTACATATAATCCGCTGAATCTAAATTTAAATTGAGGGGTCATAGAAAATAAATGTTGTGTAGGTATATACATTATACAGCCACGAACGTAGGATGGATAAAATTACAATTTTGTTTAGGCGAATTTGAAATTTGGCTTGAATATATCTATATTTTGGTTTTAAATACGAAAATTTGACAAATAAAAATAACATTTGAAATCAAATAGAATATTGAATGTGTTTTTGTTCAATGACAATACTAATAATAAAACTACAGGTATATTAAAAATATTTGGTGATGCTAAAATTATAATGAGGTGGAGTAATAGAATCCTATTTACATATTTTGTTTATATATTTGCAATATATAATATAAATAATGTTGTTGATAATTCATCATTCTTTATATATATATATAAAAATATTGCATTTGAGAATGTAATTTAAAAATTTGAAGAATTAAAATTAAATTTAATATCTATGAATAAATTAATTATTGATCATGTGAGATAGCAATTCAATAAGAAATTTAATTCAGATTCAGATTATTTTTTCAAATTTGTGCAAGAAGTATTAACGGTACGATTTTATGCGTATTTTTTTTCAGAGCAAACAATAAATTAGTATAGACGATATTAGTACGACCCTGTTATGCATTTGTTTATGTATGCCTATACAATGCTGAATGCTTGAAAAATGTTATTTTTCACAAATGAATGTTGAAACAATAGTTGCGTAATCATATTCAGAAACTAATCATAATGTAATTTTTTGAACGCTTAATACGAGCAGTTCTTTTATACTTTCTTTTTTAAATACCTTTGTAAAAAGTTTAATTTTAACTACTAATTTTAACGGACTTGTAGGTATCAAATAAAAACTATCACAATAACATTGTTTGGAAGTTAAAAAAAAAACACTTTTTGTGACCAGATGGGATCTTTAGCAAAATTAATATAATTTTGTTAACTTAAAATCCATTTTGCATATTGCAATATTTATTAACTTAAATAACTTTTCACATGAGCAAAAAACAATTTTGCCAACATGGAAAGAAATTGTTTTTTTAATTCGTTGAAAAACAAAATGCAATGGTAATTAAAGTTTATGAATATTTCATTCTAAAGGGGTTAATGTGGTTTCAAAAGTTTACATTTTTAATGAACTTTAATGATTTAATTAATATACTTTTTTTCACATTGCATACCTATGCTCTATTATGCGATCCACGAATCGGGGTATATTACATCATCTATTTTATTACGAAAAGATTAGCTAATAGTAGGTAGGTATCTAAAGGAATTCGCAATCGATGTAAAAAATCATAATAGGTTATAATTCGCACTCAATTGAATAGTGTAAAATACAGTTTTCACAACGAATCGAAATCTGAGTTTTCGCTAAAACGCCTGAAACCTTAATCGAAAACTGACGTTTTTCCATACATTTTTAGTTTTCGAAAATTGTAGCTTACGAAGTAGATAATCGTAGATAATCGTATATTTTTGAAGGTTTTTGGAGCGAATACATCTTTGGATGCAGATCAGCTGACAAAAAAATATGTTTTTTTCGCGGGAACATTTCGGTTTCAGAGTTTTATAGTAATATTTGATACAAAATGAATTATTAAACTTTTTTTTAATTGTAATTAAAATTAAAGTTTTTCGTGAATATTCGTATGTCTGATTTAATAATTAAAGTGGTGCATAAAACTGTGTGACCGAAGCGGAATATTCTTTGTTGCACAGTCAGTGTCATAACGTCAAATAGTTGTTGAAGAAGTAGAGATTTATAATGATATTAATTTTCTAATTTGTTGGTGTATATCACCCTTATTTGAAAAGGTATCTTTCAAAACTATTTTACACATACACGATGAATATACACATATTCAAATTAAATTATCTAGATATTTTATTTTTTTATTTGATTGCTTTTTAACTTTCAGAATAATCAGCATAAAAACATGTAATCTGAAACACAAATGCATTCATTGCTTCGCACAACTAACAACCACAAAGTCGAATGGACACCGTTATATCTATTAGTTTCAAATATGAGAATTATAGCAATCATACAAATGTGAAATTAAACAAACCGTATTACAAAACAATCGTATCTTTAAATAATTCAAAATAGTATATTAATTGTGTTACTTACTCAGATTCGTAAATTGTTATAAGTACATATATATAAATAAATCAATTAATTTTGAATGTATAGAAAGGGTTTCTACCTATGGAGGGTCTTTAAAACGTATCAGCTGGATATTTTGCTTATCTTACATGTACAAATATCTACCTTTATTCAAATTAAATTGCATTGTCGTGATTCCAATTTTCAACATATACACATATTAAAGATATCATTTTTTTAAAACGTCTATAACGAATTTCATTAAGTAGTTTTTGTTTAATTTTTTTTTTAAACATGAAAAAGATGAACACTATGGATTTATTAAAAGTTTTCTAATACGTTTATGATAGTCTATTTTATTTTATATATTTTATGATGGTTCGGCAGTGGTGCTAATTTGGTAGGTCGTTTGGAAGTAGTTCATAAAAGCTGTACCGAATATAAACAAATACTACCTTTTATTACCTTTCTCTGAATTGTCCATGCCATTTTTATTAGCAGAATACAGCATGACATTGCTCTCTTAGATAATTCTAATTGGGAAAGTTAGTATTAGTTTATAAGTACTAATGTTTAAAATATTTCTATTTAAAGTGTTTGATCATAATAACTAACATTCCACAAAAAATATGTCTTTTAATATTTCCAAACAACCTAACTAAGCTTATGGCTGTATATTTATTAGAACTCCATCTAAGTTAAAATATCATAACTCAAATTTATCTACCTACATGAATGGAACTAAAATATTAAATGAAATAGCAATATGAGACGAATCGAAGGGGATATCTCGGAAATAAAAAACTTGATCAACGGCTGACTTGGTCCATCAACATTTGGTGAACATAATTTTTGTCTATAGGAAAACTTAGTCTGAAAAAAACCTATCTTGGAATTGGTATATTTAAATCGTTAATATTGCAAAAAGAACATTACGAAAATGTATAGAAAATTATTCATTATGTACTTATATCTTGGCACAACCTTTAAAGGCCCTTTATCGTTGTAATTTCGTTTGTTAATTTTTTAATACATTAATGTGACAAAGTTGATTGAATTTTGGTTTTAGAAAAAATTGATATAATTTTTGTATTGCGATTTCGTATGTTGAAAAAAAATCGAGGGAGTTTTAAAACTATGGTCTTATATCGCTGAAAAGGTATTCATATAATATTGCACTATAAGGTTAAATCGATTTATGGTTTAAAAATGAGAATGAATGTTTATATAATTGATCAATTGACAAAACTAAAATTATTTAAATAGAGCTGGCAAATGAAACAAGTAATCCCGATATGTAATGTAACCTAATAACAACCATTATTCATTTTTAATTCATTATAACTTATTTGCATTATTTTCCGAAATGAATACATATTAATATAATATCCACCACCTAGTTATGCAGAATGATATCTTGCTATGCGCCTGCTATATTATTGATTGCTACGTTACTTGCTTGTTGCTTTTTATATTGTATTTGCATTTTTATTATGTTCATACTAACCATATTTGTAATATATAGTTCCAGCAAGCTATGACGCTGAGAAGGCATGGAATGATCATTTGAAGCGCATGCAAGAAATCGAACGCAGGTAAGATACACTCATAAATATATATAAATTTAATTATTTCAAAAATATAGTTATAACTCATGTCTCATTAAATAAATATTTTATATATATAAAGGTACCCATCTCGTTATGGTCTTTACCTGAAGGACAAGCCAAATGCACCAAATGCCTTAGTTCCTTTGGAATACGAACCAGAGGATAAGCTCCTTCAAGAACTTAATAAGGGTAAGGATTATTAAACTTAGCATACAAAAAATACGAATACCAACTTCAATAATAAACACAAATAACAACGGCTTCCGACTAAGGGAAAACCTCACAAGAAAATTTGCTAAATATTAAGATATAAGTAAACAGATTTCATTCCTATTTGAAATCTAAGAATAGCTCTTCCTCCTAAGTTATAGAATCTTTTTTTCGAATTCATTGCCATCAACATAACGAAATGAAATAGCAAATGAAATTGAATTTGCTATATGTATTGCATTCGATCGAATTTTTTTTTTTTTTTCAAATAATATCTGAAGGGGCTTTTAAAAAATCACAAATTCAATTGAATCAATCTAAACAAGTTCATCTTTATAACATCATAAGATTCTTTTGTTAAATTTATTGTTAGATATTAATATATGTTGATTATAATAAAGATTAAATTTCTGTAATTATCAAACAAAGTTTCAAACTGTCTATATTTTATTTTATTTTTCGTTAAATGTTTCATTGTTAACTTTATTAAGAAAAACATTCAGAAAATTCTCAATCATATAACTTAATTGTAAACGAAGTTCAGCTTATATTTTTTATATCATAGGTTTCATTTAACTAGTTGTCTCGACTCATTTAAACTGTTTTACGTGGTGTCCTATTGACCACACCACTTTGGATTTTTGTTTTTTTTTTTTTGTGAATGTTATTACTAATCACTGTACACATAAGCACAAAAACTCATTCTACTTTTAAAGCAATAAAGTAGTTTTAATTAAGTGTGGATATATTAAAAAAATATATTATTCATAAACACCATACAGCTAAAACAACTCTGTTATAAAATGCAAAGCTATTTGTACAAATTCTGTCAAAATTTATTTCTAACATAAACAAATTAAAACAATCTCATTGTTGGCATATTAATTTATACCGTGGTCATAACAAAACGAAAATGGGGAAAAGTGTATTTATTCTATTGATAAGGAATCGAATATAAAATGGTTTATGTGAGCATAGTCATAAAGAAAATAACGAATATTTTATGATTAAAGTGAGTAAAGCTTGTATTAAATATAATCATAAATATGATATACAAAATGTTTTCCATATTTTTGAAAACGTTCAAAACGAAATTAATAAACAAATAAACATACAAAAACTTGCAATTCTCTATTGTTTAAAATGTTACTAATATCATAAAAAATATAACAAAAAAAAGCAAACAAACAAAAGAAAGAAACGAACAAATATATATACAATTTTTGAACAAAAACCAAATGTGATTGTTTGATTTTTGAATTACGACCATTATTGTTCCCTTGTATCCCATTAAACTCACACCTTTCCCTTTTTTGATGTTGGCGATTAATTCTCATTTAACTCACATCATCTTCGCTGTATATATTTGCGAACTATGAAATATTTAACGAATTTATTGATTACATACGTAGATTCTTTTAGGGAATACATAGATACTTGTAAATTGAACAAAAGTATGCTTAGATTATTGCCAGGTATTGTAAATACACAATTCAATATAATTTTAGCTTTTGTTGTTGATATTGTTTGGTCCACAAGGTGAAACCTCTATTATTAGGTATTGGAAATCAAAATAACGAACAAATATTTAAAAGCTATAAATAAGAACATGGATCTTACTAATCAATCTTTTTAACATTCCTATTATATTTAACTTTCGTCACAATGGTTATTGTTTTTTTTATTTTGGAAAATATTTCAATTGTGATCTTCTAAAATTTAAGCTTGACTTTAAAAATTATAATTAGAATGAACATGAGAACGTCTTTAAGTAAAAATTATTTGCTTTAAGTATATCCATGTTAATGTGAATTTGTAGCTGACACCATCTTTTGCCGTTTAGTGCCCAAACGGGCCAATTTTGAAGGCTGTATAATGATGTTTTTGTATATGACTCAAATATTTGTATTCTGTGAAAAAAATTAATTTTATGGATTTTGAATATATTTAACATCAGATCATGTCTACAACTATCCCACCATTTGCTCATGCTAACTATCACACTATGTCCAAGAATAATAGACCAAATTTACAGAAAATGTCTAAACTCAAAAAAACCTAGTCGACGACGTGTACGTTTAAAATTTCCATTGAAATTACAATAATTTGATTACCGACATGGTGTTTGTTTTTTAAACATGGTGTTTGTTTCAAGCTCATTGCTAAAAATGGGTGCTGTATAACCATATAGCTCTGGTGGCATAAATAAAAACAATATTGTCAACTTTCCAATATCTATGATAATTAAACATGAAAATCAATTAAAAAATCTAATAAGAAATTGCTTAAATGTAAGATCTTGTAGTCGCGAAATTGTTATTTCTTGATTAAAAGAATGTGCAACGAATAATGGCGATTTTCCAAACTACATTTCAACATTAAAACAAAAACACAACGTATTCATTATAATTTACATATTTACAGAAAATAAATATTTTATTTTTTATTTTATTTCGATATCGATGCTTGTGACATTGTGTTTTAAACTTGTTCGTTGGATTATAATTCTAAATCTGTCTCCGGCTAAAGATATAATATTTTGTTTTGTATCGCTGTTTTGACAGCATCTCATGCTACAGTTCCTTAGTCTGATTAAATTCGTTTCAAAAGTTAAACTTCAAACTATAAATTAGTTAAATGACTTCTAACAGACTTACGCTTTATTGGCGTGTGCATAAAAAACGAGTGGTGGGTGCACGACTGGGTCGTACGCAACTTTCTCTTTCACAGCAAGTTGGGCGTTAGATCAAATCATAAGCATTTTGATTATTGATGCTAAAATGATATAAATAATGTCGAAATGTTTTTATACGAATGTTTACGCCGAAATTTGAAGGAATCGATGTCATTATGAATAATAATGATTTTCCGTTATTGGCCAAAACTGAAAATTCCGTTTAGTGGTAGCTGGGCTAAAACTATAGTAGTATATATAATAAATTTCATTCAATTTGACATAATAGTTTGCGAGAAATTAACAATTTTCTTTATATGGCCTAAATGACAAAATCCGTTATATGGATTTTCTCGAAAAAACTGGGTATGCAGTTTTGTTGGAACTAATATGTTTATAGTATATATAAAGTTTAATCAAAATCGCTAGAGCCGTTTTCGAGAAAATTGAGGTTATGTGTAATTTTTATATTTTAGGTACCGTAATTAACATGGCTAAAAGCAAACAAAAAAATGGCCTAGAATTATGACCAAAACAAGCTTGGATACGAAGTTTGAAGAAAATCGGCCAAGCCGTTTAGGCTGGGGAGACCATTACGGACAGACGGACCGACGGACCGACGGACGGAATTCCAAAAACCACTTTTTTAGGCTCCGCTATCATCGTAATTTTAGAATCAATCAAAATCTCAAGGTCGAAAATTTTCACGAAAACAATATCTTTCTCTTTGTAAGAGAAAGTTAAAAATCATTATTTTGCATCTGACTAAACAAATACAACTGATAGATAGATAGACATAAAACGATATGCTGTCGATTAAGTAGCAACAGTAGCAATTATTCAATTTATTATTCAAATTATTCAAATTTAAATTTTACTACAAATTGAAGTAAGGTCTAAATATCTCAAGATTCATTTTTATATTAAGGGTATTCATGCAACGTCGTAATTTTATTACGTGCGAAAGATTATAATTTTACGACGACGTTTCATGAACGACCCTAAAACTGCACCACTAAATAATGCGGTAACCCACTGAATTCAATCTCAATTTAGTAATTAATTTATTGATAGAATTTTGTTCTTATTGTTCTCTTTCCATTTTCGAAAAATTTTTTCAGTTTAGCGCGTTTGATGTGTGAAAGTGGCTGATTAAATGTCAAAATAGCATTTCAAAAATTCCTGTGAGAAAATTCCGATATTGTTAGAAAAAATTTCCCATACAAGTTCATTGACAGTTTATTTATCACGTCGTAATTTAATCACGGTTACAACGTTTACGACGACTTTCCGACGTTGCATGAATACCCCTAATATTAACATTTTAATAAATAATGAAGTATGGTAGTTTTAATTTCACACTTATAATATGAGAATTAGAATTCGGTGTGGGAATCATTTAACAACCTATCCCATCACATCCTTAAAATAAATGTCACCAAAAAGTTGGCGTAGCTAAAACAGAATGGGGATGTAATAAAGAAAATGACACTATCCCCACATCTTGTTCAGACGATTTTTTTCTATGCACATGCATTTATTTAATATAACGTCCCCAAAAAGTGTACGCGGGTTAAAATGATCAAAAGACGAAATTTTCATTGTAATATTCTCGAAATATTTTCATCAAAAGATTTTTTTTTCGAATTTTATTAAAATTTATCGAAAACCGTTTTTTTACAGAAAACGCTCCCAAATACTTTATGTTGACGAAATATAGGTATTGAGAATGTCCAAATCGCTCAGACACTTTTTCAAATTTCCTTACTGTTGGACCAAAAAGAACGTTTTTCTGAAAAAGAAGGAGTGGTAGTGAGCGGATTTTTACAATTGATCTGCTTCGTCTAACAGAGTGTGAATATACTATATTTTATCATTCTAACTCTAAATTTAATGCCAAAATTGGTGACAGACGGACCGGCGGACGGAGAGACATGGCTCAATCTACTCAGCTAGCGATTCTGAGTTATACTATAAGGTATCAAAACTAATATACTCCTACGGGATATTGAACAGGTAGTACTTGAATGTAAACCATTTTACTTGAACGACCATGCTCGAGACGACAGCACAAACCAAATAATGCCCTTTTTTGGTAATAAAAATAAAAAAAACTGTTACAGCGTTTATATTTACGCTTCAGTTATTTATAATGTTAAGTGGGTTTCATTAAATTTTTAATTTTTGGTGTTATGAGTCAACTTAAATTTAGTCTATTTAACATTTAACTAGAGTTCAAAGTGGAGTTAACATTGGATAAATGTAGTTAATGAATAGCGATAGAAAGACACAAATTGATAATTGAACTACAATGCCAATTACATTAACTTATTACCTAACCAAATGAAAATATTATTTTGGTATTGCTTAGGTTAGCAATCGAGTCCACAACACATGTGCCTACTTTTTGATACGCATGGTGCATAGTTTTATAAGTGCTATTCATCTTTTAAACTATTAGGACTGTCACGTAATTTTGTAGGTAAAATTAGTAACCATTTCGAGTGTTTCGGAGTTAAAAAGAAACAAAAGAGAGGTTGGTAAGAAATGATGAAATGATCAAAGTCATTAAACTCTTTTGACGATTCTTTATAAATCCTAACACAAAATTGGATTCATTTACGATGATGTTAATGTATTTATTTATTTTGGGACCAAAATTAACTCCTAAATTTTCTTAGCTGTCAACACGGCAGAGACAAAGTATAATCAAATTTAGTGGGAGCACGTTTACGTCAAAATGCCATATGCTGCCACTTTGTAGAGTTCAGGTTTAAAACATGCTAACATGTTTTTGTTTATCCAGCTCAAAGTTATGAAGCAGAAATAAGAACACTTTCCGTAAATATATTTTCAGAATATATTCTCAAAATACTTTTCTTTACTGTAATTTTTTAAAAAGCTCTGAAGTTTGACTCATTTAATAAAAATAATTCTTCGTAATAATTATAGTATTAGACGTGTTTTGTCAAGTAAAAACATGAAAAACGAGTGGTAGGTAGGACGAATGGGTTGTACATTCTAATTTCTTGGGCGCTCTCCTTTAAACTATATTTTGATAAAAATTGCAATTGCATTTTTTTGATATACTCGATCTTTCATATCGCTTGTATGTATTATAATATTGAAGATATAAGTTAAAAACACACATATATTATATGCAACTTTGGTTATAAGAACTCTTTGTAATGAATTTGATAAGAATTGAGTTGGATCAAACTTACCTTTTATTTAATAAAACGGCAAAATAATTGGAGGAGTTTTGATTCGTTTTAGTTTTTGTATATTTTAACATTATTGACACATAATTATTGCGAAACTTGTATCTATAAAATCTAAAAAAAATTGCCTGCATGGTTATTTAAAAGAAATTTAAAAATTGATCTATAAAATACTTTTTCGAAAAGTAGTCATTATTCTAAGTGAGAAAGAAAGTGATCAAATATTTGGCGATTTAACACAAATGAAAGCTGTTGGATTTAAGTGTGGTTATAAGAGCTTTCAGTCCCAATACGAGACCAAACACAATCAAAAATGCACACCCTTATTCCATTCCCCAATACATTGCATATGAATCATAAAGTCAATTGTGACTGATTCCTGATCATTGAAACTTAACTTAGTCAATTACTCAATTAAAATATTATTCTATATTGAAAATCAACTATACTGGAAGTGTTAAAAAGTTTATAATGAAAACACTATGGATCGGTATCTATATATATATACCTATGTATGTTTGAAACAGGTAGGTACCTACTCTTGAAGATTTTTTTTAGTTGTCATTTCTTTTTTTTTTTAATTTTCAGCAAATGTAAACGATTTTTCTTTTTAGAACTCTTTTTCATTAAAAATATGAATTTTTAATAAAAAGATTAATTTTAATTTGAAATTAGATAAAGCCAGTGGTGACACGTTTGGTTCTAAATGAAGTTAAGTAAACTTCATTGAATCTGGACTTAAAATAGTTTATTTATTTTATTTTAACTTAGTTTAAGGTGGACTTAATGTTAACCTAACATAACTTAATACCTACTATAACATAGTCTACTTAATAATGCTAATAATTATCTACTCACACTACCATGTTATTTTTACCTTTAAAGATAGAAAATTTATTTAATTTTATTCTTTAAAACAATAGTTAGTGTCTCTTGGCTATTAATTCGCATAGACAGGACACATTAAGAATTTCGTTTGGAGGCTTACATTTTACAAACATAAAATTGCGAAAATATCCATGAAACCCTAGTCCAGTCTACATAAAAGCTCATTTTGTTAGCAACCTTTTAGAGCATAATTTGTATCTTATGTTAGGAATAATCCAGCTATTAGTGGATGCCTCCAAAAATGATGCTATTTAGTCAAAGTTGTTTTTGCAAAACATTTTCAACGTTTACTGGTAAATCCAAATAGGGGCTTGACTGGAAACAAAAATAACGACATTGTTTAGATATACTTTCATGTCTAAACGCGTAAAATCCCTAACAGGCAATAATGCTGTCTGGAATTCGCTGAGAGTATTAGGGTGGTGAAACGAGTTCTTTAGTTTTACTGAGTATCAGGCAATCTTCGGCTTCATTTATTTACGGCTATAAAATACTAATATACTCGTTTCCCTGACTCTTTGTTCTATGTTTGTTTTGCAATTAATCCTTGAAAAATGAAATATCTGGCAATAACGACACATACAGGGTCTCAAACCTATCTTCTACATTCATTTGTATGTGTGAAGATATATTTTTGCCACAACGAATGGGTTCTTCTGTTTAACGCCGACTCCGAACGGTAAATTTGAGAAGTTTCACTTGACAGTTTTAAACTCTTTGTTGTTTGAAAGACTTTCGCAAGTACTTGTTCATTGGGGGGGTTGAAGGCTGTTAATTTTTACATCGAAGTGAAAAGCGTTATTTCTGTTCTACCTTTATTAATCACAAGGCCAAAGCGCTTCTAGCCCACGTGTCAACAGTTTCCATAGCATTTTCTATTAACGAAACTTTTATAACATTAAGATCGGCACCAGTAGGTATTCTAGTATATTATATATTTATTCGTTAATCAAAGGCCGTTCTATTAAGGGAAGTGGCAAGCATTTAGACTTTGTAGAAAAGATATCACCTCAACATGTGATTTTATTACACATGGATATTAAGAGGCTATACGCCAGGGATATTTTCATACCCTATCCCATAGGGGTATATTAGTTTTGACATTAAGTTTATAACATAGAGAAATAATGTCGATACATATACCTCAAAGTATATGGATCGATTCAGAATCGCTAGCTGAGTCGATTAAGCCATGTCCGTCTGTCCGTCCGTCCGCCTGTGTGTCACCGATTTTTGGGCCTTTAATTTTGAGCTAGAGTGTTGAAATTTGGTATTTAGACTCTCTTGCCAACGAAGCAGAACAAGTGTAAACATTTTTGAAATCCGCCCACTGCCACGTCTCTTTATTTTTCAAAAAACGAAGTTTAAAGCCAAATCGTAGGGAACTTCAAAATAGTGTCTGAGCAACATATTTAGACAATCTTAATATCTATATTTCGTCCATACAAAGTTTTTTGCCATGCCCACTTTTTGGGGAGTTTTTAGTAAAAAAACGCTTTTTATCCAAATCTTAAAAAGTTTGAAAAAACTTTTGATGCAAGTACTTCCGTAATGATAAAGTAAACATTTTGTCTATAGATCATTTTCACCTACACCCACTTTTTGGGGGCGTTTCCTTACAAAACCATCCCCTGGCATTAGCCTTGGGATGGGGTTTGCAAATGGTATTGTAAGAAAACAACAATTATTTGTTTTTGTTGAACCACAAAAGGTTTTGATAAACTGTCTCAACAATAGCTATGTTACGACAATGTCATTTTCTGTATTTCATAGTCATAAAGCCTACATTTTGAGAATATTAATTTTAAGGATGGGATAGGATAGGGTATTCAACGATCCGCACAGCGGATTGTAGCCTTCTCATACGTTTTTATAATATATTATTCCATGAATATATAATCTCCAGCAATTCTAAAGCAGAGCTTAAAAAAATCTGCAAGATCTTCTGAGAACTATATGTGTTTTCGTGCTCCAATAGACCCTTTCGCTATATTAAATAATTTCCGGTATACATAAACCATTGTATGTTAATAGGATTGAAGATTTAAAACAAAATTTGAGATTCGTTACATTCCAATAACACGAATAATCATACGATAAGCTTTATTGATTGACATCTGAAACGACCGGGTCGGTTCATAATCCTGAAAACCAAAATACTAAATCTCGAAAATCCAAAAACCACTTTACTTCATTTTTATCCAATCTACATTTTAAAAGGTTTATCACTGACTTGACAAACCGAACATTTTTTTAAAACAAATTTTATAATTGCTTAATTTTTTCATTTCTACGTTTACTACGAACATTTTATGAACTACCATAAAATTATACAATATCAGTTTAGTTATTTTTTCATTAATATGGATTTTTTTTGCTCTATCGATTTTTGATAATGTTCTTAGTCTAGCGAAAATGTTTGATTTGTAAATTTGGCAGGTTAAATTTCAACGTACCATTTCAAAAGTTTACGACGTTTTCCATCTCGGTTAACACAAACCAATTTCCATAAACAAATTTAAACTTCTGTTACCACGTCGCAAGTTTACCACTTTTACTGGCATGAATACCCCTACTGTATTTTTTTGCATGCAATAAAATATTATCCCAGTTCTATACTTACTGAGGTTTAGATAATTACAAAATTGTTTGCTGAATTTTGCATGAAATAGCTAAATAATCTTTTGAAATGCAGAATAGGTGGTAACTTTAATGTTTAACAAATGGCGTTGTGGTTGGTCGCGAAGTAGTGTTAAAGTGTTCGAATTTTATATGAAAAACTGTGCGTTCACTCCAAGCCAAAATGGACCAAATAAAAAAAGGAATTACGTGTTGGCATATCACTGTTCACTTTTAACAAATACCACTAGTCGTAAAACGCGATCAGCGTATAGACGATTTTAACATCCAGATGTTGCATTCAGAACATTTAATACCACAAATGTATTATGAAATTATGCATGGAAATACTTGAATAGACAAGTAGAAATAAAAGTAGAAATACTGAATTACACCGTCCATACAAAAACATTCTATGAGTAACGATACTTCAAAGGTCTGTTCCCTTACTAGTTCTGGGCCCTCATTACGTAAAGTGATTATCGTTTGACGATAACATTTCGATGGTACATCATGCATCACGTAAGATCAATAGTCGTTTTTGCTGTTGGCGATATCACCTTATATAATATCATCAAATCACAGACGATTATTGAGAGATCGCTCATGAGGTCTCGACTACCGTTCGAGTGATAATCGTTTTCAAAGTTACTAAATGACCCTCTATTTGTTTACTCTTCAAGCAACAATTGAACAATTTTTATTTAGTAATTTTCAAGATATAAAACATAAATAAGGGAACAAATATCAAATATCATGTAATGAACCTTATAGCGTCAATGCCGATATCTGTTATGATTTTTTTCGAAGTTAATTAATAGCTTTCAACATTTTTTCTAACATTTTCATAGATTTTAGTAGGAAAAAAAATTAATTATGACATAAGGAGCTTCTGTATTAAGTTTATCACGTAAAACAATTAATAACGCATTGACACAGCGACATCCACATCTGCATTACAAATAGAAAATACAAACTACTGGTTTTTGTACTCTATCACATAGGGATATATTAGTTTTGATACATAGCATAGAGAAATAATTTTGCTAGATATACACTTTTTGGGTGCGTTTTTAGTAAAAAAAACGTTTTTCGGTACAATTATAAAATATTCGATGCACTTTCGTTGCATTTTTGTGGGCGTTTTCCTACCAAAACTATTTGTATACCCTAACCCCATAACATATACAGAAAAACCTTGTCTTTTGTAGAAACGTAAAAGTGTTTTATAAGCAGTCTGAACAATTTGATGTGACAATGTCACTTTCTATATTTAATACCCATCGTGTTTTAAGCCATGTCCACTTTTTGGGGGTATTAGTTTTGCAGATGGGATGGGATAGGGTATTCAACGATCCGCACAGCGGATTGTAGCCCTCTCATATGTTTTCTCATAACTTTGAATGAGTGCATGTGTACTTCTAGCACGGTGGAGTCGCATCCACCGTGTGTTTTGTATACTGTGTGTTACATTTAACATTGACGCAGTCGTATATTAAAATGTAACTCAAGAATATTGATATTACAAAAACATATGAGAAGGCTACAATCCGCTGTACGGATCGTTGAATACCCTATCCCATCCTAACATTAATACTAATGTCCCCAAAAGGTGGGCGTGGCTAAAAGCTTTATGGGGATGAAATTAGAAAATGACATTGTCACTGTGTTCACATAGTTGATCAAAATCTTTTATGGTTCGATATAAAACGACGTTTATCTATTGCATATGCTATGGGTAATGCAGACAAATTGTTTTGTTAAGAAAACCCCCCCAAAATGATCTATAGACGAAATATATTACCGATGATTTAATATTACCAATGATTTTATATCAAGAGTTTTTTCAAATATTTTAAAGTTTGACTGAAAAAGTGGGCGTGTCAAAAAATGTTGTATGGACGAAATATAGTTTGTCTTAATACGTTGTTCAGACACTTTTTCAAAATTTTCTACCGTTTGACCAATAACAACGTTTTTCTGAAAAGTGGGTGTGGCAGTGGGTGGATTTTAAAATTGTTTACATTTGTTCTGCTTAGTTAGACAGAGAGTCAGATCGACTCAGTTAGCGATTCTGAGTCGATACATATATTTGAGGTAAATCTATCGAAATTATTTCTCTATGTTACATACTTAATGTCAAAACTAATTATACCCATATAGGGTATAAACATGTTTATACCCTATTAAAGGGTATAAACATATTAGTTTGATGATTTTGTAATATCGATGACAATGAGTTTTTTAGTTGTGGATTTTGTTCACACATGAACTGAAATAGGATTCTCACAACATATGTTTATATCTCTCCAAAGCTTACATGTTTATTAACATAGTTAACAATTTTTCAATTTCGTCATTTTTAATTTGTTTTACTTTTCTTTCCATTGCAGCACGCCGCTCAGCATCTCCTGGTAGAGTACCACTGTATCGCGCCGGCAGTGTACCACGTGCTGGAAGTTTACCACGCGCACTTAGTGTACCACCAATTTCCCCACTCGAAAGAGCCTCCAGCCTTGCTCCATACCGACCATATCGTGCCATCTCGGTAGATCCTTTCTTAGACAATGCTTTCTCTAGTAAGTTAGAACCATTTGAACGTTCCGGTTCACCAACACCTGTTAAGGCTGGTCGCTGGGGACCAAGACCAAGTGAAATTGCGTATGACTCCAATGGTAAATGATGAACATTTGGCCTTAATTTCGGATAATTGGATACTTGTGTTTTGCAAAATTTAAGAAAATAAATCTAATTCACAAATGTACTCTTATCATATCGGGGGGTTAGCCATGCATTTCAATAACTGCTGCATATTGTGATATTGTTAATATTAATTTAATTATTTTTTGCATCTTTAGGACTTCCAGTCTTCCATCCAAGGAATCGCTTCAGGGATCTTTTCGAACCTAACCCATATGCACCAATTTCTGCATTTACTCGTGACCCTTTCTGGTGGGATATGGATGACTTGACTCCATACCGCGGCTACCCATACAGGTCATACAGCCCAGCATTGGTCAGGGATTCATTCTTGTCGCCTGTGAAAAACCGTTACTTGTGGACCAAACACCCAGTTAGGCCATTGTATGGTATGTATCAAACATTTAGCTTGTTCACAATATTTGCGAAAAAATACGATCAAACATTATTTGCTCCTTCAATAATAATTTCGTTTAAATGAACATTTTTTATTAATTTAAATTTTTTGTTTTTATCTAAGCTCATTTATTATAACAAACATAAAAACTGATTTGCCTGTAAATTTTTTTATGAAGATTGCTTCTAAAATAATAAAAAAATTAACCCAAACATACGACAACAAAATAGAGGTAATTTCCTTGCTAATATTTTGTGATTACATAAATTGTTTTTTAATGTATATCTTAAATTAATAAATTTAATGTTATATGAATTCCAGCCCGCTACCGCTAAAAACGAAACGACAACTTTATTCCTCATTGAAATAGCACATTCGGCATGTAACAACTTATGCTGATGATTGAAAAAATGGTGTATCCTCATCGACGACTCGAACGCGAAATATATTTTTAAGCTCCTCAATTTAAATATTAAGAATTTTTCAACGAATATCTGAAGCAATAATTATTGCCATCGAACAAAATGTTTGCTTTTATTTCTTATCTAATCAATCAATGTTTATTTTATTTATTTATTTTCCAGTCGAAAAGGCATTTCCTTTAACGTTTTGAAAAGAAAACGAGTTCCTTTTTTGTATATTGAAATGAAGAGTTAAAGCATAAACTGTATAGAATATGCTACATAGTGTCTGCCAATAATTTGAAATATTTCACTGCATGCATTCAATATGTGTTTGATGTTAGATTTATGTTGTTTTACTTGTAAATTACTCAAAATTATTTTTGTTAAAAACATACATTCAAAATAAATGCAATTATCTATAATAGGTCGCAGCTCAATTTATTTAAGACTACTTGATTGCGGAAACATACTAGCTGGAGTTTCCCGGGTCCCGTTATAATGCTTGTGTATATTTATTTACCTCCATGTATATGTATAATAGGGGTATTCATGCAACGTCGGATAGTCGTCGTAAACGTTCTAAACGTGATAAATGAACTGTCAAAATTTGTATGGGAAATCTTTTCCAACAATATCGGAATTTTCTCACAGGAATTAGGTGCGTAAACTGAGATGGTAAACGTTGTAAACTTTTGAAATGCTATTTTGACATTTAATCAGTCAATTTCACACATCAAACGTATGCGTTACACTGAAAAATATAATCGAGAACGGAAAGAGAACAATAAGAACAAAATTCTATCAATAAATATATAACTTAAATGAGATTTAATTCAGTGGGTTACCGCATTATTTAGTGGTGCAGTTTTAGGGTCGTTCATGAAACGTCGTCGTAAAATTATAATCTTTCGCACGTAATAAAATTACGACGTTGCATGAATGCCCCTAATATAAAAACATATGAGAAGGCTACAATCCGCTGTGCGGTTATCCTATCCTTTAAATTAATTTCGTCAAAATATGGGATTTATAGCTATGAAATATTAAAAAATCTTTTATGCTTCGACAAAAAATAACATTTTTCTATTGCATATGCCGTGGGGTAGGATATACAAATAGTTTTTATATGAAACCGCACCTAAAAAGTGGGCAAGTGGCAAACAACTTTATACAAATAAAATATAGACATTGATTTGTTGGTATTTACGATATAGCTGGCATCTCCGTTTCGCGTCAGGGTGTGCAACCTAGGATCATCATCGGACACACTATCTGCCTTTTTCTTTAATCTCCATTGAGCTTTTGTCGAGTATACATGTATTCATATTGTTGTTACGCATTAATATTCTATTAAAACTACTTATTATATTGGATATATTATCTTTAAATTCACCCTCTGGTCAAGAAATATTCCTCACAATATTGTCTAAATTTCTTCTTCAGACATTTTTTCAAAAATCTTTACGGTTTGGCCTGAAACTACGTTTTCCTGAAGAAATTAGCGTGGCTGTGAGCGGATTTTAAAAATGTTTACACATGTTCTGCTTGGAGCAAAAGAGAGTACGAATACTAAATTTCATCTTTCTAGCTCAAAATTTAAGGTCCAAAAACTGGGGACGGACAGACATGACTTGATCGACTCAGCTAGCGATTCTGAGCCAGTCGTTTAAGTTATATCTAGCTTAATTATTCCTCTATGTTACAACCTACGTATCAAAACTAATAAACCCATATGGAATAGGGGTGAGCCCACTACCGCACCCACCTTTTAGATAAACGTCGTAAGGAATTTTGATAAGTTGTCTGACATATCGTTAAGACAAGTACAATATCTGTATTTCTATATACATTTTGTTGACACGCCAATTTTGGGGGCCGTTTTTTTTTATTAACCAACAGTTTTTCGTAAACTTTTAAAGAAAATAAAAAAAATTCGATGTAAATACTTCGATGATATTGATATGAATATTTTGTCAATGAACCATTGAAATTTGGTATATGACTCCAGTGCACGGCCATTCCCACGCCCACTTTCAAAACGATTTTGGTCAAATGACAAGAAATTTTGATAAAGTATCTGAACAAGGTTGGAATATGATAGGGTATTAAATGATTCGCAAAGGGGATTATAGCTTTCTCATATGTTTTTAAAAATATTTGACGTGAATATCTGGTTGAATGAAAATAGCATTTTATGTCAATCTCATTCACCAATAACTAAATATATTTAAAATATATTTGGAGAAAAAGTCTTATGATTCATAGACATCTGCGAACGCATTGTACCATTAAACGCCCACTTTCAGAAACCTCTGATTAATTGAAGGATGCCAACATTTGCTCGTAGCGAATAATGAGACTAAAAATGTTGCTGTTAAGATTTATAAGCAAAGAAGAAGGTAAGAATACCAGCATTTAACGAAAGAAAAGAAAAATAAAGAGAAAAGAAACGTAGGTATTGCAGGCTGCCTTAAATGAGCCGGACGACAATACTCGGTAAGGGGCAAATACCAACTCCTAAAAAAATTCATTCCGGACTTTAACCTCATGTAAATAACAATGTCATTTAAGTGAGTCTAACAAGTGTAAGACCAAGTATATGTTGCGAATAAGAAAGGAAACACAGGATCAGCGAATCAGATAGAACATCTATTTATTCTTATAATGGCCACCTCATCAATGATCCAACGAAGAATTACTCTATCCAACCTCTGTTTCTTAGAGCTAAAAATGCAAATTAAAAATAAAGTCCTTACTCGAAGGAGTTTACTAAGGAGATTAAGAAATCCTCGATCGAACGTCGAGCAAAAATTCTCAGGTCCTACCTTCGTTGATGGAATGTGGAGACGAAAATATAGTAAGGAACTTTACGAGCTGTACAGCGACAGAGTATAGGACATCTACAGCGAATGGTCACCACTGCTCCATCCTAAAGATTCTTCGATTCCGAGCGAAATAGAGAAAATTAAGTGGAGCACACAAGAACAAACCTCAATATAAACGACACCTCAAAAGACTATGTGAAACATTCGATAGCGATTTTTATTAATCTCAATGCAAGTATTTGTACTAATGTATGCAGTATTTGTTAGCAAAACAGATTTCTCCCAAAAAAGAAAATCTACCACTGGTATATACGGAAGTACATGTTAAATTATTATATTTTTTTTAAGACTAGCATCCAGTATTTTAGATAACCGAACATTTCGAGGGGCTGATATCGACTAGGACTACTACCTTCTTGGACCAAGTTAAGAATGCGGATATCCACCACGCCACAACAAACTAGAAATACTGTGAAAAAATAAAAGTCGAAAGACTGAATCGCAAGAGACCGCCAAGGTCTTCGCGCAACGCGTATCCCTTAACCTCTCGATTAACACCGTACCACCAGGACCGAATGTCGACGAACAATGGCAACGATGCCAACAAGCCATTAGATCAGCCGCAACTGATGTGCTATGCTAGATTTCTCGCGCCCATCACCAAGAAACTCCTGGTTTGATGACGAATGCTGACAGGTGGTCGCAGCCAAGAACAGGGCCCACAAGGCTTTGCTACAGGTGAAGATAAGAGCTACCATTGAGCTCTATTGACAAATAATAAATTAAGAATAACGGTTTTTCAGAAAGAAAGAAAAAGAAAAGAGGTGCCACTCCAGGAACGATGTTTGCAAGTGATACCAAAGTGTAAAACGTCCAAGCCAAGGATACAAAGCTCGAACAGAATCCTCTCGAAATGAACAAGGAAATTTCGTAGTTCAGACACAGTCAATGCTGAGGATATGGAAGAATCACTTCTGAAGATTGATAAACGGTGATGACGAACAACATTCCGCTGTCAGGCAGAACTTACCATTCAATATTCGCGAAGACAGCAAAAGCATTAGCAACCACCTGAAATGACGGCCTTTCCGCCAAGCTTTATAAAGCTGGCGGAGATGACTTGGTAAGTAACTTCCACCAACTCATAAGCCGAATCTGGCATCGTTTGCCCGATCCATAAAAAAAGGAGACCCTCTGAACTGCACCAACTACAGAGGCATAAGTCTCCTCAATATCGCCTACAATATCCTATCTGCTGTAATATGCGAACGCCTGAAACCGTTTACCAATAACCTGATCGGGCCTTATCAGTGTGGTTTTAGGCCAGGAAGGTCCACAACTTCAGACTTCGGCAGATCGTGGAAAAAAACCCAAGAAGTCCAAATCGATACCCACCACCTACTCATCGATTTCAAAGCCACATACGAAAGCATTTATAGAGACGAACTATGCAGAGCCATGTCTAGTTTTGGTATGCCGCCCAAACTCGTCCGTCTGTGTAGGATGACGGTGGAGAATGCTCGCTGCACCATCAGGGTCGGAAACGACATCACCGACACATTCGATACCAAAAAAGGATTTAGGCAAGGCGACGCGCTGTCATGTGACTTCTTCAATTCGATTCTTGTGCAAAACTCCCGACCCAACTCCAGAGGAACAATTTTCTAAAAATCAGTGCAACTACTAGCATACGCCTACTATATTGACATCATTGGTAGTAGCTGCATAGATGAAACTCCGATGTCAAAGACCTCAACGTGATGTCATAGCCACGTTTGCTAGTATCGAGAAGGAAGTGGCAAAAATGGGTTTACAGTATATGAGAGTAAAACTAACTATATGCTGTCAACACGAAAGGAGATAACATCGACGAATTGGACAAAACGTCACCATTAACAGATATAACGTTAAGGTATTACGGGACTTTTTTTTACCTCGGCTCCGCTATTAACTCTAAACAACATCTCGTCAGAAATCAAACGAAGAATTACTCTTGCCAACCGCTGTTTCTTACGAACGCAATTCACTAGTAAAGCCATCAATCGAATTACTAAGGAGATGCTATATAACACCCTGATCATCCCAGTCCTGCTCTACGGCGCTGAAGCATGAAATGGACCGTATCAAATGTGGATGAAAAAAATCCTTGGTCGATTTGAAAGGAAAATTCTTCGAAAAATGTTCGGTCCCGTTTGCGTTGACGGGCTATGGAGACGAAGATTCAACCACCAACTATACGAGCTGTACAACGACATACCCCTGATCAAAAAACTCCGCATTGGACGTTTAAGATGGTTAGAACATCTAGAATGAATGGACACCAATACTCCGGCTCGCAGGGTCTTCGATTCCCAGCCAGACGTCGGATTAAGTGGCGCGCGCAAGTAGAAACCGACATCAACCAACTTGGAGTGCGCAACTGGAGGCAGTTAGCTAAGGACCGAGCTAATTGGAGAGGCATGTTGGTTTAGGCCCAGGTTCATTCCGGACTGTAGCGCCACTTAAGTAAGTAAGTACTGCTTTTGTTTATTTAAAAAGGTTTTTGTGAAAAGAAACTTTATGTATGATTTAGAATAAATCATTGTGAATCTACAGGATGAAACTCTACTCAAATCCGTTAGGTAGTTTCGGAAATTTAATGGCAGATAAATTTATACATCGATTCTGATTTGCCTTTAATAGAAGTAAGTGATTGCCGGCAAAAAACGACTAACAGAAATATAGTAATTGGTACACCAAATTTAGTTAAAATTCCTATATCGATATAATCTAGCGATACAAATGTTCGTTTATAATATTAAAAAAATCCTTTCATAAGCATATTATTAATAAACAAATATTTAATGATGTGTATAAACACCGCGTTTAACCAATACATCGTCACATACTTTTGGGATGCAAAAGAAATATTAAACAATTCAGACTTTATTATCATGTTTATTTACCAGGCAAAAACAATATTTTTTTTCTCCAAATATTCCAATTTAATCCTTAATTTCGATCTCACTCAATCACTTCGAGCGTTAAAAATGATTATGCTCTAAATCTCATATTTAACTTGAATCTCTTGTTAAGCAGGTATATATTTATTCTTTGTTTTAGATCACAATTTAAATAACCACTTGTTCACATGAAATTGTAATTTAATTTGTTTCTTAAAAATGTATTTATATTTTTTTTAATTATATTACCGCTAAAATTGCAATTGTACAACAACAAGGAATTATGAACGAGGATCAACCTTATGTTATTCCCGCCGATAATGTACTGTAGGAAATTATTTTTCCAAGCATAATGCACTTAAGCCTAATTACTAGATTTCCATAAACAAAATAAAAGCAATTATGAATTAATTGAAATAGAATCTTATTAGCAAGACACATTGTGAATAATAATAGCCTACCTTTAATATCAATTTGTGCCAAATGTAGGTACCACCAGAACTAATAAAAAACCACCTAAGCAGCCCATTTATATTAAACCGACGACGTAATGTACAAGAATGCAGCGATCTAAGCAATTTGAATACATATATTGAACAATAAGCTTTAAGATATAGAAATAATAATTGTTTTATGGTTTGAGAATGTTCGTTTACTATCTAATTTTGATGAATGCGTCGAATTTCATTCACCGAAAAAGTTTTAAGCCACAGATGGAATGACGACACTGACATTTTGGGAGAATATAACTATATTCCCATCGTCACAGTGGATTATTCTGCTAAAACTTGGGGCACAATTTAAATTCGGGGTGGGTACAGTGAGTTAATGAAGCAAATAAATTGTTGTTGCTGTTGGTCCGGGGACGCATGGTTACTCAAAAAAAAATATTTGTATGTTACCAATAGCTTTGAAATCCTCATGTGCTATAGATAGTGATGAAGTTACAGTAACACCTTTTCACAATTACAAATTTATTTGGACACTAAAGTGGGTGAGACAGTCTTCCAAATCCGCTATCCTAGTTTCTTATACACTAAGAGATATTTAATAAGACTATAGACGAAATGTTCAAATTAATATAACTAATGATTCTGCATCAAAATTTTTTTCGAAATATTTAAAATTTGAATATTTAAAATTTGTTTTTTATTAAAAACGCCCACAAAAGGTGGGCGCGGCAAAAAACTTTATATGAACGAAATATAGATATTACGATTCTCTAAATATGCTGCTTAATAGCGGAGCCGAGGTAGACAAAGTCCAGTACTACCTCAAAGTTATATCTGTCAATGGTGACGTTCTGTCCAATTCGTCGATGTTGTGTGTCCATTGACAGGACGTGTTGACAGCATATACTTAGTCTTACCCTCATTTACTGCTAAACCCGTTTTCGCCGCTTCCTTCTCGATACTAGCAAACGTGGCTATGACATCACGTTAAGTCCTACCAATGATATCGTCGGCGTATGCTAGTAGTTGCATCGATTTTTGGAAAATTGTGCCTCTGGTGTTGGCTTGGGAGTTTTGCACAATTCTCTCAAGAATCAAATTGAAGAAGTCACATGACAGAGCATCGCCTTGCCCAAATCCATTTTTGGTATCGAATGTGTTGGTAAGGTTGTTTCCGACCCTAATGGATCAGCGAGAATTATCCATCGTCATCCTACACAGACTGACGATTTTATGCGGTATACCAAAACTAGACATGGCTCTGAATAATTCGTCTCTATAAATGCTGTCGTATCGAAATCGAAATCGATGAATATGTGGTGGGTATCGATTGGGACTTCTTGGGCTTTTTCCAGGATCTGCCGAAGTGTGAAGATTTGATCAGTTGTGGACTTTCCTGGCCTAAAATCACACTGATAAGAGCCATTCAGGTTGTTGGTAAACGGTTTCGGGCGTTCACATAATTCGGTAGATAGGATCTTGTAGGCGATGTTGAGGAGAGTTATGCCTCTGTAGTTGGCGCAGTTCAGAGTGTCTCCTTTTTTGTAGATCGGGCAAACGATGCTGAGGTTACATTCTTCAGGCATGCTTTCATCCGACCAGATTTGGCTTATGAGTTGGTGGATGTTACTTACCAAGTCATCTCCGCCAGCTTTATAAAGCTCAGCGGGAAAGCCGTCATTTCCGGCGGCCTTATTAATCTTGAGTTTAGATATTGCTATACTCACTTCACTTTGGTCGGGTGGTTGGCAGTTTTCGCTGTCGTTGCCAATATTAAATGGTTCGTTCTGGCTGACAGCGGAATGTTGTTCGTCATCGATGTTTAACAGTCTGCAGAAGTGGTTCTTCCATATCCTCAGCATCGACTGTGTTTCAACTACGATATTTCCTTGTTCATCTCGACAGGATTCTGTTCGAGCCTTGTATCCTTGGCTTTGACGTTTTACACTTTGGTGGAACTTGCGAACATCGTTCCTGGAGTGGCACCACTCTATATCCTCGATCGCGCGCTTTTCTTGCTCTTTTTTCTTCTTTCTGAAAAGCCGATGTTCTTCCCTTCTTCTTTGCCTATAGAGCTCAATGGCAGCTCTCATCTTCATCTGCAGCTTAGCCTTTTAGGGCTCGTTCTTGGCTGCGAGCATATGTCGGCATTCCTCATCAAACCAGGGGTTTCTTGCTGGTGGCCGCGAGAAACCTAGCACATCAGTTGCGGCTGATCTAATGGCTTGTTGGCATCGTTGCCATTGTTCTTCGACATTAGATGCTGGTGGTGTGTTGTGAGTCGAGAGGTTAAGGGATACGCGTTGCGCGAAGGTCTTGGCGGTCTCTGGCGTTTGCAGTCTTTCGACATTAATTTTTTTCACAGTATTTCTGTTTTTTTGTGGCGTGGTGGATATCCGCATCCTTACCTTGGCTACAACAAGGTAGTGGTCCGAGTCGATGTTAGCCCCTCGGAATGTTCGGACATCGTCAACAATAATATCAATTCATTCCGAGGCTATTGGTTGATTCGTAACAATGGTTTTTTCCATGGGTGGGTAGTTTACCCAAAGCACAACCCTAGGACACGGGGCCTTCAGTATCCACTACTTGATTGAGCGCCGCCGTTGACCTTTCGGTTCATCTGCCATCATCTCTGTTCTACGGGCCTGACTTACCCTTGGAATTACTATATATTACTATACCCTATCCCGTAGGGGTATAAAAACGTCCAGCATATACTGATAGTTTTGGTCAATTGAAAAAATATTTAATAGCCATTATAGGCAATCATACAAGCGTGGACGTTGATTCATTATACTGAGATAACGGGTGATTTTTTAGCTGGTTTGGTTTTGGCAACACTGGTTTTGACAGCTGACGTGTGTTTAGTACCTTGTGTCACTGTCAAACAGCTTCAGTTTGGTTTGCAATTTAACCATGGATCGTCCTTCAAATGAACAACGCTTGCAAATTATTGAATTTTACTATCAAAATTCGTGCTCGGTTCGAAATGTTCATCGCGCGCTGCCTCCATTTTATGATCGGCATTCTCGACCTTCTGAGCAGTCTATTCGGAAGATTGTGACCAAATTTCGCACCAAATTTACTTTGTTGGACATTAAACCACCAACACGTTTACGTACTGTGCGTAGTGAAGAAAATATTGCGGCCGTATCAGCTAGTGTGACAGAAGACCGCGAAATGTCGATTCGTCGCCGTTCCCAGCAGTTAGGCCTTTGTTACAGCACTACGTGGAAAATTTTGCGGAAGGATTTGGGCGTAAAGCCTTTTAAGATACAGCTGGTGCAAGAACTAAAGCCAGCCGACCTACCACAACGCCGAATTTTTGGTGAATGGGCTCTTGGAAAGCTGGCCGAGGATCCGCTTTTTTATCGAAAAATTGTGTTCAGCGATGAGGCTCATTTTTGGTTGAATGGGTACGTAAATAAGCAAAATTGCCGCATTTGGAGTGAAGATCAGCCAGAAGCATTGCAACAGCTACCAATGCATCCCGAAAAAGCCACTGTTTGGTGCGGTTTATGGGCCGGCGGCATTATTGGGCCATATTTCTTCAAAGATGATGCGAATCGCAGCGTTACTGTCAATGGTGAACGCTACCGAGCGATGATAACAAACTTTTTTTTGCCCGAAATGGAAGTTCTTGACTTGCATGATATGTGGTTTCAACAAGACGGTGCCACATGCCACACAGCACGCGAAACAATGGCGCAATTGCGAGGCGAGTTTGGTGAACAGTTAATTTCACGTTTCGGGCCGGTCAATTGGCCGCCTAGATCGTGCGATTTGACACCATTAGATTATTTTTTGTGGGGGTATGTCAAGGCTAATGTCAATAAGGACAAGCCCGAATTTTTTTCGAATTTTTTGTGTTTTTTTTTTAAAAAAAGTTCTAAACCTCTTAAAAAATCACCCGTTACTATTGAATGGCTCATTGGTGCGATGGTTATTTCGATGAACCAACGGGTCTGTAAACGGAAAAGTTTCTTCCGTGCCTCCTGAAGCATACACAACAAGAATTCACTATTTTCGTCGTAAATAACTTGGAGTGGGCGTTGCATTAACACAACATATTTTTCAGACAGTTTTTCAAAATATTTTACGGTTCGACAAAAAGCAACGTTTTTCTATGTGATAGGTTTTTGTATGAAAAAATGATTCATGGACGAAATGTTCATATTAATTTTACTATTTCAAAATTCTTAACCGTTTGACAAAAAATAAATGACCAAATGACCAAATTTCATTATTGTAGCTCAAAATTGAAGACCAAAAAATCGGTGACGTGTAGACGGAAGTAAGGACAGACAATACTGAATTCAATATTTTATCGGCAAATTTCGAATTATATTAAGTACAAATTTATCTTAATGGTAGCACATCCATCGGCGTAGGTGACGTATACCGACAGTCGGACGGACAAACAAACAAACATGGCTATATAGAATCCGCTAGAGATTCTGAGTCGATCCATAGACTACCTGATTTATTTCTCTATATTACAAACTATGTACCAAAACTAATATTCCCTAAATAGGGTTACTGGTTACTGTTCATGGCGTGTTGATTATAAAAATTGTTTTTATTCAATTTTTTTTTAATATTATTCCAATAAAGTTGTCTTTAAAGTAAAAAAATCATTAGATGACAATACAACTCACGCAACAAAAAAAAGTTTATGGCGGTTATACAAAAATCTCTTTTCCCAATGTAAAAAAAAAATATATTTTGTATGGAAATTTTAAAATTCGAATAATCTAAATTCCTTCTCAATATGACTTCTATAATCCATTCCACAAAGGGTCCATATTATTGATGCATTGGTTGTCCAATATATTATTAATAAAAAAATATAATTAAAATGGAATTTTCTTATATCAATTAAGCGATAACATTAAATATATTACTTAGTTTTAGAGAAAATAAACATTTATAGAACATTTCCACAAAAGTCCTTGAATGAGGTGTTTTTTGAGTCGAATGTAGAATTTGTCTTTCATCATTTTTATTAAAAACGTTATTTATATGGTAGTTATTGTTATTTTGGAGTTGGAACCCAAATTTCAATAAAAACACTGTTGCTATCCAATAAAACTCATGGGTACAAAATTTCAAGTATTTGAGCCAATCTATAATTTTGTTAGAATTCTTAAATCCATTTTCGAGAAATTTTTGGTTTTATAAATTACTGTTGCTATCAGAAACGAGTGATAGATGCACGAATTTGACGATCATTACAGTTTGGCCAAATATAATTATAAGAACTTCAATTCTGAAATTTGATGGAAATTGGCGTCCATGTAAATTGTAAAGATTTTCCGGTATTGACCAAAGTTGGGAATTGTTGCAAATAGTAATAATATATATATATATATACTTAGTTCCATTAAATTTCATCAATTACTTTGCGACAAATTGACAATTTTTTCTCGAAGAAATAGGAATGCAATTTTGTTGAAATGACTTTATTTCTAGTAAACTTAAATCAAAATCGTTAGACCTGCTGCTCATTCTCAACCTGATCTCAGATCAAATGCCCTTTCAACAAAATCCTTTTAAATATTATATATGAAAATATATATTTAATGCTATTCGTATATTTGTTTAGGAAATTAGAAAAAAAGCTAACAAATTTTTAGACGACTTTAGGCACGATAGATTCTGAAGTGAAAAAGCGGTGGTTATCTAGCCCTCATTTTTGTGAACTTTTTTAATAAATAATTTTAACACATTGTAACTGATATTTTTTTAAGGAAGTACACATATCAGAGTAATACGCGTGATACAAATATTGGTTAAAATGTCGTAGCTGTACTAAAAATGCTGAACCACTTATATATTTCTCGTAAATACACATTCAATTTATGTTCAAAATATTATGTTCTTGTTTTTTTGTTTTTTCAATTTTTCTATTTGCCCTAAAAGACTCCTAAAATGAATTAATTTGATCGGTACGTGGTAGCGATCAACTGCGCATGCTGCGGTACAAAGTTGTATTGCCGCAATGGTGTGTGCGCATAAACATGTTTACCGTATAGCGGACTGTAGGTCCTACTGCTCTGATTTTTATATTGCTTAAATTTCTCCGCCATATTTTCTAGACATATCACAGTTGTAAGATATTTGCCTATTGCGCAGAAGCAAAAGTTAAATGAATTGAATGAGTTTACTTGAAAAAATTGTTGTATTGTATTTTTTAACAAATTTGCATAATAATCTATCTAATTGCAATTTACATAAAAATGTTTATAAAAAAATGTCCATCATCCGAAGCAATGATATAAATGTTGTATCATTTTTCAGCTTCCCTATTTTATAATAACTGACTTAAATATATTTTACATACAAAATAATAAATGCGTACCTATTATCTATAAAATTATGTACTTATTTTCTGCATATCTGTATTACAATTTTTTTATATGTAAATCAATATTTATATTTATATGAATATATATATAAAGTAAAAGTTAGATAGATAAATATTTCAAATATTTTTATGTTAAAAATATAATCCTTAATTTCACTTTATTTCGTGTTACACAACATGTTAT
Organism: Rhingia campestris; assembly: GCA_932526625.1. Lineage (NCBI taxonomy): Eukaryota > Metazoa > Arthropoda > Insecta > Diptera > Syrphidae > Rhingia > Rhingia campestris. Next base: position 57,116,876 of record OW052183.1, read on the forward strand.
ATAAATATATTAGTATGCATATTTATATTATTTACTGATTTTTATTTAGATTATGCAACATTATTTATACAGATATAAAAGAACACTTTCTCCTCGTTAGCTACAATATTGTTTAATTAAACAAATGTATACCAGTTTGTTAAAGAAAATATCCAACAGGTGCAAACTCAAAGTATTCTGCAAAAGGTTTACCAACTCACCTACAAAGGGCGATGCTACAGGCTTTTTATCCTCATTCACTTATTATATAAATTTCTAAATCGCATGTGATTCTGAAGAAAACGATGGGATGCACACATCTTTTTTTAATCGCTATTATCAAACCTTCAACATTTTATCACACTCACGGTTAATGCCTGATTCAAGGGCAAATGGTATATTAATGCAATTTCCTTGAATATACATAGAATTATTTGTGAATCAAGGTATTCTACACGTCAGGGATAATTTATTTATTTGTACAATTTGCTCAATAGATACACAATTTGAAAACATTTAACATAACTTTTTTTCTATGCACCACGCTATGGAAAACAAATTTTAGATATTTTTTTTCTTTTTTTAATATACCGATTTTTCCGACGTTACACACTTTTAAAGAAACATCTTCGAACTGATGTTGATGAGCTGGTTTAGGTCATTCAGAGAGTCATCCACCACATTGCCTGTTAAAGGATGAAACTTGCGCAGTTCGTTCCTTTGTAGGTGTTATCAAAAGAGCACGCGGGATATATAAGATATAAATGGTAAAATTTGTATTTTATTTTTGAAGTGTATTTGATGGATCCAGTGTCTGCTAACCACGATTTATAGTGACATACCGTTAGTACTTCTATTCAAATTTGACCCAAAAAAAAGAAAACTGCAAAAACACATCACAAAGTCTACGAACAATATGTTGAACTTGCGTGCCAATCAAGAAAACGCAGGACATCTAATAATGTAAGAAGACAATTAAATTGAGTCGTTTCAATGAAATGTATGCGTGTTTATGCAGCATTTGTTTTATGTGGCTGTTCTAGTTGTAAAGCTATTCGATATTATGTGCGGTTATTTTTTTATTAAAGAGCTCTGCATATAGTTTTTGTTAATTTTTAATATTAGATGATATTTAAGGTTAACAACAATTGGAAAGATTTTAATTTTTAAACAGCCCAATGTGCATAGAACTAGGATGCGTATTTTTATCAAAAATACCACATCAAAAAAATAAATTCCTATACAATAACGAATACCCAGTTCGCGATATATTTTAAATTTCGATTGCAAACTGAGACTATATGAGTGATTTCTGCACACATTTGCAGATGTCAGGTATTATCATTTTAATTATACGTGAAATTACGAATTGCTTACCCAATATTATATGGATCCATTACCACAAAGAACTATGATTTCCATGCAAAATCTTTTTTTAAAAAACTTAAGAATCGAGAGCCCAAATTATTTTCCTTTAAAATAACATTCAATTCTTATATTATTCATTATAAATTATATTGAGATCATTTAAAAACATTGGTTTAAAAAAACTGCACACGTAAATTAATAGTTTTTAATTAAGAAGTAACAACCTGACACTTGGAAACAACGTTAGTATCAAATAAATCAAAAATTAAACTTTTAGGACAACTATAACAAAGTTTGACCCTTCACAAAGTATTTTATATACGCGTTTTACTTATAGATTCCTCAGAAATCAGCGAAATCCGCTGTTTTTTTTTATTAAATGGAACAGCATTTTTAGCGAAGGGAAACTTTTTTTTTCTCAAAATATATTCCTTGCTTTACAGCTTATAATACTGATGAATGCCGTGCAAATATACTAGCTGTACTATTTTAGCAGAATGGTTGATTAATCCAAAAACTATTAGTCTGCTAATTGGAATAAAAAAACTCCGGTGAGGAATTGTGTTCAACTTAAGTTTTTTTTCCGGTGATCTGGGTGAGAAATAAAAATTAGATGGTTAAATGTATGGTATTAAATGCTCACTTTATGTGCATATATCTCATTTTTTGGAATAATAATAATAATAGCAAAATCTACAAAAAGTATGAATTTAGACAAGGCTATGCATTGTCATTCAAATTAGTAAACGAGGCAAGTTGGACCAAAATTAACTAGAGATAAGGTCATCAATCATAAAACCTTTACACCGGCACCAGCGAAAGCAACCTAAGATATTCCCAAGATAGAATTAACTTTTTAACACTAGGACGTATAAACATTTTATGGCTTAAGCTTATCTCAACTCAGCCTTTCGGATCCGGCATAAAACACCATCCTAGAATCGTGCAAGAAATAAACACACACATGAATAGTTGTGAGAACTAGGCCCTGGATACAAAGAAGCCTGTTGCCACTATAACTAGTTATGAATGAACACTAGAGTAGAGACATCCCCCCTTATTAATAAACGCTGATTAGCTTATCATTGACTAACTTTTGACGTTTGCGCGAGTATTTCTTATGGGGGAAACGGTCAAGTAAGCCATTGATTAGCTAATCAGCGTTTATTAATACTGGGGATAATCTTTTATAAAACCGTCTACTAGCATACGCCGACGATATTGAAATTATTGGTCGGACAATGGATGTCAAAGCCACGTTTGCTAGTACAGAGAATGAAGCGGTAAAAATGAGTTTAACAGTAGGTAAATGAGGATAAGACTAAGTCAATGCTGTCAACAAGAAAGGCCACACAACATCAACGAATTGTACGAAAAGCCACCAACCACACATACTGTGAGAGTGTATCTACTTCGGTTCCGCTACTAATTCTGACAATGGCATCTCGTTAGAAATAAAACGAAGAATTACTCTTATTAGGGGCTATGGAGGCGAAGATTCAACAAAAAAATTAAAGGTATGTACAGCAACTTAGAACTGGTCACAAAACTCCGCCTTTAATGATTTTCTTCAAATTCTATACCCAAAGTTCTTATGATCGTAGTCGCACATAATTTTTAATTATGAAGCCCATTCCCATATATATCACATGAAATATCGAGTACCTATATTAAAAACCGCTACAACAGTTTGTATAAAAATAAGTCCAGTTTTGCTCTATTTACTGTTTTTCATTGAATACTTTCGGATGATTATTGAAATAAATATTAATTCGATTATCAGGCGAACTAACTAATTTATGGTTCTTTAAATTTGGTATGATATATCTAACATCATCCGTTAAATTCGTGATTCAGAATTTGTTTAACCTTTTTGTCTGTGACCGGCCGGCACTTATTGAAATCCAAATAATGTGAAAACCATTCACACAAACCAACATAGAATACACCTATAGCAAAACAGCACAAGTTAAAATTATATATAATATATAGATAGATATGCGCATATGTATATATCTGTATATCTATTGAACTACTCTTCAAAAAAAAGTCTTGCGAATAAGTTTCCATTATTTCCTATAGAAAACCACAAATGTTCAACCTGCACTGTGTTATTTATTTCTTGTTTTTTTTTTAATATTGAAACAAATGGAATTTTTATTTGCGAATCCTTAGGAATTTCTGAAGACTTTTATCATTTTATTTTACGCTCTTACTGTCCTTTATACATTTTTCCCTACATTCAGGTTGCTCGACGTGATTGTGCACCTGGTATAAGGGTGAATATAGCAGAAGCAACTCAGAGAGGTTCGATTTGCGAAAACGAGATGGTAGGTTATGGCTAGGTTTGGAAGAATGCATGCATAATGCATAGGCATGAAGGTATGCATATGTAGGTAGGTATACTAGTGATGTGTCAACTCGAGTTAACCCGGGTTACACTTAAACCGAAGTAACCCGATTTGGAGAAACCGATTAAACGAACCGAATAACAAAATACAAAACTTTATTAACCTGAGTTGAACACAACATTTTGTTTCGGTTTGGATAAGCAAACACACACCTAACATATGAAAAAGCCGCAGGTAGTCAGTAGCCAGTGTCCCAGTCAGTCAGCTAACTGCTACAAAAACGTTACAACATATTGTTCAGACAGTTTATCAAAAAAATTGATGGTACGACAAAGACAACGTTTTTATACCCTATCCTATAGGGGTATATTAGTTTTGATACATAGTTTTTAACATAGAGAAATAATTTAGCTACATATACCTCAAAGTATATGGATCGACTCAGAATCGCTAGCTGAGTCGATTAAACCATGTCTGTCTGTCCGTCCGTCCGTCCGTCCGTCCGTCCGTCCGTCTGTATGCCACCGATTTTTAGGCCTTAAATTTTGAGCTAGGATAATGAAATTTGGTATATAGGATCCTCGTCCGTGCCTACAGAACAAGTGTAAAAATTTTCAAACTCTGTTTTTGTCCAAGCCGTAAGGAATTTTAAAAAGTTTCTGAACAACATATTTCGACAATCTTAATATCTATATTACGTCTATATAAAGTTTTTGCCAAGCCCACCAAAAAAAGATATTTTACTAAAAACGTCCTCAAAAAGTGGGCGTGGCAAAAAACTTTACGCTCTTCAAATTTTTTTTTTCAAAATTCTTAACCGTTTGACCTAAAAAAGGGTTTTTCTAAAAAGTGGGGCTGTGGGGTGATTTTGAAAATGTATACATTTGTTCGAACAGCACATACAACGAGATTTTTTTTTACAAAAAACGTGCCCAAAAAGTGGGCGTGGCAAAAAACTTTACGCTCTTCAAAATTCTTAACCGTTTGACCTAAAAAAGGGTTTTTCTAAAAAGTGGGCGTAGCTGTGGGAGGATTTTGAAATTTTTACATTTGTTCGAACAGCACATACAACGATCACATATACCAAATTTCATCATCCTAGCTAAAAATTTAAGCCCTAAAAACCTGTAACCTACAGACGGACGGACGGACAGACAGATATTATGGCTTAATCGACTCAGCTAGCGATTCTGAGTCGATATATGAAAATGACATTGTCACAACATAAGTGTTCAGACATTTAACAAAATCTTTTATGGTTCGACAAAAAAACAACGCTTTTCTCCTGCATATGCTATGGAGTAGGGTATACAAATGGTTCAGTGGGTTTAATTATTTTTCTATGTTACAGACTAATTATCAAACCTAATATACCCCTATGGGATAGGTTGAACCATAATCAATTTTGATAAACTTTCCGAACAATATGTTGTGACAACGTCATTATTTATATTTTATCTTCAAAAAGCCCACATTTTGGGGATATACATTTCAAGGATGGGATGGGATAAGGTATTAAACGATCCGCACAGCTGATTGTAGCCTTCTCATATGTTTTTCATATAAATTTTTGTGAAATGCTAGTATATTATTACAAAACAAATACAAATTTTTGGCGCAACAGGCTCGTTAGTACCCAGGGCCTAGCTTTCTCACAACCATTCATGTGTGCGTGTGTACTTCTTGCACGATGGCGGACCTCCTGTTTTATGCCGACTCCGAACGGCTAAGTTGAGATAAGCTATTCTTGACAATTGATACTACTCGGATGATTTGTCAGATCATCACGAGAGGAGGGCCAGTGAAAAATCATTTAGGTGTTGCTACGGCTGGGAATCGAACCCAGACCTCCTGCGCGGCAGTTCATCGCACTAACCATCGCGCCACTGAGCCCCCAGTATCTTATTGGTTCATATAAAATTCATGGGTTTGGTCTTTGGTGGTGTAATATTGGTATCATTATTCAAAGCACGGATACTGTTATCTACTCCGCAAACATAAAAAATTTCCAAGAACCTGTAAAGCGACATAAACTTAGTTATCAGATCCATTCTAAATGGAAACAAGTTTAAATCGTCATGAAGTATCCGTTGTAATGACCGTCTACTAACTCCAATTTGCCCCGATAAGTTTCGGGTCGAAACGCTCGGATTGGCCTGTATTGCAGATGCTACTGCTGCGATTGTATCCTGAACCCGAACATTGGCATCTCGATGGTACGGCCTTCGTGCGATGCTTCCAGATTCGGCAAACATGCTTACAAACCTCATAATGGTCCATCTACTCGGGGGATTACCGCCAAACTCCCGCCTAAATTCCCTTTGGACGGAAATGACGGACTGCAAAGCATGGTACCGTTGCACTATCCAAATTCTTTTCTCCGTATCCCAAGCATCCATTTTTATAAATCTAAATAGTAACCTACAAAATAAAAAAAAAATAAGCCGATTACTCACACAGAAAAAAAGTTATTACGTTTTATTTTTGTAGCACGATTCGTGCGCCACCCTGTATAACGGCGCATATTTGATCTTAAGTTATCTAACTCGGGTTGCTTAGATTTCAACTCGGTTTAACTCGAGTTGTGTAATGTTCGGTTTAGCACATAACTAAGGTATACTAAGATTGCTTAAAACTTAATCGGATTGCATCGCCTTTAAAGTGTCGACTTTCAAATGACATAGCTTAGCTCTCAAAATGCTTTAAAAACTTGTTGTATCTACTGTGTCTTCCTTCTTAGATCCATGTGTATCAAGTGATGCCTACACATCTACAGAGTCTTTACCAAGCTCTTTAGATAACACTAAAAAGATTAGTGACTCTGCAACTACGTCCATTCCGTCTACCAAAATATCCAACGATAAAGTTGTCATTGTCATCTTCGGCAAATCCGAGATCTAAACGCTCAAATCTAAGAAGCCAAAATCAAGACAGAATTAATGACGTTCCTTCTTTCTCGGTCAAGTCCTATCAGGCTGATTCTTCTCCTGTTACCGACGAAAATATATCGACGATTGAATCGATTCCTAAACCGAAATCGATTTTTATTTCACGGTAGAAATCAAGCACTTCACTTGGTATGAACAAATCTTGTTCCCAGAGTGCCCTCAATTTAATGTACCAAAATCAGTAAACCTGACAGCTTTGTTTCATCATTTAGAATACTTTTCCCTGCTCGTCTCTTTCTGAGCTATCAAAGGCATAGAATACATCTTTGACTTAGCTTGTTGTGACAGCACTATGTTGTTGCTGGGCGATTTTAACTTGCCACACATAGACTGGGTGCCTTCCGAGGGAGAACCTCTGAAGTCTCTGCACAAAAAGAGCTATTATTACTTACAACATTTTATCATTGGACTTACAGCAAACAAGCTGTATGAAAAATCATAATAATCGAATTCTCGATTAAGTTTTTTCTTCTGACACTGTTAATATCTACTGCAATACATACTGGAATCTAGTACCACTATTACTAACATAGACAAAAATCATCTTCCACTGGATATTTTCATTGACATAGGCGGACATACGAAAATTCCGACTCGTATGATCGTTCGTACCCTTTTGAATTTCGGAAAGCGAACTTTCAAAGGCTATCCGAAGAAATTACTCTTTCAAATGTGAATATTGACAGCTTCTCAAATTTAGAAGAAGCTGTTAAACATTTTTATCTACTAATAAGAGAATGCATGAACTATCCCAGTCAAGCACACTAAAAATGCTCAAATCCAGCATCATTGGTACACGAAAGAGCTAAAATTTCTTCGAAATAGACGTAACCGGGCCTGGAATAATTTTGTAAAAAGCCAGAATCGTAACAACCATGATATGTATCTGCATTATTTTAATGAATTCTCGGCGATGTCTAGTAGTTTATATAATGACTATATAGTCAATATGGAGAGCGCTCTTAAGAATGACCCTAAACGCTTTTGGGGATTTTTCAATTCGAAGAGAAAAATGGATGGATATCCAGCCGACTTCCCTTCTAATAATTCAAAAACATCTTCTTATCATATCGAACTTATTCGCAGAGTATTTCAATAAATCATTTATTATCATTTTTTGATACCCCTCTAGTCTTAGACAAACATTATTTCAGTAATCTCAATGACCGTCCTCAAGTTAGTTTCAGCAATGTTACATTCGATAATGAGACACTACCTACTTAAATATATTTCTTTATTAAATAATGACTATTCTGCGGGGTCCGATGGAATTCCAGCAATAATCGTAATGCAATGCAAAGTTGCTCTTTTGTCATACCTTAAGTATATGTTTGAAAGCTCCCTTGCCACAGGAGTATTCCCAACTCAATGGAAAAAAGCATTTATTACACCTGTTTTTAAAAAAACGTAACCGTTGAGATATTTGTAATTATAGACCTATCTCAAAACTAACTTGCATTCCTAAGTTGTTCGAACATATTATTTGTTATAAATTGGTCTTCCTTTGTCCAAACATCATCTGTGAAGAACAACATGGCTTTGTAAAACAACGATCCACTGTCACAAATCTATTAACTTTAATGCACCATTGTTCCAATAGTTTAGAAAAAAGAGAACTTGATTGTATAAACACTGGCTTTTTCAAAGCCTTTGACCAGTTATCACATGAAGTCATAATTTTTAAGCTTAAGGCGTATATATTCCCTCCAGGATTCATAAATTGGGTTAAATCATATCTCTCATTGAGAACTTACCAAGTGAAATTTAGAGGTTACAAGTCCAACCGTTTTGTTGCTCTGGAGTACATCAAGGAAGTCATTTAGGACAAATTTTATTTATACTTGCAATTAACGATGTAAGAGCTTGTATTCGAGATAGCAAAATATTGATATTTGCTAATGATAAGGATATTTTCAAATCTGTAGTTGATCTAAACGATTCGCTTCAACTACAAACCGATTTTAATAGTTTTACCATATGGTGTCTTAAAAACGGTTTAAATTAGAACCCTAATAAGTGTCAGCATATGACATTTTCACGAAAACGTGCTCCATCCAATTTTAGTCATACTCTGTGTGAACAGTTTTGAAGATCTAGGTGTTTATTTTGATCCTAAGATGGAGTTTAATAAACACATTAACGTTATCATCAATAAATCAAACTCTATGTAAGGATTTATAAAAAGGTGTTCAAAAGAGTTTTGTGATCCTTATGTCACTCTCTCCCTTTATTATTTTCTAGTTCGCCATACTTGGAGTATGCCTCACAAGTTTGGGTGCCCTTCTATGCAGTTCATTCAAATAGAATTGAAGCAGTCCAAAGTAAATTCATAAGATTTGCTTTGAGGGGACTACCATGGGATGATCTACACAATTTGCCTCCATATAGTTGTCGAATTAAACTACTACAGCTGTTGCCTTGTCTCAACGTAGACTTAACAGCGACAAGGTTTTCTTACACCAATTATTATCAGGACAAATTCATACCCCTGATCTTTTAAGTGCTATTGGTTTTTGGGGAGGTACCTACAACCTACGTAGATAAAATATTTAACATGTACCTAACCATAAACAGAACTATAGTATGCATGAGGCTATTAGTCGCATGAGTAGAGTTTAAAACAAAAAAAAAACGATGTAGTTGCAGTTCCACTGTTAGTAAGAGTAGTTCGAAAAACACTCAATAGGGGTATTCATGCAACGTCGGGAAGTCGTCGTAAACGTTGTAAACGTGATAAAATTACGACGTGATAAATGAACTGTCAAAATTTGTATGGGAAATCTTTTCTAACAATATCGGAATTTCCTCACAGGATTTGGGTGCGTAAACTGTGGTAAACGTTGTAAACTTTTGAAATACTATTTTGACATTTATTCAGTCACTTTCACACATCAAACGTATGCGCTAAACTGAAAAAAATAATCGAGAATGGAAAGAGAACAATAAGAACAAAATTCTATCAATAAATAAATTACAAAATGAGATTGAATTCAGTGGGTTACCGCATTATTTAGTGGTGCAGTTTAAGGGTCGTTCATGAAACTTCGTCGTAAGATTATAATCTTTCGCACGTAATAAAATTACGACGTTGCATGAATACCCTTAATGAAACTGTTTGCTAGAGCTGTAATAAGTGTAAGTAAATTTTGTTTCTTGTTTAATAATCTATATATATAAAAATGAAACCCGTTTTCCGTTGTCACGACATAACATGAAAACGGCTTGACCGATTTGGCTGATTTTTTTTGTAGTTTTCTAATACTCTGTACAAGGTTCTTACGGAAAAAAATATTGAGAAAATCTCTCAGGTCAGCTTTGAGAAAATAAATACTACTAACACTAAAATACTTACGGACCCTAAAACGAAACAGTACCCGGGCGAAGCCGGGCCGGGCAGCTAATATATTATATATTTGTTGAATTCATTGTTCATTGATTTTGTTAGGGATATCAGGTTTAATAACTTCTATGTTATGTATGTCCCACTACCAAATGATGAGCCTGTGGATGCATATTATATGCTGTGGCAAATCTCTGCTCGTAGATGATGCTTGTATTAAGCTCGCTACGACACAGATCTGAACAATGTTAATATACCCGAAAATCCAAAATCCCGAACAAGAATCCCGAAAACGAATATATAATTTTTCGGGATTCTTTATTTTATTTTCAATGTAAAATAGACAAGTGTTTGTCCATTCTCAGTGGCGCGATGGTTAGTGCGATGAACTGCCGCGCAGGAGGTCTGGGTTTGATTCCCAGCCGTAGCAACACAAATGATTTTTCACTGTCCCTCCTCTCGTGATGATCTGACAAATCATCCGAGTAGTATCAATTGTCAAGAGTAGCTTATCTCAACTTAGCCGTTCGGAGTCGGCATAAAACAGGAGGTCCCGCCATCGTGCAAGAAGTACACACGCACACATGAATGGTTGTGAGAAAGCTAGGCCCTGGGTACTAACGAGCCTGTTGCGCCAAAAATTTGTTTTATTTTTTTTTTGTCCATTCCATTTACCGTAATAATGTTTTGCAATTTTTTGAGTTGTTGCAATTCGTAATGTGCATTCAGTTGTGCTGATCTCATATAGTGTGATAGCTGACCGACTAGATTTTTGTTAGCCAGTGAATATCGTAATACAAAGTTTGTTTTGTCATGGATCATTTTTATACCCTATCCCATAGGGGGGTATATTAGTTTTGACATTAAGTTTGTAACATAGAGAAATAATTTCGATACATATACCTCCAAGTATATGGATCGATTCAGAATCGCTCGCTGAGTCGATTAAGCCATGTCTGTCTGTCCGTCCGTCTGTGTGTCACCGATTTTTGGGCCTTAAATTTTGAGCTAGAGTGTTGAAATTTGGTATATAGACTCTCTGGCCGACGAAGCAGAACAAGTGTAAAAATTTTTGAAATCCGACCACTGCCACGCCCTCTTTTAGAAAAACGTAGTTTTAAGCCAAACCGTAAGGAATGTCTGGGCAGCATATTTAGACAATCCTAATATCTATATTTCGTCCATACAAAGTTTTTTGCCACGCCCACTTTTTGGGGGTGTTTTTAGTAAAAAAACGCTTTTTGTCCAAGTTTTAAAACTTTCGAAAATTTTTTTTATGCAAATACTTCCGCAAAGGTAATATAAACATTTTGACCGTAGATCATTTTCACCTACGCCCACATTTTGGGGGCGTTTTCTTACAAAAACCATTTGTATACCCCATCCCAAGGCATTAGCAATAGAAATACGTTGTTTTTTGTCGAACCACAAAAGATTTTGATAAACTGTCTGAGCAATATATTGTGACAATGTCATTTTCTGTATTTCATCGCCATAAGGCCTATATTTTTGAGGATATTAATTTTAAGGATGGGATGGGATAGGGTATTCAACGATCCGCACAGCGGATTGTAGCATCTCATATGTTTGAGTTGTTTTTTGTTATGTTTTATTTATTTGAAGTTTGTTATTTCCTTAAATAAATTTGCCTAATGTTTTTGTTGCTACAATAAAATTTTTAGTTTAACTTTCGGGATTTTGGCTTTTCGGGATTGTGGCTTTTCTGGATTTGTGGATATTCGGGATTTTGGCTTTTCGGGATTTGTGGTTTTTCGGAATTTGTGGATTTTCGGGATTTTGGATTTTCGTTTTCATTACAAAATAATTCTCAGTCAAATTTTAAAATATTTGAAAAAAAAACATCACATACGCATAAAGTGAAATATGTTTGTTGTGGCAACGGAAAAGAAGGAAAGGTTGGTTTGACAGTTTCATGAATGAAAGTGTAGTATATAAAGTCGAAAAGTCGAGTTTACTTAGTTAGTTATGCGTTTTGATTATTGGTAGTGTTTCTATAAAGCTGTAAATTATAAGCTAACCAGGTAGCTAACTAATGTCGACATTTGCGTTGTATTATTAGTAAAGCCGATTACAATAAAGCTATATATTTTATTAACAAAACAAAATTCAACATATATGTTCTGGATTATTATATACGCTTCTTATTTATTCTCCAATTTGTTTTTTGTTATTCGATTTGTTATTTATTACACTCATTTGTTATCTGATTCGTTTATTTGTGGTTTGATTTATATGGTCTCAAGTAATTAATTTTGTCTTATTAATCATTTAATTGTTGGTTTGTTTATGCGCTTTATTGTTTAACATTGACGCAATGTACTTAGCTCTTTCGTTTCGTATGTACATCTACATACAATCTTTCAACGTTAAGCAGCCAAAATCATCGTACCATTCGATCCACAGCAACGTGCAGCAATAATTATGTGTATCCTCTATATAATTGTTGCTGCATTTAACATTGATTGTGGAACTGCATGATGGTTCGTTACCACCAACCATGCCACATGCAGTTCAAGGTATATATTATATAATATTTAATCTACGTAGGTTGCAGGAACCTCCCCGGGTATTAAAACCAAAAGAAAAGATCAGGGGCATCGATTTGTCCTGATAATAATTGGTTTAAGAAAACAATGTCGCTGTTTAGTCTACGCTGAGACAAAGGCAACAGCTGTAGAAGTTTAAGTCGACACCTATACGGAGGCAAATTGTTTTGATCATCCCATAGTAGTCCTCTCAAAGCAACTCTTATGAATTTACGTTGAACTGCTTCAATTCTGTTTGAATGAACTACATAGAAGGGTTTTTGTCGTCGATGTTGTGTGTCCTTTCGTGTTGACAGCATATACTTAGTCTTACCCTCATTTACTGCAGAACCCATTTTTACCGCTTCCTTCTCTATACTAGCAAACGTGGCTATGACATCACGTTGAGTCCTACAGATGATGTCAATATCGTCGGCGCATGCTAGTAGTTGCACCGATTTTTGCAAAAATTGTGCCTCTGGTGTTGGCTCAGGACTTTTGAACAATTCCCTCAAGAATTAAATTAAAGAAGTCACATGACAGCGCATCGCCTTGCCTAAATCCATTTTTGTTATCGAATGTGTTGGTAAGGTCGTTTCGGACCCTAATGGAGCAGCGAGAATTATCCATCGTCATCCTACACAGACTGACGATTTCTTGGGCTTTTTCCAGGATCTGCTGAAGTGTGAAGATATGATCAGTTGTGGACTTTCCTGACCTAAAATCACACTGATTAGGGCCATTCAGGTTGTTGGTAAACGGTTTCGGGCGTTCACATAATTCGGTAGATAGGATCTTGAAGGCGATGTTGAGGAGAGTTATGCCTCTGTAAGCATGTTGGCGCAGTTCAAAGGGTCTCCTTTTTTATGGATCGGGCAAAAGATGCTGAGGTTCCATTCTTCAGGCATACTTTCATCCGACCAGATTTGGGTTATGAGTTATTGGATCTAAGTTACCAAGTCATCTCCGTCGGCTTTATAAAGCTCGACGGAAAGGCCGTTATTTCCGGCGGCCTTGTTAAGCTTGAGTTTAGATATCCTCACTTAACTCTGGTCGGATGGTTGGCAATTTTCACTATCGTTGCCAATATTGAATGATTCGTTCTGCCTGACAGAAGAGTGTTGTTCGTCATCGCCGTTTAATAGTCTGCAGAAGTGGTTCTTCCATATCCTCAGCATCGACTGTCTCAACTACGATATTTCCTCGTATATCTCGACAGGATTCTGTTCGAGCCATCTATCCTTGGCTATGGCGTTTTGCACTTTGTTAAAACTTGCGAACATCGTTCCTAGAGTGGCAACTCTCTACATCCTCGATCGCACCCTATTCTTGCTCTATTTTCTTCATTCTAAAAGGCCAGTGTTATTCGCTTCTCCTCTGCCTATAGAGCTCAATGGCAGCTCTCGTCTTCAACTGCAGCTTAGCCTTGTAGGCTTCGTTCTGCTGCGACCATCTGTCGGCATTCCTCATCAAACCAAGGGTTTCTTGCTGGTATCGAGAAATTGTTTTCACAGTATTTCTGGTTTGTTGTGGCATGGTGGATATCCGCGTTTTTACTTTATCTGCGACAAGATAGTGTTCCGAGTCGATGTTAGACCATCGGAATGTTCGAACATCCGAAATATGTGCCTCTTATCTATCCCAATTTGAACAATTTGGTTGACCGTTCGTTAATCTGTAGATGTCCCTTATGGATATCGAGGTGAAGAAACAGTGTGCTGGCTATAGTGGCATTTCGTTCCGTAGCGAAGTTAATTAGCCTAAGTCTGTTGCCAGACGTGTTGTCATGTAGGCTATGTTTTCCGACAATACTACTAAAGATGTCTTCTCTTCCTACCTCTGCGTTAAAATCTCCCAGCATGATTTTAACATCGTACTTCGGTAGTCACTCATAGGTTTTGTCAAGGAGCTGATAGAAGCAATCTTTAGCGAATTTGGCCTTGATGCGGTTTGTTACAATGCGTTCGCTAATGTCTTGGAAACATAAGACTACTTGCCTAAGTCTGACACTTATAATAAATCCACATCCGAATAGTCGCTGTATCTGCTAACTATAACACGGTCAGTAGTAGACGTCACAGTTTTTCATCCTCCTTTTTCTCGGCCTATCCCATCGTATTTCCGGGATGGGAATAATGTAGAAGCTTAGGGCTTCGGCTAATTGTAAATATCCTCGTAATGTCTCCTGTTTAATGTTCTCATATTCTACGTGCAGTAAAGAACGTCATTGTCTTTTTTCGTTTAGCTAAGTCGTCAACAATAAAACTAGTGCTTTCCGAGGCTATTGGTTGCTTCGTAACAAGTTTTTTTTCCATCGGTGGGTAATTTTCCAAACGCACAACCCCAACCTGGAGGGCCAGTTCCAATTTATTAGATACCCCTAGGACACGGGGTCATCAGTATCCACTGCGAGATTGAGCACTGCCGTTTTCTTTTTGGTTAATCCACCACCATCTCTGTTCAAAGGACCTCACTTACCATTGAGATTCCTAAATAACCTGTTGTGCGAATATGTCGAAGCAGCTCGTCTAAGTTCATCTGGGACAGCAGGCAAGATGCGTGCTATTCTGACCAGATTGTAATCAGCATTCACACCGTTTAGCAAGTCAAATCCGGTTGGATGAGACCAGTGCCAGATGGAGGTAAAAATAAGCGTAGTTGATGTGTAGTCAGAGTTACAATCACTGAGCATTGCCAAGTTAAAGCCAATCAGAGTCTACCTTCGTTATACAACAACCAACCACCATCACTTTACGGGGCTTAAATTCATTAAAAATTGTGTTAGCAGTCCATGCGTTTATGTTGCGTCAAAGAGACGAGCAGGTACAAGTTTATATTCTAAATGACAAAGCAAGGCTATCGGGTTTACTGATTTCGGTACATTTGATTGAGGACCTGTGGGAGCGAGATTTTTTTGATACCAACATCGTCAACCGAAGTGCTTGGTTTCAACCGTGAAATAAAAATCGATTTCGGTTTAGGAATCGACACGTTTCCGTTTTCCTGTTAAAACTTTATCAACTTTGTCCATAGACCATTTTAGCCCACGCCCACTTTTTGAGGGCGTTTTATGCTATTTGTATCCCCTATCACCAAAAAAGATAGTATTTGAACAAGATGTGGTGGCAAAGTAATTTTCTTTATTTCATTCCCATTCAGTTTTTAGTCAACATTTTTTAGCCCAAATCATTTTCATTTTAAGGATGGGGTGGGATAGGGTATTCAACAATCCGCACAGCCTTCTCATATGTTTATATGTATATACTCCCATAGGGGTATATTCTTTTTGATACACGGTTTGTAACATAGAGAAATAACTTAGCTAGTTATACTTAAAAGTATATGGATCGACTCCGAATCGCTAGCTGACTCGATTGAGACATGTCTGCCTGTCCGTCCGTCCGTCCGTCCATCCGTCTGTCTGTATGTTACTGATTTTTAGGCCATTTTAGGATAGTGAAATTTGGTATTTAGGATCTTTGTCCGAATCTACAGAACAAGTGTACAAATTTTCAAGATCCGCCCACTGCCACACCACGTTTTAGAAAATTGTAATGTTTGGTCAAACGGTTAAGAATTTTGAAAAAGAGTCCATATAAAGTTTTTTCGGCAAAATTTTAAGGAAATGTGAAAAAAAAATTGATGCAAAAACATTGATAATCTTAATGTTAATATTTCGTCTACAGGTAGCTTTTACCCACGACCATTTCTCGAGCCGTTTTCTGCTAAAAACCATAGATATTGTGAAAATGCCACCAACACTTTTTAGGGATGTTTAATTTGGGGACGGAATGGGCACCCTATCCCATCCAACTATTCGCACAGCGGATTGTAGCCTTTTCATAGGTTTATACCCTATCCCATAGGGGTATATTAGTTTTGATACATAGTTTGTAACATATAAGAAAGCTGAAATCACATCCTTAAAATTAATATCCCCAAAATGTGGGCTTTATGGCCATAAAATTATGAAACTGACGTTATCACAACATATTGTTCAGACGGTTTATCAAAATCGTTTATGGTTTGACAAAAAACAACGTTTTTCTATTGCATATGCCTTGGGGTTGGGTATACAAATAGTTTTTGTAGGTAAACGTTCCCAAAAAGTGGGCGTGGGTTCAAATAATCTAGAGCCGAAATGTTCACATTATCATAATTTATGATCTTGCATCGAAAGTTTTATCTTATATTTTAAAAAATGTACCAAGAAGGTTTTTTTTGTATGAAAAACGTCCCCAAAAAGTGGGCGTGGCAGTGGACGGATTTCAAAATGTTTACACTTGTTCTGTAGCCTCGGACAGGGATCCTATATACCAAATTTCATTATCCTAGCTCAAAATTTAAGGCCTAAAGTCCGAGGACATACAGACGGACGGACAGACAGACATGGCTAAATCGACTCAGCTAGCGATTCTGAGTCGATCCATGTACTATCTAGCTAAATTATTTCTCTATGTTTATACCTCATACCATCCTTAAAATTAATATCGCCAAATTGTGGGCTTTATGGCTATGAAATATGAAATATCGTTCAGACAGTTTATCAAAATCTTCGAGAAAAAACAAAGCTATTATGGAGGTATTTGCATCGTAAGTTTTTTTTTTTGATTGTTTTAAAATTTGGACAAAAAAACATTTTTTTACTACAAACGCACCCAAGAAGTGCGTGGCAAAAAATTGTTTATGAACAAAATAAAAATATTCAGATTGTCTAAATATCTTGTTCAGACAGTTTTTTTTTAATTTTTAGCTTTGACCAAACAAAACGTTTTTCTAATAATTGGGCGTGCCAGTGGGCGGATTTTAAAAATAAGGAGCAGAACACTGGTTCTGAAGCAACGCACAAGGATCCTATACACCAGTGACTCTCAAACAAATAAGGAATACAGTATATGACGCTTAAAAGGAACACGCTTATAAGAAAAGCACGTTTATAAGAAACCTATTATAAGAAACCTCAACAAAAGCACCGTGTACGAGCACACGCTTATAAGAAAAACACTGATATACCTAATGCATTTTTTTACAACACCAATTTTCAATTTTCCTCTGAAATATGAACTATATAAGAAGCTTTGATAGCTTTTTTTGTTCTAAATGTTTATTTAAACAGCGATGAGGAATATGACAGCTACCTCGAAAAAAAATTGAAGATATTCTCTTCAAACGAAGGCAGGAAGCTCTCACACAAACCACCATTGACCGATTGACCTACATAGCTGGAGTAACTGCAGTATATGTACATGTTTATTATTTTTTGTTTTAAATTAAATTGCTATGAATTTTCTAGTTTTTTTTTTCAAATAAAGTGAATTTATTATTTGTTTAAAAATAAGCGTTTTTTTTCTGAAAGAACGTTTTTTATAAAAAAAAAAACTTCTGTTTCTTATATCCGTGTTTTTCTTATAAGAAACTTTTTTCTTATAACCGTGTTTAGGATATAAGAAATTTGTATAAATAAATTTGTTTTGACATTAAGTTTGTATCATAGAAAAATAATTTTAGGTAGATATACCGTATATGATTCGAATTGATTCGCTCTTTCTCTTTCTTTTGTTCTTTCATACACAAATTTTACATTTCATTTCAACAGCTGTGTATATTTAAATTTGTAACTTCCTAAGCAACGAAATTTTGTTTTTATTGTTTGCAATTCCATTCTCAAAAGTCTATTATGGGCAACTTGAGTAATTAAGAGTACTAAAGAAAACTTAACTTAGAATTTTGACATTAGCTTCCGATTGCTTCCGTCTATTATAGTTCAGCCTGACTAAGTGGCAGAAATCTTTCTGTTTCGTCAATAAAAAGCCCCTAACTCAACCACAGCAGTAGGCCAGTATGTATTCATTGAGGATAGTGTAGGAGACTTGCTAGGTACGTATAGAGTTTACTTTTTATATTGTTGTGTACATGTATATAAATCACATGGTAGGTACCCAGAAAGTCTCCTTCAACCTTCACTATCGAATTGTACCCGGCGAAGTAGGGCCGGATTGCTAGTACAGCACAAAAACAAACATTGGGCCTGCGCCCACGAGTATGCTTCAATCGTAATCATTATGGTTACATTCCAAACACACGGGAATATGTTCAACCGGTTGAATTTTGTGTAATATAACAAACTTTATATGTATGTGTCCTGCCATGGTTTGTTTTCACTTTTTTATACCCTATCCCATAGGGGTATATTAGTTTTGATACATAGTTTGTAACAAAGAGAAATAATTTAGCTACATATACCTCAAAGTATATGGATCGACTCAGAATCAATAGCTGAGTCGATTTAGCCATGTCTGTCCGTCCGACCGTCACCAGTTTTTGGGCCTTAAATTTTGAGGTAGAAGGATGAAATTTGGTACACATGCTCTTTGTTGCTCCCAGCAGAACAAGTGTACAAATTTTTGAAATCCGCCCACTGCCACGCCCCCTTTTTAGAAAAACGTATTTTTTGGACAAACCGTAAAGAATTTTAAAAAAAGTGTCTGAGCAGCATATTTAGAGAATCGTAATATCTATATTTCGTTCATATAAAGTTTTTAATAAAAAACGTTTTTCGGTCAACGTTTATACATTTCGAAAACAATTTTGATGCAGAATCATTAGTTATATTAATATGAACATTTCGTCTATAGACCATTTTAACCCACGCCCACTTTTTAGGGGCGTTTTCTTACAAAAACTGTTTGTATACCCTACCCCACAGCATATGCTGGAGAAAAACGATGTTTTTTTGTCAAACAACAAAAGATTCTGATAAACTGTTTGGACAATATGTTGTGACAATGTCATTTTCTATATTATAGGCCCATAAAGCCCACTTTTTGGAGACATTAATTTTAAGGATGGGATAGGATAGGGTATTCAACGATCCGCATAGCGGATTGTAGCCTTCTCATATGTTTATACCCTATCCCATAGGGGGGTATATTAGTTTTGACATTAAGTTTGTAACATAGAGAAATAATTTCGATACATATACCTCAAAGTATATGGATCGATTCAGAATCGCTAGCTGAGTCGATTTAGCCATGTATGTCTGTCCGTCCGTCCGTCCGTCTGTGTGTCACCGATTTTTGGGCCTTAAATTTTGAGCTAGAGTGATGAAATTTGGTATATGGACTCTCTGGCCGACGAAGCAGAACAAGTGTAAACAGTTTTGAAATCCGCCCACTGCCACGCTCCCTTTTAGAAAAACGTAGTTTTAACCAAACCGTAAGGAATTTTGAAAAATTGTCTGAGCAGCATATTTAGACAATCCTAATATCTATATTTCGTCCGTAAAAAGTTTTTTGTTACGCCCACTTTTGGGGGCGTTTTTAGTAAAAAACGCTTTTTGTCCAAATTTTAAAACTTTCGAAAAAATGTTTGATGCAAATACTTCCGCAATGGTAATATAAACATTTTGTCCATAGGTCATTTTCACCTACGTCCACATTTTGGGGGCGTTTTCTTACAAAAACCATTTGTATACCTCATCCCAAGGCATTAGCCAAAAAGAAAGATTTTGATTAACTGTCTGAGCAATATATTGTGACAATGTCATTTTCTTATTTCATCGTCATAAGGCCTATATTTTGAGGATATTAATTTTAAGGATGGGATGGGATAGGGTATTCAACGATCCGCACAGCGGATTGTAGCCTCTCATATGTTTATACCCTATCCCATAGGGGTATATTAGTTTTGATACTTAGTTTGTAACATAGAGAAATAATTTATCTACATATACCTCAAAGTATATGGATCGACTCAGAATCGCTAGCTGAGTCGAATTAGCCATGTCTGTCTGTCCGTCCGTCCGTCCGTCCGTCCGTCCGTCCGTCCGTCTGTCTGTTCGTCACCGATTTTTGGGCCTTAAATTTTGAGCTAGGATAATGAAATTTGGTATATAGGATCCTTGGCCGAGTCACCAGAACAAGTGTAAAAATTTTTAAAATCCGCCCACTGCCACGCCCCCTTTTTAGAAAAACTTATTTTTTGGCCAGACCGTAGGGAATTTCAAAAAAGTGTCTGAGTAGCATATTTAGACAATCCTAATATCTATATTTCGTTCATACAAAGTTTTTTGCCACGCCCACTTTTTGGGGGCGTTTTTAGTAAAAAACTCTTTTTGTCCAAATTTTAAAACTTTCGAAAAAAATTTTGATGCAAATACTTCCGAAATGGTAATATAAACATTTTGTCCATAGATCATTTTCACCTACGCCCACATTTTGGGGGCGTTTTCTTACAAAAACCATTTGAATACCCCATCCCAAGGCTTAGCAATAGAAATACGTTGTTTTTTGTCGAACCACACAAGATTTTTAGAAACTGTCTGAGCAATATATTGTGACAATGTCATTTTCTGTATTTCATCGCCATAAGGCCTATATTTTGAGGATATTAATTTAAAGGATGGGATGGGATAGGGTATTCAACGATCCGCATAGCGGATTGTAGCCTCTCATATGTTTATACCCTATCCCATAGGGGTATATTAGTTTTGATACTTAGTTTGTAACATAGAGAAATAATTTAGCTACATATACCTCAAAGTATATGGATCGACTCAGAATCGCTAGCTGAGTCGAATTAGCCATGTCTGTCTGTCCGTCCGTCCGTCCGTCCGTCCGTCTGTCTGTTCGTCACCGATTTTTGGGCCTTAAATTTTGAGCTAGGATAATGAAATTTGTTATATAGGATCCTTGGCCGAGTCACCAGAACAAGTGTAAAAATTTTTAAAATCCGCCGACTGCCACGCCCCCTTTTAGAAAAAACGTAGTTTTAAGGCAAACCGTAAGAAATTTCAAAAAAGTGTCTGAGCAGCATATTTAGACAATCCTAATATCTATATTTCGTTCATACAAAGTTTTTTGCCACGCCCACTTTTTGGGGGCGTTTTTAGTAAAAAACGTTTTTTGTCCAAATTTTAAAACTTTCGAAAAAAATTTTGATGCAAATACTTCCGCAATGGTAATATAAACATTTTGTCCATAGATCATTTTCTCCTACGCCCACATTTTGGGGGCGTTTTCTTACAAAAACCATTTGTAAACCCCATCCCAAGGCATTAACAATAGAAATACGTTGTTTTTTGTCGAACCACAAAAGATTTTGAGAAACTGTCTGAGCAATATATTGTGACAATGTCATTTTCTGTTTTTCATCGCCATAAGGCCTATATTTTGAGGATATTAATTTAAAGGATGGGATGGGATAGGGTATTCAACGATCCGCATAGCGGATTGTAGCCTCTCATATGTTTTTGTATTAAATTAGATTGACACAGAATAAGCCGCCATCTTTTTGTTTAATACCACAACTGTCAGAGGGCCTGCGCACACGAGTATGCTTCAACCGGTTGAACGTCATGTTTATTGGTGGGACGGGTGAGGAGGGAGCACAGTTTGAGAGGCATTGGAGAGCAATTTTTCACCCAAAATTAAGTGGTTGAAGAGGTTGAATCTACCAACACATGCATGCGTTTCTGACAGTTGTGGTATTAAAAAAAAATACGGCGGCTAGTTCTGTGTTAATCGAATAACACATACATATAAAGTTTGGTATATTACACAAAATTCAACCGGTTGAACATATTCCCGTGTGTTTGGAAAGTAACCATAATGACTACGGTTGAAGCATACTCGTGTGCGCAGGCCCAGAAACACGAGCATGTTTTAGTAGATTACACCTCTTCAACCACTTAATTTTGGTTGAAAAATTGCTCTCCAGTGACTCTCAAACTGTTCCTCACCAGTCCAACCGCCAAGGTATTGGTCCGCTGCCTGATGGATAATCGAAGTTTCACTGTAATTAGGAAATAATTAATTTACATGGTATTTTGCATCAAGGAGTAAACTTTTAGCGTTCAGGTGATCTTCTTTAATTTGAATATAGATATGTAGGTACCTACAAAGAATAAAATCAAATCGGGAAATTTGTTATCCTGGAAAAGAAGATGTTTTGTGATTTGAAAATATTTTAAAATTAAATTAGAATAGTATATTATATATGGTATAGCGGTGTGTTTTTAACATAAAAACACATTGAAAAATAAAACCAAAAGGAAGAAAGTTAACCCAAAAACATATGAGAGGCTACAATCCGCTATGCGGATCGTTGAATACCCTATCCCATCCCATCCTTAAAATTTATATCCTCAAAATATAGGCCTTATGGCGATGAAATACAGAAAATGACATTGTCACAATATATTGCTCAGACAGTTTCTCAAAATCTTTTGTGGTTCGACAAAAATCAACGTATTTCTATTGCTAATGCCTTGTGATGGGGTATACAAATGGTTTTTGTAAGAAAACGCCCCCAAAATGTGGGCGCAGGTGAAAATGATCTATAGACAAAATGTTTATATTACCATTGCGGAAGTATTTGCATCAAAAATTTTTTCGAAAGTTTTAAAACTTGGACAAAAAGCGTTTTTTACTAAAAACGCCCCCAAAAAGTGGGCGTGGCAAAAAACTTTGTATGAACGAAATATAGATATTAGGATTGTCTAAATATGCTGCTCAGACACTTTTTTGAAATTCCTTACGGTTTGGCCAAAAAATAAGTTTTTCTAAAAAGGGGGCGTGGCAGTGGGCGGATTTCAAAAATTTTTACACTTGTTCTGGTGGCACGGACGAGGATCCTATATACCAAATTTCATTACCCTAGCTCAAAATTTAAGGCCCAAAAATCGGTGACGAACAGACAGACGGACGGACGGACGGACGGACAGACAGACATGGCTAATTCGACTCAGCTAGCGATTCTGAGTCGATCCATATACTTTGAGGTATATGTAGCAAAATTATTTCTCTATGTTACAAACTAAGTATCAAAACTAATATACCCCTATGGGATAGGGTATAAAAACATATAAGAAGGCAACAAT
This sequence comes from Rhingia campestris, assembly GCA_932526625.1. Classification (NCBI taxonomy): domain Eukaryota; kingdom Metazoa; phylum Arthropoda; class Insecta; order Diptera; family Syrphidae; genus Rhingia; species Rhingia campestris. Next base: position 57,140,287 of record OW052183.1, read on the forward strand.
CCGCTGTGCGGATCGTTTAATACCCTATCGCATCCCATCCTTAACATTAATATCCCAAAAATATTGCCTTTATGGCGATGGAATATAGAAAATGACACTGTTACAACATATCATCAAAGTATTTAATGGTACAAGAAAAAAACAACATTTTCTCCAATGGGGTAGGGTGTACAAATGGTTTTGTAGGAAAACGCCCCCAAAAAGTGGGCGTGGGTTGATATAAGATGATATATGAACGAAATGTTCATATTATCATAACTAAAGATCTTGCATCGAAAATTTTTTCGAATATTTTATAATTGTACCGAAAACCTTTTCTGTGAAAAACGGTTTTAGATGGTCTAAATATGTTATTCAGACTCTTTTTAATTTTCTAAAAAGTGGGCGTTGGGCGCATTTTGAAATTTGAAATTTTGAATTTTGGACAAGGATTATACATACCGAATTTCATTATCCTTGTTCAAAATTTAATGGCTAAAATTAGTGACATACATACAGACGGACAGACAGAGATGGCTCAATCGGCTCAGCTAGCGATTCTGAGTCGATCCCGGATCCATAAACTTTGAGTAACGACTCTTTTGGTAGGTAAATATATATACATAGGTATATACTTCCCATACACTGTTACATTTTACGCGCAATCTAACTGTTAAACCTTCTAAGCCACATGAATAATCGTCAGAGAAAACAAAAAAAAAGGCAAAAACATGGAACTTGTAAATAGCTTTTTATAACTTTGAATTCATACAAGATGAAGAAGATGAAGCATCGATTGTAAGTATTGATCCCTCAGTATAATTATTGATATGGATTTAACGAAATCTCAATGTCGATACGTGCTCTTCTCTTCGGTATTGCCGACCAATTTCTATAAACTTTGTCAAAGAAACTCCACAGAAGCCTATAAAGCGTCAATTAATATCATCTGGAATCACAGTGAATCCTACCAAATTCGGTCAATACGCATATACAGCTCAAATATTTGTAAATGAATACAATTCGAATTACATGCCGTCCTCTGTTCATAAAATCCTCATTTACAGGGAGAGTATTATAAGGCATTTCGCAATTTTACAAATAGGCCAATGGAGTGTCGATGGACTTTGGGAGAAAATGACCATCTGCATAGAGTAGTACTTTGACTTCCACCCCGCCATAGTTTACCACATTGTATACTGGAATATTTAAAATGCGGATGGAAATTAGGCATTGGTCGAACTATAAAAAAAAAATTATTTATAAAATATCTCCAACATCTTCCAATGAATTTGTGTCTCAAATATTTGATAACCTATTTGTCTATTACCGACCGGCGTCCGGCACCTTTTTAAATCCAAATAATGTCAAAACATTCACACAAACGAATATAGAATACACCTATAGCAATACAACACAAGTTAAACTAAATATATAGATGTGCGCATATAAAATCTATTGAACTACTCTTCAACAAACAAGACTTGCAAATAAGTTTCCATTATTCCCTATAAAAAAAAACACAAACGTTCAACGTGCACTGTGTTATTTATTTTTTTAATATTGAAACAAATGGAATTTTTATTTGCAAATCCTTTGGAATTTCTGAAGACTTTTATCATTTTATTTTACGCTCTTACTGTCTTTCCTACATTTTTCCTACATTCTGGTTGTTCGGCGAAATTGTGCACTTTGGTAGGGTGAATCTAGCAGAAGCAACTCAGAGAGGTTCGATTTGCGGAAACGATATGGTAGGTCATGCGTAGGTTTGGGTGGATGAATACATAATATGTATGTAAGTATCTATACCTTTAAGATTCCTTGAAACTATATCGGATTGCATTATTTATGGACTAAAATTGTTTGTAATAAGTGTCCGGAAAATTATTTTCAACTGAACTGAAAGTTAAAATCCTCGTTTCGTATCAAACTTCATGACCATGCACCATGCACCAAGAAAATCAATAAGGTATTGCGGAAGAGGGAACCGTTAGTGATGGTAATATGTATATGATCAATACACCTACAAAAACTCTCTGGATTAAGTCTACCTTGTACCGTAAACAATCGGTATAGATCCTGCCTGCCGGAACATGCGAAGGCTTACCCACATCCTGATCGTACATTTGAGTGTTGTTTAAGGCCAAAAAGGCAACAACTGATCAAATCCACGCACTTTGGCAGATTCTCGAAATAACTCAATAAGTCCACATCGATAGCAATCGACTTCAAAGCCGCATACAACAGCATTTATAAATAAGAACTATACTGAGCCATTTCTATGTCTGACTTTAAGGATTAAGACAAGATGACGCATTGTCGTGTGACTTCTTTAACACAATTCAATGAATAAAGGAAAACCTAGCCTTTAGTTGTGCGAACATGTAGAAACCGGATTTTTTTAGGCGTGTAGCGAAATAAAATTCACAAACATGAGAACAAGCTTATCAAAGTCTCGATTAATTTTATGTAGATTGGTTTGGAACTCCGGAAATTTCGAACTAATTTCGCTTTCTAATGAGCAATAAAGCCGAACAGGGCTCGCAAAAAAAAGCCGAACTTCAAAGAGAAGGCAAACAGAAAACATATGAGAACGCTACAATCCGCTGTGCAGATTGCTAAATACCCTTTCCCATCCTATCTGTAAAATTAAAATCCCCAAAAAGTGGACATGGCTTAAAACACGATGTGGATTAAATGCAGAAAATGACATAGTGACAACAAATTGTTCAGACTGCTTATAAAACACTTTTACGGTTCTACAAAAGACAAGGTTTTTCTCCTGCAAATGTTATGGGGTAGTGTATTAAAATGGTTTTTATATAAAAACGCCCCCAAAAAGTGGGCGTGGGTTAAAATGTTCTATAGACGAAATGTTCACATTAATAATACCAATGATTCTGGGCTTCATGGCGATAAAATATTGAAAATGACGCTGTCACAAAATATTGTTCAGACGGTTTATCAAAATCGTTTATGGTTCGACAAAAAACAACGTTTTTCTATTGCATATGCCTTGGGGTAGGGTATACAAATGATTTTTGTAGGAACGTTGTTTTTTGTGGAACCATAAAAGATTTTCATAAACTGTCTGAACAATATGTTGTGACAACGTCATTTTCTATATTTCATCATAAAGCCATAAAGCCCACATTTCGGGGATATCAATTTTAAGGATGGGATGGGATAGGGTATTAAACGATCCTCTAAGTGTTTAAGTTTCAACATCGATAACAACAATTTGGAAAATTTATGAAAATCTTCAAACCGAGCATGCTTGGTATTTGATCTTACGCTTAGTTCGCTGTAAAATGTGTCGGAAATCATCTGACGGTAGATTGTATGTCAGATAAGAAAACTCATGCTATCTGCATTAACTGTAAAGACAATCATCCGGCAAATTATCGCGGCTGCGAAGTAGCTAAAGAGTTGCAAAAAAGACGGACGAAATTGAATAATATTAATTCACAGAAATTAAATTTAAACAAGCAAAAGCCTAAAATTCCGATTAAAAATACGTCGCAGACAAAGCAGGCCATAATCGAAAAACCTAAATTTTCACAAACTACGCGGCCATCAGATATCCGTTCGGATCTTGTACATCCAAAACCAAATGTATGCTCAAGCTACAGTATCCAATAACGCCCAAAAAAATATCTCACCTGACCCAGTTTCAAATGTATTTTCGATTATTCTTTCAAAACTTGAGGAACAAAGCAAAACGAATAAACTTATTTTTGACAGGCTCGTTAAGCTGGAAAATAGTATTCGCAATAGAAGTACCCCACCTTTAACATGAATAGATTGCTTAAAATTCTTACGTGGAATGCCAATGGCCTTTGGCAAAAACTTGGAGAACTTGAATTATTTTTGCAGGAAAAAGAAATAGACATCTCTTTAATATCCGAAACTCACGCAAAGAGTAATTCGAACTTAAAAATTAAAGGTTACCACGACTACCATGCTCTACATCCATCGAATAAGTCTAGAGGTGGAGCCTCACTATATATAAAGGAGTGTATGGAACATTCGATTGATCTTAAACTAGAAATCGAAACAATGCAAGTTAGCTCTATACAAGTTAAAAGCAGACAATCCTTTCTGAAGATATCGTCTATTTACTGCCCACCACGATGCAAGGTTGAGAAAATTGACTTTGAAAACTTGCTTAATTCCCTTGGACAACGTTTTGTCATCGGAGGGGAATTTAATGCAAAACATACATTCTGGGGATCTAGATGCATAACACAGAAAGGTAGGATGCTTTATGATGTAGGTAGAAAGTACAATACCGAATTTCATTCTACGGGAAAACCAACTTACTGGCCAACTGATGTTAGAAAAATACCGGATTTGATCAATTTTTTCATTGTAAAAGGTCTGCCGTCCAATCGAATCAAAGTTGAAGAATGCTTTGATCTTTCCTCTGATCATTCTCCAGTCATTTTAACAACGAGCGAGTCACTGATTATAAATGAAAAACCACACAGATTAACAAACGCGAAAACCAACTGGGAAGGTTCAAAAACGATATTGAAAATAATATCCGACTGGGTGTATCGCTTAGAACCCCGTTGGAACTCGAAGTCGCTCTTGACTCATTTATCAATACTATCCAAAAAGCAGCATGGAATAATACTCCTCAACAGAACAAAATTGTGAGCTATAGTAAAATAAAGTACCCCCGAGAAATACAAGATTTAGTAAGACAAAAAAGAAAAGACCGTAAAAGATGGCACCAAACTCGTGCCCCGCAAGATAAAACACATCTCAATCGGTTGAGTAATTTGCTATCAAATTCGATTAAAAAATTTAAATACCATGCAGTAGAAACTTATCTGCAAAGCCTAACCGCTGGAAAGGAATCGAATTATTCGCTGTGGAAGGGAATTAGAGTCATAAAACGGCCAAAAATCGCTGTGCCGCCAATTAGGGTAACTCAAGACGTTTGGGCAAAAAGCGATAAGGAAAAAGCTGACGTTTTTGCCCCACATCTTGAGGAAACATTTAAGCCATTTGATGGTCCAGCGCAAAATGAAAACATTAATATATTCGAGAGTACAACCGATAATAACATAGTAAGATATGCAAGTATTGCCGAGCTTAAACGGGAAATACAGAAACTAAAGCCTAAAAAAGCTCCGGGTTATGACCTGATTACAGGAGAACTTCTTCAAATGTGGAAAGTCGCGGAAGTGATTATGGTTCTAAAACCAGGAAAATCACCGAATGAAATAAAATCTTACAGGCCTATTTCACTTCTTACAATAATTTCAAAAGTTTTTGAACGGATATTACTCGGTCGCTACACCCCATATTTGAACAGAAACGTCTTTTACCTGACCATCAATTTGGGTTTAGAAGTAAACATTCAACGGTGGACCAAGTACATCGACTTACAGATGTAATTGAGAAAGCTTTCGAAGAAAAGAAAATATGTTCAGCCGTATTTCTTGACGTGTTGCGACACGTTTTTTGACAAGGTGTGGCAAAAAGGCCTTACTTATAAACTAAGTCAAGTTCTGCCAGAACAATTATATAAAATCCTAGTGTCGTATCTTGAGCATAGACTCTTCCGTGTGAAACTTGGAAGCGAATATTCCGAGTTCAAAGAAATAATGGCAGGTGTACCGCAAGGAAGCGTCCTTGGACCAATCATGTACCTCCTATTCACTCGTGATATCCCACAAACAAACGATGCAATAGTTGCAACGTTTGCTGACGATACTGCTATACTAGCAGTTGGTACAACAATAGAGGAAACAAATATCAAATTACAAAACGCTCTTAACGAGGTTAATCAATGGACTAAATCCTGGCGGATCCATGTAGATTTTTCGTATAAACGGACAAACAATTTGCCTGTATTTATAAATACGGTTCGAATCCCGTTTGCAAATGAAGCGAAATATCTCGGTATGACACTCGATGCAAATTTAAAATGGAAGTCGCATATAAAAAAGAAATGCGAAGAACTTAAGAATAAATACAGAGAACTGTACTGGTTGCTCGGAAAATATTCGAAGCTTAACCTTGATAACCGGTTTGGACATATGGTATACAACTATGGGGTTGTACCAGTGAAAAGAATCTAAACATTTTACAAACTTTTGAAAACAAAATGTTAAGATCATTCGTAAATGCTCCGTGGTACGTAAGGAACGAAGATCTACGCAGAGATCTGGGTATTCCCTCGGTTAAAGATGAAACAAAAAAATTTTCACGAAAACATAAAAAACGTTTATTAGGACACGTTAACACAACAGTCCTCCAAATTCTTGACGAAACAAATATATTGCGGCGTCTTCAAAGAACTAAACCCTTAGATTTGGCCCGATAATAACAAACCGCGCTATAAATTGCGGAAAAAGCAGGAACTCTCAAAGGAAAGTTACCTGCCAAACATATTTTATACTCGTGATAAAAAAATTGCTGGATAAGTCGAATACTTAGTTGCAATAGAAATACAAAATGGGTGGTGGTTTTACAAATTTTTGGGGCACAGGCTCGTTAGTACCCAGGGCCTAGCTTTCTCACAACCATTCATGTGTGCGTGTGTACTTCTTGCACGATGGCGGGACCTCCTGTTTTATGCCGACTCCGAACGGCTAAGTTGAGATAAGCTATTCTTGACAATTGATACTACTCGGATGATTTGTCAGATCATCACGAGAGGAGGGCCAGTGAAAAATCATTTAGGTGTTGTTACGGCTGGGAATCGAACCCAGACCTCCTACGCGGCAGTTCATCGCACTAACCATCGCGCCACTGAGCCCTCGGGTGGTGGTTTTAGTGAGTAAAAATCTCACACTACTTTGGGCACGTGCTCATCGTGTCTATGAAGATTTCCACCAGCCCACGGAAAAAAAAATTTCGTCCCTAGATCATTTTAACCCACTTCCACTTTTTGGGTGCGTTTTCCTACAAAAACCATTTGTATACTCTACCCCAAGGCATATGCAATAGAAATACGTTGTTTTTTGTCGAACCACGAAAGGTTTTGATAAACTTTTTGAACAATATGTTGTGACAATGTCATTTTCTGTATTTCATCGCCATAAATCCTACATTATGAGGATATTAATTTTAAGGATGGGATGTGATAGGGTATTTAAGGATCCGCACAGCGGATTGTAGCCTTCTTATATTTTTTTATTTGTATCCTCAATATACCAATAGCGATATAAAATCGAGACCAAAGAGTGTAAGTACGTACGACCCTGCATGCACCAAATACTCCGTTTGAGTAACATCCAAAGTTGTGCAAATTTGCGTGCTACATGAAAGACACTTTAATGCGTTGCAAAAAAATAATTAAGAAATTAGTCTAGTTTACTTCAAATCAGGTCAGTCAATACATAAAGAAATAAATTAATTAAACATTGAGGTTAATTGTTTTGATCCTATTTCGTTCGTGAATCAATGGCATTCTATGTGTATCATGGAGGTAAAAGTGCAAACCCAGAAAAAAAGACATTTAGTTGTCACGAATTTTTTTTGCTTTTTCTGATCAAATAGATAAACGTTATGAAAATGAAATTATATTCTCCAAGTTCGTGACCGCTTAAATTATCGTGACATTGAGAGTCTATAGATTTTAGTAGTAAACTGTATTCAAACCGTCAAAATTGAAAATGAATTAATATAACTTGACGCACACAAATGAATATCACGCAATTATTTAACACCATATACCTAATGAATGAACACTAGATGGATACTTTAAACAATTACTTATGTTTGGTGATAGATAATGGCTGGGAAAAGTAGATAAATATAAGATGACATTCTTTACCGACCTTGTAATACGACCACTTACCTTAAAATTGGTGTATGTAACAATTTGACTTTGTGAAAAAGCAATTTTCTCAAAATTATTTTATTCCAATATTGACATTGCTCCCCAAATACCTACTGAAAGGCTTCAAACTTGGAGTTATAGCTCTAAGATTAACGGCGAAATATAGAAAATGACGTTGTCGCAACATTTTGTTCAGACAGTTTATTAAAATCTTTCATAATTCGACAGAAACATATGCTATGGGATAGGGTATACAAATGGTTTTTGTAGGAAAACGCCCGCCAAAAAGTGAGCTTTATGGCGTTCAAATATACAAAATTACTTTTTCACAACATATTGTTCAGACAGATTAACAAAATTTTTTAAGGTTCGACAAAAAAACAACGTTTTTCTCCTCATATTCTATGGAGTAGAGTATACGAATATTTTTTGTAGCAAAACTCCTCTAAAAAGGGGCGTGGTTAAAACGGTCCAAGGACGAAATGTTCATGTTAACTTAATATAATGTATTTGCAATGAAAGTTTTGTAAAATTTCCTTAAAATTTTAACGAAAAGGAATTAATTTTTATATTATCACTAGCAGTTCTTGAAAATATTTTTGTATTTTCATTGATTTGCATTTCCTGCAATTTGCATTTGCAATTCGAGATGTAGCAAGTGCAACAATGGCGCATATACATTGTTCGTATTAAATTTTCAGCCAAATTTTAAAGTATTCGAAAAAAAAAAACGTTTGATGCAAAACCATTGTTAATATTAACATGAATATTTAGTCCATAGATCATTTTAATCACACCGCCTTTTTTTGGAGCGCTTTCCTACAAAAATCATTTGTATCCATAACCATACCCAAGGCATATGCAATAGAAAAACGTTGTTTTTTTTGTCGCACCATAAAATGTTTTGATAAACTGTCTGAATAATATGTTGTGATAATGTCATTTCCATATCTCATTGTTATTTTGGGGATATTAGTTTTAAGTATGGAATGGGATAGGACATAACGAATTGACTTTTGATTTTAAGCATCAAATACAATGTCAGTTGCAATTTGAAAACGTTTATGTTAGGCATCGCTTAGTCACCTTACGGTAGATTATTATTTTAAGCCAACTCGTAGTAGACATTCATTAATTGTAATTTTAAAACAATGAAAGAGTACCAAATTGAAGTTTTTGAGTGCCAAACAGTGCCAAACATATTTGAAGGGGCCTGTTACTGCAGCGCTGTGTTGTCAGCCTCTCAGTTCATTCAATTGAACAAACCAAACAAAGACCTCAGTGGCACAATTGGTGGCACTTGGTTCACTAGGACGGGAATACAAGTTCAATCACCGGTTAGGGAATAAGTTGTTTCAATAATAATAGCATCACTATTAGAAGGAATCTGATGAGGACACTTGGTAATGTCCGAAATAGCTAATTCCAACCACATAGTGTTGTTGTACACAAGTTGTTGTTGTAATTTCAATCATTCAATTATGTTTATTGTTATTTTGTTTGTATCTATTGCTTAATTTTCTAACATTTGAATATATATGTTTTGACACATAATCTTATAAGTATACGGTATACAATTTGATTTAGCGGTGTCTTGTGGATATTTGCGATATTTAGTCTCATTATTATTAATGATTTCAACAAAACAAAATTCTAATAAAACATTTTTCTTGCAAATAAAGTACTTCAGAAAAATATCTCCCTCACGATTGCGTTGTCCCTTTCATTAAACGTCAAAACCGCTTGAAGGAAAACAATGTGATATTTTATATGGCGGAAGTACTAGTTTTTGGACTTTTTGCTTTGAAATATGAGTTGTTCAAAGTGAAAAAAAATTATAAATAAATAACGATAACTTCCCTTATTTCTGCGGCGGGCGCTCTCCGTAGAAGCAAGTATGAGACTATTTTTGAACTGATTAATGGTGAGTGCACCTCTAAGAACAATAACCTAATTGCTTTTGCTTCGTGCAACTTGCGTTGGTTCTGTAGCTATGAAGCTATAAAGAACTTATTTAAAACAAAAATCCACTGGTGTGCATTAGGAATCATTAAACTTTTAGAAAGAAAGAAAGATTTTTAAGGATGTTTTATGAAGAGGTCAGTAAAATCTCAAACAAGGTCCTTCAAATTCCTATTTTCTTTTTATTAAAAAACATTACAGTTTTCGCGAATTATTTTTTAATTTTGCGGCAAAAATAAATTTAATTAAGAGGCTTACAAAAATCTAGCAAGCCTGGTTGTGCTTTGGGGTGACTCAGTGTTCGATACAAAATTAAAAGGGTCAGTGAAAAATCTAATCGAACCAAGTACATAATTTTACAATTTTGAAACAAATCCGTATAATATTTATTCAAGTTTTTTATCACGTTTTTTTTTGGATTTTAAACAGGTATAGTTTTTTATGTACTGCCGTTTTAATTGGTAATTACATTTCCAAATCTTTTTTATCTTTTGTATTTAGATGTTGAATATGAATCCATTATTATTTTGTTGCGTCTAAGTTATCGTTTATGATCCCAGTGATGATTTGATTTTCACTGGCCCGCCTCTACTGATGATCTGACAAATCATCCGAGTAGAATCAATTATCAAGAATAGCTTATATCAACCTAGGCGTTCGGAGACAACATAAAACAAGAGATCCCGCCATCGTTCTTCTAGTACACACGCACACGTGACTGGTTGGGAGAAAGGTCGGCCCTAAGCACTTATGAGCCTGTTTATTTTTGTATTTTTCAGTTATCGTTAACTCCTCATGGTCTTGAGCACTCGACAGATAGTTCGGCGCTGTTCGTGCGAATATGTTCCAGCAAGTAATCGGCGATTTAAAAAAAATTGTAAAATTTGGGGGTTCAATCTAAAAAGTAAATGACAAGGCTACAATCCGCTGTGTAATCGGTTCCCCATCATTAAAATAAGCATTCTAAGGTACTTACATATGGTATTTTTTTCCGAAGATATTTTTAATTCAGCTTTGCGTGTGTCGTTATGGATATCCACATTCTTACCTCGGCTGCAAGGTAGTGATTCAAGTCGATGTTAGCCCCTTGAAATGTTTGGGGTTTTTTTGCGCTGGAGAGGTGTTATTATTTATGGATACTCTGTGGCCGTGCTACGAGTTATGCCATGGAGTCATGCTAGAACATGTATACGTGACTAAAACAACCCGTTTGCATTGGAGCCTTGGGCCTCCAATATTCGGCATTAGGTGTTCTCTGAAGTTAAGTCTATGGTCTAGAAGCACTCCTATAGGTATTTTATGTAGGGCATCGACTCGATTGTGTTCTCTCCCACTTTAAGTCTTACGCCCTCAACTTTTATACGACTGCTGATGAGAACGGCCTCTGTTTTATGGTCCGTCAGTTCCAGCCCTGAACAGCTGATCCATATCTATACATCTTTGATAGTGTTGTTGCAGTGTTGCGTCACTTCCTCTATGGTTTTGGGCACTACCACCACTGCGATGTCGTCAGTGTATCCGATAATGTTTCGTTAAAGTCAATACTCCATCGTACATAATGTTTCACACAGCTGGTCCCAAAAATGACCCCTGTAAAACACTTTCTGTGATTTCGTATGTTTTTGGTCTGTGTCCAAAAATAGGGTTCATTCTTGGAAATAATTTGTTATTATTCGCGTTAGGTACTTGGGCACTCTCATGCTTTTTACCGCTGTCATTACTGTCTTTTTTGACTTACTGGCCATACGCGGGCGCTCTTAATTTAACAATAACAACCTACTTCTAGTTATTTAAATGCCTTTATTTTTTTCTGACCAGGAAAAAATATATGAAAAAAACTTGGTATCTTATGTTTTTTTTTATTTTATTAAACTTACTTGCTAATTAAAACTACTTATGGACTAATTTAAACTACTTAAAAACTTATTAAATCCACCTGAAAATAAATTAAAAATTTGAACAGTCACAGCAAGCAATTTTTTTTTGTTTGTGCCACCACGACTGTTGACCCTCTCATTAACCTTTAACTATGTAAGTCGGCTATACCGATAGTATAGATAGTATATAAACTATCTTTTACTAACTTAACCACCATTACAAGTTCTCTTGTTGTAACCTAATGCGACGGACACACTCCTGCTTAACCGCAGGCTCTCTCCTCGGCTCTGAGCGACGACGTTACCGTCGTATAGGAGCCGCCTATCCATAGTTCGTCGGAAGAAGTCATATATTAGTGGAACCGCCGATCTATTCTGTATCAGCCCTCGACTATCATAATAAGGCTTCAGGCGGAATGAAGCCGCTTAAACGCGCACTTTCTAAATATTCATCATTAATGTAGAAGGCCCCAAAGATGAGACTATTACTCGAGGCCATCGCTCTTGCAGCGTGAAATCGAATGAGTTTCATAAGAAAATTTTCTTTTCCATTTATATTGGCCCGTTGTATAGTATCTGGTTGGATTAATATTTTGTATATATATATATTTGGTTATCTCCTTTGGTGTACTGTTCGAGAGTTTGGCGAATGACTTTATCCAGTACCTTGCCCATTGAGCCTAACATGCACAGTGGTCGGTTTGAAGATGGTTGTTGAATAGATCTATTTTGATCCATTGAAACAAAGACTTGGACTGATTTGTGACAAGTGATTTTATTTACAAATTGTAAGAGATTAAATACTATTTTTCTTACACCTAGATCGTGGGAATACAATTTTGGAATAGGGCGAATTGGGGATTTGCTTATCAGTGCCAGACGAAATCCGATGCAACGTCTGGCCTTGGGCAGGTGTCTGAAGCAGTGTGTGAAATGTGGGAAACTTAATGTGAAAATATTGAAGCGTGTATTTGGGAATAAGTGAGGTGGGAAAATCTAATAGAAAGGTCACAGTATGTAGAATTAAGTTTCAACAGTTGTTCTGGTTCGCTGTTGTAGTTTTTGCATTTTAAGGTACATTTTAGGTCCAAGACATGGGGCGTCACATAATCAGGTGAGGCACCTTGTTATTTGTTTTGTTTGCTCCTCTGCGGTACCTCTAGTGGTCTACATGTTAACCAGGCAGTAGTCGAGCATTTTTTTGTCTGTAGATTTCGTTTTCCAGCACATCTTCTGTATTTTAGTCTTGGCTCTTTATTACTGAAATCTTCTCGTTTCTATAGTCTCGAATCGCTATTGCTTTAGACATCGGATACTTCTCTGTGGGATCTTGCCCAACCATTGTTGTTGTTTAGAAGATCTCGCTTAGCATTCTTATATGGCGCACATTTGAAACTTCCGGTGGTGTGCTTGTTTCCACATTTTGCTGCGAGGTCGCCTATCGCGCATTTGGATATAGCCGAACACCTTTTTGCAATGTGCTCCTTACTTTCAGCGTAGGCATGTTTCTGCGTGGTCAACCTCATTTTGCAGTTTGGCATTACTGGTAGCTCGACTGTTATGTGGAGGCTCATTGTTTTTACTTTCGCTTCCTTTTCCATGATTTTGGACATTTTAGCTTTATATATCATCTTATATGATCGTTTTGACGTTTCTCCAATGTCCTCAATGTTTTTTTCTATTATGATGGCGTCTGGCCTTTTTCGTTTCTGCATCTCCTGTGCTTAATTGGTTGATGTTTAATTGTTTTGTCTGCTGTGTGTTTTATTTCTAGTCTTTCTGACTACTTTTGACTAGGTTTCTCCATTTGATTGCACTGGGTCATTCCCAGCTTTGTTTGTTTCCTCTGAGTTGTGTTTTACTGGCGTTCTTTCTAGTTGCTCCTCCTTATTAATCTCCCAGGGGTCCTTTGCTGTCACAAAGGAGATAAGCAAGCTCGGGTGTTAGGTTAGGAAACCAGATTTCGTTTTGTGTCTATGATTACTTTCAGTCGAGGTGAGTTCTGAGAGGCATCATATTTTCCTTATAAGCTGCTTTGCCTTGTCATCATGGGTCTCAATTAAAGACAATTCGTATAAGGCTTTTTTATACACCATCCCATAGGAGTAGCGGGTTGTGTCGTCGGGGTAGCTTCCCGACCATGGAGAAAACTATAAGTTATTAGAGAGACACAACCAGCCTCGGATAACGAAACTCCTCATATGACAACAAGAACCGGAACGTCAGTGGACTATGATATGTGAGTATGTACATACTTGGAATGTACGAACACTCTACACCTCGGGTGCTTCTCAAAAACTTGAATCTGTCCTCACGCGGTACAAGGCAGATAAAACCACAATCTAGGAGATACGATGGATAGGATCAGGTATAATGAAGAGAAAAAGTTGCGACATTTATTACAGCTGCAACAAAAGATTGCATTGCGGATTCGTCGTGGAAAATCGGTTTAGGACAAAAGTCATTGACTTCAAGCCGATAAGTGAACGCCTTTCTGTCATCTGCATCAAAGCTACGTTCCAAAACACAAGCCTTATATGTGCACACGCCCCTACGGACGAGGCTGAAGATCCCATCAAGGAGATGTTTTATGACCTCCTGGATGGAGGCTACGGAGCCTGTCCGGAGTATGGTGTGAAAGTTGTACTCGGCGATTTCAATGCTAAAGTAGGAAAGGAAAATATCTTTGGCGGAATCCACGAAACGACAACAGACAACGGCTACCGACTAATCGATTTTGCAGCAGCTCGTAATACGGTGATAAGTAGCACTAGGTTCCCAAGACTAAGGATCCACATAGCAACCTGGCGCTCTCCAGACGGTCGAACCGTCAACCAAATCGACCATGTGCTAATCGATTCTAGGCACGCATCCAACATCCTCGACGTGCATACATTCCGAGGGGCAAACGTCGACTCTGACCATTTTCTTGTCGCGGCTAAATTCATAGCTCGACGGTCCAATGAGAAGAAGCTGCGAACTGATCAGAAGAAGAAATTCGACGTTAGACGCCTTAGCACACCTGGAGTAGCCAGAGCCTACAGTGAGCGCCTGAGTATGTAACTCTCCTCTGTGCAGTGACCTACCACAGACGCCAACAATCAGTGGAGCCAGTATCGCGATATCATCAAGGAGGAAGCCGAAACCACTGTAGGGTACCAGCCACCCCCGAGAAAGAGCCCGTGGTATGATGATGAATGCGTGTACAAGAAAAAGGTGACAGAAGATGCACACAAGAAAGCACTGCAGCGCAAAACAAGGGTAGCGAGAGAAGAGTATCGAGCCAGAAAAGGGAGGAAAAGAAGACCCTGCGTAGAAAGAAGAGAGCCTACGCAGCCGCCCAGCTCAAGGAGATCGAAGAGTCGCGCGGTCATAATAACATCCGGAGGTTTTATAAAAAAGCCAAGCAACTGGCAACAAAACCGGAACCCAGGCTCTTCGAGACAGCGAAGGAAACCTAGTCACCGAAGCGCAGGGAATAGTGGATGTGTTCAAGCAGGATTTCCAAAAGCTGCTAAATGGGCATCATGTAGAGAGATAAATACGGTGGTGATGTTTTGGTAGGGAGCATGCACCGAATCATCAACGAAGTCATCAACCGATGACTGGACTATCAGCTCCATATGCCTCATCTACAAAAAAGGTGATTCTTTGTCTTGCAAGAACTATTGAGGCATATCCCTGCTGTCGTTTGTAAGATCATATCCAACGTACTGTGTGAACGTCTAAAACCGTTCTGCAACACACTTATCGGCACATACCAGTGTGGCTTCCGGCCCGGCAGATCGACAATAGACCAAATTTTCACACTGAGGCAAATCCTGGAAAAGAGCAACGAATTTCAGGTCGAAACTCACCCCCTATTCATCGACTTCAAAGCCGCGTATGATAGCATACAACGTCAGGAGCTCTATATGGCGATGACCGAATTCGGAATCCCAGCAAAACTGATTCAGCTGTGTCGCATGATGCTGGAAAACACGCGAAGCAACGTGCAGTTTGGATGTAGCTCCTCCGAACTATTCCAAACATGCACCGGATTTCGGCATGGACACGCTCTATCACGTGACTTATTCAATCTCGTACTGGAGCAGATAGTGCGCAGGGCAGATGTTAACACGGAAGGCACTATTTTAAACAGGTTCGTCCAGCTGCTGGGCTATGCGGACAATATTGACATCATCGGTCGCTCCCAACGTACCGTGATACATTCGCTCGGCCACATCGAGTGAATTGACAATAATGCACCAGCTAAGAGGATCTTCGAATCCCAGTCCCCAGGTTCGAGAAGGCAAGGAAGACCGAACCTCCGTTTCAAAGACCAAGCCATCGCAGATGCAAGAGCGCATGGTCTAGACAACTGGAAGCAGCGATACCGGGATCTTAGTGGATGGAAGGCTGCAGCGTCGCAGGCAGAGACTCTTCACGGGTCGGGAGCCCGATAAGTAAGTAAACTATGCCATAGGAGTATACAAGTTTGATACATAGTTTGTAACATAGAGAAATAATTTTGTTAGATATACCTCAAAGTATATGGATCGACCCAGAATCGCTAGCTGAGTCGATTTAACCATGTCCGTCTGTTGACACTAAAACGAAAAACAGCAACACTATAAACAGCCTGGTCAGAATGGCTCGGAATGAATACCCGGCCTACCATCCCAGGCGAACCTAGATGAGCTACTTCGATATTTTGGGGATTGTGCTTTGGGTTAACTACCCACCCATGGAAAAAAACCATTGTTACGAAGCAACCAACAGCCTCGGAAAGGACTGATCTTATTGTTGACGACCCTGCTAAACGAAAAAAGGACAACGACGTTCGTATCTGCACAAGTACGATGTTAAAATCGTGCTGACATCTTTCGCAGTGATCAGCAATAAATGAAAATACAAAATTCAACAACGTTATAATATTACTTTATTCGATCTTACTGAGATCAAGACAAATTTCAAATTAAACAAAATGCGGAGTAAACTGGGAAGATGTTTCGCGGCTGGTGATTACTGGAGAAGAGGGAATTATAAAGCAATGCACCTATCCCGAACCCTCTTCCCGATGGTTATCCCGTTGCCCAAATGCCTTTAAATGCATTGGAATATACAATATGCATGTAGTTCAATTTAAGGTTGTTTACGCAAAAGAAACTAGCAAAAACAAACACATATCGGCACACTATATCGTGTGTTGTTACATTCAAATAAATAGGGTTCTGTTTTTTAACAATTATGTAAGTGGCAAAATTTTATTCAAAATAGATAATAATTATTTTAGATAAATATAATATAATTAAAATAATTGCATTCCAAGGTAATATAGCCAGCTTTATAATTGGACGCTTAAAGATGCCAATTTGACGCATTTTACCCCCGCTTTCCAAAATCTTCCAAAATGAGGACTATTGATGCCATCAACTGCCAATATTCTTGAAATCTGCTCGTTGTGTTCCATGGATCGTACTAAGTTATTCCATTCCGACAGAGTTCGCGTAGCTCCTTGAAAATTGGTGCCAGTATCAGAGTAGATTACATCGCATTTTCCCCTCCGAGCAATTACCCCTGCAACGCCGCTATGAAAGCATCTGTAGACAGGCCATACAAATAATTAACGCAAAGTACACTTTGACCAGCTTTGGCGAAGTGTTATTGGTCCAGCGTAGTCGCAATCAGCGTGATCGAAAGCGAATGATGGTGAGAGCCGGGAAGACGGCATGTTACCCATGAGTTGTGATGAAGTTGATTGACGTTGTCGAAAACAAAACATACACTCGTGCACAATTTTTCTTATTGAATTTCTGCTTCCCAGTGTCCAAAATTCTTGACGTACAAATGAGAAGAGTTCCAAAACACCTGCGAGAAGAAATTTTGAGATGACCTTTTGGAAGGATAATCGTATGTTTAACACTGAGAGGAACGTCCGTAGCATATAAATTCTTCCTCCAACTCGCAGCAGTTCGGCATTATCCAGAAACACAGTTTAGACTTAATTGGATAGGATATCTTCTGCAAACTCCATTTGAGCCCATAAAAGACAAGTTTTCTTAGCACAAAACAATTCTGAAGACCGGATAAAACCCTTTGACCGATCCTTTCAGAGACATTTTACAATTCCTGACAACCCAAAGAACAAGGTCTACAATCCTAACAATTCGGAACTACATAGAAACGTTTTTTACTAAACCGTATAAAATTTCATTCACTGTCGTCAATACATTCGCAACCACAGGTTCTTTTAATTTTTTAGGTACTTCCTTCAAATCTAGATTTCCTATGGAAATTGGCCAAAACTGAAAGTCCAACCAACGAACTCCTCTTGATGCACAGTTAGCTGGATTTTCCTTAGAGCAGATATAGTTCCAATGAGATCGCTTTGCAATGAAGGTATTCCAACGAACGTAAGGGAGATGACAACCATATTTAAGAATCAGCCCCACAAAGTTCAAGACGGATTGTTAGCTGTTTCACAGCAGCGACGGGGGTTTTGGCAGCAAGAATTTCAATCTTTTGTCTCCACTTTCCGAAAAACTGCGAGCGTATACGACGGCAGAATATGCCTTCTCATATGCGTCTGAAAATCCTAGCAAATCGAAATATTTTGAACTTAACGTTCACCTCCTCGAAATCTCGACCTTTTCTAAATAGAGTAAATCCTTTCGGTAGGTAATCCATTTGTGAGCTACGGCAGTGTGAGGATGATCACATCCAATTTTCATTGTGTGAACCTATAACTCATGGAAAAGCACTTTAAGCACAATATTTTTAGGAGCAACGAAGATTTCTCCTCTAATGAAATTTTGTAGGTGAAACTGGCCAGCAATTCGACCATCACTTACTCAACTGCAAGCTCCGCATGATATGAGCTTTACCAATTCCTCTTTCAAGTTCGAAATTGAAGATACAGTATCTAAACCCGTCATGACATCATCCACACAGAAATCATGCAAAATGAAATGAGATGTAATGGGATATTGATCCATGATCTAAGGCGAGTTGTGCCCAATCGGTTCGTCCGTGTTTTCTCGCCACACAATACGTTGCAGGTCCCAATTTTTTATGTATCCGAAAACGTAAGCAAACATTGATTAAATTACGTTGAAGCGGGGGTTCTATATGCAACGTTTCATTCAGGCTTATGCCATTTACATCCCTATGCGACACATCAAACACAACCCGTAATTTATTGGTGACAACGGCATTATCTGGAAGGTAAACGTCTTTCCAGAAGTAGGTTCGATTTCATCATCGGGAGTACGTTCCATGTGGCCCATTTCCTGATACTCCCGCATAAATCGGCAATACTCTTATCAAAGGATTTCGTGACGATAGAAGCGACGTTCCATAGAACACAATCGAGATAACCCTCCTGAGAGAATATTTGCAAAGGTAACCTCGTTTTGTCGAAATGGTAACTCAACAATATATTTATTATCAGAGGAACGAGAAAAGGTTTTATATTGGAAGATGGGCATGATACGTCGAAGACCTAGTCTTTTCACCAAACCTTCCATTACAAAATAAGCTTTGTACCCGGTGTCGAGCAGCACGCGACATGAAAGAGTTCGACCAAAGGAATCTACGACTTAAGGCAAAATACCGGAATGGCGAATAACGTTCTGTATGTGATTAATAAACAATCGGTAAAGGAGCAGCTTTAGAAGTCGAAAGGGTTTCCACATTATTATTGATGACAAATGCGGCAACGAGGACAACGAGTTTTCGACCGCCTTCTTGAAGACGAATGGTTATTACCTACAATGTAGCATAATTTTTGATCTCTGGCATAACTACGGCGAGATGTTATGGACAAAGCAAGAAATTGAGGACATTATGGTAGAACATGGTTTTCATTGCACATGACACACAAGGGATTGAAGACAGCGCGGCTTTTTAAATTTGTCGAAGCACCACTTGCACGAATCATTGATCTATTTCCGGGGTGTTTCATTTCACTTTGCTTGGTTTCGTATGATTCCAAAGCATCGCATTTTTCTTAAAAAAAATTGATTAGTTCTTGAACGGTCGACTTGTCGAATTATTTGTATGTAACGCCTAAGCCCTACCCGTTTTATTTAACAGAAGGTAAATCACCATGGATCTCTACCTTCGGAGAGCCTTCAAACCGCGAAGCACCTCATCTGATTTGTCTGCTAGCCGATGCAAATGTTCACTGTCCGAAACTGCCACCATTGGCATCCTCAAAAAACATTCAATGTGAGCAGTAATAATGTACAAGGGTTTATTATGCTGACGCTTTATTTTTTTCTACGCAAGTTCATAATTGGAATCGGATATTTCGATACCATTCTATAGTTTTGCGGCGTCATCGCCCAAAAACGACTTCAAGTAAAGCATTTTTCTGTACCCGGAAGAGTTTTACAATCAATACTCCCGAGGAACATATCCCGAAACTCTGGCCATTCGCGGTAATCCCCACCGAAGAGAGATATTTTAAATTGCGGCAATTCAATTTCGGCAGACGCTTTCGAAGCAAACCTAGTCGACTGAAAATAAAAGTCTCCAACAACGTGGCTTGTTGTTGTAAATGCTCGTCGGAAGAATCGATATTAGCTTGAGCACCCGGCGGAGGTTGCAATGGAACCGTAGGTGTGTTTTTACGAATCTTTTTACGCACTTTTTGCATCAATATATTTCAAAGTCAATTACAGGATTACCGAATCCTCCTTCCTCGAAATATTGAAAATTATTTACCGCTCTAACCG
Source organism: Rhingia campestris (assembly GCA_932526625.1). NCBI lineage: Eukaryota > Metazoa > Arthropoda > Insecta > Diptera > Syrphidae > Rhingia > Rhingia campestris. The sequence continues at coordinate 57,160,626 of OW052183.1, forward strand.
CGTTTTTAAATTAGCAATATCTTCATCATCAACATCCAAAATTAGAGGGCGTTATAACACCCTTTAAATGTACACGTGATTGCTTCAATACACTCATTTTTATTAAAGGCACTTGTTGGAATCAAGGTCAAAACCAACAGAACAAGTGCACTGAGAAAACTGTACTATGAAATAATCAAACAGATGTCTATTTAAATTCTTTATGTTTAATTTTTGATTTCAACGAAAATAAATGACCAGAAACCTGTTTAAATAAGATATATAAATATAAGCATGTTTAAATCAAACGGAATTCTGTTTAAATATATCGATGTATATAAATATGGTTATTTTAAACGTAAACCCATTAAAATTGTAATTAAATATTCAAACATGTATGAGTTTAGCTTGACTAAAACCCAGTTCAATTTTGAACATATTTGAGTTTACTTTAAATTACTTTCAGTCTAATGAACCTGAGTTTAAAATTTAAATACATATATATTTAATTCAAACTCACTGTGCTTTGAATTCTCGTGATTGCAAACATTAAACATGAAGAGAATTCAAACACGTTCATGTTTATTTTTTGGCGTGGAAATAGAGAGTAAAAAACCGAATACCGCTGCTCGGGATGAAAAAGTACGAATTATCATTCTTGATGTGAAAATGTGCAGCAAAAATAACCATTCAAGTTTTGATCGCGTAGCAAGCAGTCAGTCATTTTCAAAGCAATAAATTTAAATTCATTAATTAAACATATGAGAGGCTACAATCCGTTATGCGGATCGTTGAATACCCTATCCCATCCCATCCTTTAAATTAATATCATCAAAATATAGGCCTTATGGCGATGAAATACAGAAAATGACATTGTCACAATATATTGCTCAGACAGTTTCTCAAAACTTGTGTGGTTCGACAAAAAACAACGTATTTCTATTGCTAATGCCTTGGGATTGGGTATACAAATGGTTTTTGTAAGAAAACGCCCCCAAAATGTGGGCGTAGGTGAAAATGATCTATCGACAAAATGTTTATATTACCATTTCGGAAGTATTTGCATCAAAATTTTTTTCGAAAGTTTTAAAATTTGGACAAAAAGCGTTTTTTACTAAAAACGCCCCCAAAAAGTGGGCGTGGCAAAAAACTTTGTATGAACGAAATATAGATATTAGGATTGTCTAAATATGCTATTCAGACACTTTTTTGAAATTCTTTACGGTTTGGCCAAAAAACAAGTTTTCCTAAAAAGGGGGCGTGGCAGTGGGCGGATTTCAAAAATTTTTACACATGTTCTGGTGGCACGGACGAGGATCCTATATACCAAATTTTATTATCCTAGCTCAAAATTTAAGGCCCAAAAACCGCTGACGAACAGACAGACGGACGGACGGACGGACAGACAGACATGGCTAATTCGACTCAGCTAGCGATTCTGAGTCGATCCATATACTTTGAGGTATATGTTGCAAAATTATTTCTCTATGTTACAAACTAAGTATCAAAACTAATATACCCCCCTATGGGATAGTTTATAAAAAGTGAAGTGTTTTGTAAAGTGAGTTGTGTGAAAACTTTTAATAAAGTAACAACAAACGTGTTTTTTTTTCTAAATTAATCATGGCAGAACAAATAATTGACTTTATATTGGAGGTTGAACAAGAAAGAGATCAGTTCCAAGATCTAAGGGATTTGCTGCAGAGTTGGAATTTAATTTCCCTATTTACCATGCTTCGGTAAGTTTGAATTAATTTTCCAATAAAAATAAAAAGAAAGGTATAGTTAAAAACATATACAACGTTGAATTGAGTCTGCCTGTTTAAGGGTATTTTTTTTTATTTCTGTATACACATACGGCTGAGCATTAGGGTTACCAAAGGTTCAATCGTAAGTTGAAAACATATGAGAAGGCTACAATCCGCTGTGCGGATCGTTGAATACCCTATCCCATCCCATCCTTAAAATTAATATCTCCAAAAAGTGGGCTTTATTAGCCTATAATATAGAAAATGACATTGTCACAACAATATATTGTTCAAATAGTTTAACAGAATATTTTGTTGTTTGACAAAACACATCGTTTTCCTCCTGCATATGCTATGGGGCAGGGTATACAAACGGTTTTTGTAAGAAAACGCCCCCAAAAAGTGGGCGTGGGCTAAAATGATCTATGGACGAAATGTTTATATTAATGTCACTAATTATTCTACATCAAATTTTTTTTCGAAAATTTTAAAATTTGACCGTAAAACGTTTTTTATTAAAAACGCCCCAAAAAGTGGGCGTGGCAAAAAATTTTATATGAACGAAATATAGATATTACGATTGTCTAACTACGTTTCTCAGACACTTTTATAAAATTCCTTATGGTTTGGCCAAAAAATACGTTTTTCTAAAAAGGGGGCGTGGCAGTGGGCACTTTTTAAAATTCCTTATGGTTTGGCCAAAAAATACGTTTTTCTAAAAAGGGGGCGTGGCAGTGGGCGGATTTCAAAAATTTTTACACTTGTTCTGCTGGGAGCAACAAAGAGCACGTGTACCAAATTTCATCCTTCTAGCTCAAAATTTAAGGCCCAAAAACTGGTGACGTACGGACGGACGGACGGACAGACATGGCTAAATCCAACTCAGCTAGCGATTCTGAGTCGATCCATATACTTTGAGGTATATGTAACTAAATTATTTCTCTAAGTTACAAACTATGTATCAAAACTAATATATCCCTATGGGATAGGGTATAAAAAATCATCCAGTGTATTTTTGTAATTTAGCAGTTTTGTTTCACTGTTTAATTAATTCAAATGGTAATTCTTCTTTACCTACAAACTCAACATTGCAAACGATGTTATCGAAAACAAAGTTGTCGCCATGGATTTCGCAACCATAAAAATGATCTCTTGATAACTCTGCCGAGCTGTTTGAAGAGCCAATTGTAATAGAATTTGACACAAACCATGTAAAGGGTGATCCATTTCGAGGTTCCCTACTTTTTTAAAGAAAAAAACACAGAAAATTCAAATTTAATGGAGAATGTTTAGTATCATTTGAAAGAACATTCTTTGGCATTTATTTTGAAGATTATGTCTATCAAATGTTGGCCGTTGCTACGTCGCAGATGGTCCATCCGTTGAGTCCAATTTTCGATCACTCGTTCGAGCATTTCGACTGGTAACTGGCGAATGACACGCGTGATGTTTTCCTCCAAGGCCTGAATCGAAGTGGGTTTGTCGGCATAAGCTTTTGACTTTACATATCCCCATAGGAAAAAGTCTAACGGTGTGATATCACACGATCTTGGTGGCCAATCGACCGGCCCAAAACGTGAAATTATGTGCTCACCGAAATGTTCTCTCAATAAGTCCATTGATTGATGCGATGTGTGGGAAGTGGCGCCGTCTTGCTGAAACCAAATGTCGCCGAGATCACGAGCTTCAATTTCAGGCATCAAATAGTCGGTTATCATGGTCCGAGTTGCTGCGAACGGCGCCGAATCGACTCTCCACGGTCTTCGTGTACACTCTCAGCTACGGCCGCTATATTTTCTTAACAGCGTGCTGGACGTGGTCTATTCGGTCGAATATTATCCAATAATGAATGCTGGGTCTTAAAACGGGTGATGGTGTTGCGAATAGTACGCTCAGTAGGCCGATTATGTTGACCATATGTTGAGCGAAGTGCACGAAACACATTCCTCACAGAACGTGAATTTTCATAATAAAGTTGAACAATTTGTAAACGTTGTTCACGCGTAAGTCTTTCCATTATGAAATACCAAACAATACTAAACAAAAATAACATGACAGCATGACACGACTCACACGTGATCTGTCAAAAAAGGCTATTGAAAAAAGTATCTCTACTTGGATCACCCGTTATAACTATTATTGGTAGGGAAATATTTTATGAATAAGAATTTGTGCTACCCTAAATAAAGGCTATATCAATACTTATGCACTGTATTACTATACAACCGTTGAGATGTCTTTTAGTGAATTTTAATGAATAAGGGGGATATAAGACTGCGAGTACTACAATCCTTTGTGTGAATCGTCAAATACACTAGTCCCATCTTTGTGAACAACCCCAAAATGTTAGCGTGGCTTACATTTTCTTTAGACAATAATTAAGGGCAGACTTTTCTAAATATTTTTTAAATTATTTTTTTTAACTTTTTCTAAAAAAAATTGTTAGTTTAAAAAAAAAATTCCATAAAAAGTATAAAAAAAAAATTATATATAAAGTATAAAATTTGGTACCTTTATGAACACTTCGTTGACCAAAGCAGTAAATGTTTAGTTATTTGCATCATCCGACAGCTTTATGAAACAAACGTCGCTTTTAGTTAAACCGTAATGTTGATTAAAAAAATATATTTGGTAAAAGATTACAGAAATTAAAAAAAAGTGCTAATTAAAACATATTGTTGTATGTTGTATTCAAAAGCCAACATTACGGGCGTTTTTTGAAACAGGATTCTTAACTTTTTCGTACAAGAGAAAGATATTGTTTTCTTGAAAAATTTCGGACTCGAGATTTTGATTAATTAAAGAAGAGTAGGATAGCGTATTAGACCATTTACAAAGTAAAGGTATTCCATCGCAGGGCAGGTTTCTCATATTTTTTTTAGAATTTACTTAACATATTAAACGATACAGAAAAGGGCAGGGCTATTGTATCGTTTTATGAGAATAACAACAATTTGCTGGAAGCCCAAGGTGCAGATATTATTAATATAATAATTGAAAAAGTTTTCAGTTGTGGAAAACAGCTGCACCACCATGAATTCCAGGAAATTTCTCAAAAAATTGTCACAATCTTTCCAAGCGAAAACAAGGTATAATTATTTAAAAATCATTTAATTAAATACTACAATATATTGGAGCATATACTTTGGATTTTATTATCTAATTGCTGTAATTAACTATAAACTCTGTATCTACTTTAAAACAGAATTACTATTACATAGGACGAAAGGATCGAACAAATCTAGGAGGAAAACTTTATGGCCGATTTCATAATTTAAAAAACAAAAAAACGAAAACTCGACACCATAAGGGAGCTAGAAAATTGTTTTTCTTCAGAAGATCTAACTTCAGAATCGGAATTCGATAAGGACAATCTTATTGGCCTTAGAGACAAACTAAAGCAAAACATCACATTATTAAACTCTACAACCGATATTTGGGAAAACACATTCCCCTTAAGAAGGCGAGATCTCTCAAGATTAACAAACAACTCCGATTTTTTGCAATATGGCCGTCTTTCAAAGAATCGTTTGGATATAAGTTGGGAAGCAAACACGATGTGTCATTATTTTATGTCATTTATTATTAATGCTTTTTAACTTTCTCATAGAAGAGAAAGGTATTGTTTTCATGAACATTTTCGAAGTCGAATATTACGACAATAGCTGAACTCAAAAAAAAGTGTTTTTCATACGTACTTGTGTTGTCCATATGTACTTGTCTGAATACACAGCTTTTCTTAAAATTCTGCTTAACACTTCTTAGAATCATTAATACAAAAAATGATATTTCTTTTGTTCAATGCTCAACAATAACTGTACTTATTTAAATTGTAATAATTTCAGGTAGTTCAGATTACATCACTGCAAACCTATTGAACAGTGTCATCAAACCTACCGTGCGCTTTAAAGTAGTGGAGGGAAGCAATAAGAGGAAGTTTTCTATTGCGGATGCAGAGGAGAGTTTTGTCCTGCACCTTACTTCTATTAATAATTTTAGAACTAGGATATTTTAAAATCGAAATATTTTGCATCCTCCCTCACAATTCAACCAATTATTTACTCAATTAATTAGACAGTAGTATTATAACCCTCAATCAATTAAACAGTAGAAAGAGCTTATTTCCTTACAGAGTTACTGAAGTGGATAACTTATTTAAAAAGAATAATATATAAGGAAGAATAATATATAAGGATTTTAAATATGCTTCTAATTATTCTCTACCACAATCCGAATTTATTGTCGAATCTGATATAAGTGGAGGTGAATATAAATTAACGAATGAATTAGTATACAAACAATTTACAAGCAAAACGTTTACTTTTGTACATTCAAATAATCAAATTAAAGTATTTAAAATTATTTCCTGTTTAACAAATGATATTGATGTATATATTTATTGTTATCCAATAGTCATAAAACAATTTGATTCACATTTTTAATCATATGAAATCGGTAATAAGTTGAATATGGAATTATTAATTCAAAACATTTCTTTTTTTACAAGTCCTCCACTTCATATCTATACTATTAATAATGGTAAAACTTATATAAGAAATACATTTTTGTAATTAAAAATCTGAATCTTGTCTATTATTCAACTACCTGACAGCGTGTATAAGTAAGTAACTCCAATTTAACAGCAAATGAGATTTGGATGTCATCTAGTAGTTCAAATGGTAAGTAAGTAAATACATGTATTTATTTTGTATTCTATTTATTTAATTCAAATCCAAAAGTTGTTGATTAAATCAAATCGATTCATTTTTCAGGTAATAATAGTTATGTTTGCTTGAAATTTCAACTTCGAATGAGTTTCTTTTACTGTTTAATTTAAAAAGAAATATGTTAAACTTAATTAAATCGATTCCTTTTTTAAAATGACAATGGACAAGCTTAATCCGAATTGATAAATGTTTAAAAAGTCAACGTCGAATAAGTTTGTTTTAAATAGAAATGTTTGATTTAAATACAAACATGTTTAACTTAATTAAATTGATTCCTTTTTAAAATGACAATGAACAAGTTTAATTTAAATTAATACCTGTTTTAAAATGTTGACCTTAATAAAAACAAAAAAATAATAAACAGAATAATGTTAAAGAGAATTGCATTTAATTCTTAATCATATTTGATTGAGTTTAATTTTAATACGAATGAGTTTGATTTTTCTCTCAGTGTGATAGCAAATAATTTCTGTCGAACGAATTATTAGATAATTCACACATCTATGATCATTAAATAACACCAATATTCAATTCGAAACAGCACTATCAAACAATCTAGGCAATAGCAAAAACAAAAAAAAACAGCAAATGCAGGAAACACCAAAATAAATGGTTGATATAATTGTTACCTCCATTTAAAAAACACCACCCTTTGAACGATTTTCGCAAGGTTTACCAAAGTGTAAAACGTCAAAAAGTTTTTAACTGAAAACGCCCCCAAATATTATTAAGACTGTTTAAATATGTTGTTCAGAAACTTTTTTCAAAATTCCTTATGGTTTAGCCAAAAACTACGTTTTTATAAAAAGGGGTCGTGGCAGTGGGCGGATTTCAAAAAAGTTTAGACTTGTTCTGCTGGGAGCAACAAAGTGAACGTGTACCAAATTTCACCATTCTACCTCAAAATTTAAGAGCCATAAACTGGTGACGTACAGACGTACGGAAGGACGGACAGACATGGCTAAATCGACTCAGCTATCGATTCTGAGTCGATCCATAAATTAAATTATTTCTCTATGTTACAAACTATGTATCAAAACTTATACACCCCTATGGGATAGGGTATTGAATACGCTATCCCAACCCATACTTAAAATTAATATCCTCAAAATGTATTCTTTATGGCTATGAAATACAGAAAATGACATTATCGCAACATAGACAGTTTATCAAAACCTTTAGTGGTTCGACGAAAAACAACATATTTCTATTGCTTATGCCTTGCGATGGGGTATACAGATGCTTTTTGTAAGAAAACGTCCCCAAAAATTGGGCGTAGGTGAAAATGATCTATGGACAAAATGTTTATTATATAATAAAGAAAGTTTTTTAGAACTTTTTTAAAATTTGGACAAAAAGCGTTTTTTTTCTAATAACGCCCCCAAACAGTGGGCGTGGCAAAAAACTTTGCATGGACGAAATATAGATATTAGGATTGTCTTATATGCTACTCAGACACTTTTTTAAAATTCCTAACGGTTTGGATAAAAACTACGTTTTTCTAAAAAGGGGGCGTTAGAGTGGGCGGATTTCAAAAAAATTTACACTTGATCTGCTTCGTCGGCCAGATTTACCAAATTTCAACACTCTAGCTCAAAATGTAAGGCCCAAAAATCGGTTATTGTTATCCAATAGTCATAAAACAATTTGATTCACATTTTCAATCATATGAAATCGGTAATAAGTTGAATATGGAATTATTAATTCAAAACATTTCTTTTTTTACAAGTCCTCCACTTCATATCTATACTATTAATAATGGTAAAACTTTTATAAGAAATACATTTTTGTAATTAAAAATCTGAATCTTGTCTATTATTCAACTACCTGACAGCGTGTATAAGTAAGTAACTCCAATTTAACAGCAAATGAGATTTGGATGTCATCTATTAGTTCAAATGGTAAGTAAGTAAATACATGTATTTTTGTATTCTATTTATTTAATTCAAATCCAAAAGTTGTTGATTAAATCAAATCGATTAATTTTTCAAGTAATAATAGTTATGTTTTCTTGAAATTTCAACTTCGAATGAGTTTCTTTTACTGTTTGATTTAAAAAGAAATATGTTAAACTTAATTAAATCGATTCCTTTTTTAAAATGACAATGGACAAGCTTAATCCGAATTGATAAATGTTTAAAAAGTCAACGTCGAATAAGTTTATTTTAAATAGAAATGTTTGATTTAAATACAAACATGTTTAACTTAATTAAATTGATTCCTTTTTAAAATGACAATGAACAAGTTTAATTTAAATTAATACCTGTTTTAAAATGTTGACCTTAATAAAAACAAAAAAATAATAAACAGAATAATGTTAAAGAGAATTGCATTTAATTCTTAATCATATTTGATTGAGTTTAATTTTAATACGAATGAGTTTGATTTTTCTCTCAGTGTGATAGCAAATAATTTCTGTCGAACGAATTATTAGATAATTCACACATCTATGATCATTAAATAACACCAATATTCAATTCGAAACAGCACTATCAAACAATCTAGGCAATAGCAAAAACAAAAAAAACAGCAAATGCAGGAAACACCAAAATAAATGGTTGATATAATTGTTACATCCATTTAAAAAACACCACCCTATGAACGATTTTCGCAAGGTTTACCAAAGTGTAAAACGTCAAAAAGTTTTTAACTGAAAACGCCCCCAAAAAGTGGGCCTTGCAAAAAACTTTGTGTAAACAAAATATAGATATTAAGATTGTTTAAATATGTTGTTCAGAAACTTTTTTCAAAATTCCTTATGGTTTAGCCAAAAACTACGTTTTTATAAAAAGGGGTCGTGGCAGTGGGCGGATTTCAAAAAAGTTTAGACTTGTTCTGCTGGGAGCAACAAAGTGAACGTGTACCAAATTTTACCATTCTACCTCAAAATTTAAGATCCATAAACTGGTGACGTACAGACGTACGGAAGGACGGACAGACATGGCTAAATCGACTCAGCTATCGATTCTGAGTCGATCCATAAATTAAATTATTTCTCTATGTTACAAACTATGTATCAAAACTTATATACCCCTATGGGATAGGGTATTGAATACGCTATCCCAACCCATCCTTAAAATTAATATCCTCAAAATGTATTCTTTATGGCTATGAAATACAGAAAATGACATTATCGCAACATAGACAGTTTATCAAAACCTTTAGTGGTTCGACGAAAAACAACATATTTCTATTGCTTATGCCTTGCGATGGGGTATACAGATGCTTTTTGTAAGAAAACGTCCCAAAAAATTGGGCGTAGGTGAAAATGATCTATGGACAAAATGATTATTATATAATAAAGAAAGTTTTTTAGAACTTTTTTAAAATTTGGACAAAAAGCGTTTTTTTTCTAATAACGCCCCCAAACAGTGGGCGTGGCAAAAAACTTTGCATGGACGAAATATAGATATTAGGATTGTCTTATATGCTACTCAGACACTTTTTTAAAATTCCTAACGGTTTGGATAAAAACTACGTTTTTCTAAAAAGGGGGCGTTAGAGTGGGCGGATTTCAAAAAAATTTACACTTGATCTGCTTCGTCGGCCAGATTTACCAAATTTCAACACTCTAGCTCAAAATGTAAGGCCCAAAAATCGGTGACACACAAAAGGACGGACGGACTAGCGATTCTGAATCGATCCATATACTTTGAGGTATATCTATTGAAATTATTTCTCTATGTTACAAACTTAGTGTCAAAACTAATATACCCCTATGGGATAGGGTATAAACATCGCACATAAGATTTGTTAAGGAGCTTGAGAAACAGTCTTTCGCAATATCATATATATACTTTCTCGAGTAAACTCGAGTCTAATTCCGAAACTAGGATGATCTCGCACTGAAAAACTGGGCCTCAGCGGAAATAACGTTCTTCTGAACATTGCAGTGAGTCGATTTGAAAAGAGTTTACACTATTATTGGAGCACTATTACTGTTAACAGCATAAACTTGCTCTTACCCTCATTTATGAGTGGCCGCGGTGAAGTAGTAATGTGTTCGCATGTAAAGTGGAATTGGGTAGATTATAAAAAAAACATATTAGAAGGCTTGAATCCGCTGTGCGGATTGTTTAATACCCTATTCAACCCATCCTTAAAATGAATATCCCCAAAATATGGGCTTTATGCAAAAAACAAAAAAACAACGTTTTTCTCCTGCATATGCTTTGGGGTAGGGTATACAAACTTTTTGTAGTTTTTGTAGGAAAACGCCCCCCAAAAGTGGACGTGGGTTAAAATGATCTGAGGACGAAATGTTCATATTATTATAACCAATGATTTTGCATCGAAAGTTTTTCGAATATTTTAAAATTGTATAATTTAAAATTGTACCAAAAACCGTTTTTCCCTGAAAACGCCCCAAAGGTGGGCGTGGCAACAAAAAAATTTCTTTTTTTTAACAATATCAGATCTGTGTCGTTGCGAGCTTAATACAAGAAGCATCTACGAGCAGAGATTTGCCACTGCATAAAATATGCAGCCGCAGGCTCATCATTTAGTTCAACTACATCATTATTTTTATTGTAAACTCAACTCATGCGACTAAAAGCCTCCTGCATATTATAGCTGTGTTTATGATTAAGTATATGTAAAATATTTAATCTACGCAGGTTATAGGAACATCCCCGGGTACACTTAAATATCCGGGTTGCACCTAATATCAGGGGCACCTATATGTCCTATTAATAATTGGTGTAAGAAAACCATGTCAATGTTAATTCTACGATGAGTCAAAGGACTCTGCTGCAGTAGTTTCATTCGACATTTATACGGAAGCAAATTGTGTTATCATCCCATGGAACTTTGCGAGTAAGTTAATCTTACGAATTTACGTTGGACTGTTTCAATTATATTTGAATCAACTACAAGGGTGTCCAAACTAGAAGGGTGTCCAAACTTGCGAGGCATACTCCAAGTGAGGGCGAACTAGACAATGATAGAGCGAAAGAGTGACATATGGGTCATCAAACTCTTTTGACCTCCTTTTGTAAATCCAAACATAGAGTTGGATTTATTGACGACAACGTTTATGTTTATACCCTATCCCATAGGGGTATATAAGTTTTGACATTAAGTTTGTAACATAGAGAAATAATTTCGATACATATATCTCAAAGTATATGGATCGATTCAGAATCGCTAGCTGAGTCGATTAAGCCATGTCTGTCTGTCCGTCTGTGTGTCACCGATTTTTGGGCCTTAAATTTTGAGCTAGAGTATTGAAATTTGGTATATAGACTCTCTGGCCGACGAAGCAGAACAAGTGTAAAAATTTTTGAAATCCGCCCACTGCCACGCCCCCTTTTAGAAAAACGTAGTTTTAAGCCAAACTGTAAGGAATTTTAAAAAAGTGTCTGAGCAGCATATTTAGACAATCTATATTTCGCCCATACAAAGTTTTTTTGCCACGCCCACTTTTTTGGGCCGTTTTTAGTAAAAAACGCTTTTGATGCAAATACTTCCGCAATGGTAATATAAACATTTTGTCCATAGATCATTTTCACCTGCGCCCACATTTTGGGGGCGTTTTCTTACAAAAACCATTTGTATACCCCATCCCAAGGCATTAGCAATAGAAATACGTTGTTTTTTGTCGAACCACAAAAGATTTTGATAGACTGTCTGAGTAATATATTGTGACAATGTCATTTTCTATATTTTATCGCCATAAAGCCTATATTTTGAGGATATTAATTTTAAGGATGGGATGGGATAGGGTATTCAACGATCCGCACAGCGAATAAAAACCAAGATCTTTAAAACTCTCTACACGGCAGAGAGTGAGTCCGAACAGAGTATCATTAAAATTGAAAGGAGCACATTTTCGTGAAAATGACACATTGACCGTATCAAAGGTGGATGAAGAAATCCTTGCTCGATTTGAGAGAAAAATTCTTTGAAAGATCTTCGGTCCCGTTTGCATTGACGGGTTATGGAAACGAAGATTCAATCAAGAATTATACGAGCTATACAGCGACGTATCCCTAGCCAAAAAAAAACTCCGCATTGGACATTTAAAATGGCTGTAGAGCGAATGGACTCTGCTTCGCAGCCTTCGATTCCCATCCAGCCGTCGGACGCAGTAGGCCAAGACCTCTCATTAAGTGGGGCTCACAAGAAGAAGTTCATCCCAGAATGTAGCGCTACTTTAGTATAGGTTAAGATAATTTCCTTCAAATGTTTCCCACGACTAACTCTTAAATGGTCCATTCTGTGGGTCCAATTTTCGACCACCCTTTCAATCATATCTTTATATAGACGGAATATAGAAATGTATTAAGATTGTCTAAATATCTTAATCAAACATTTTCAAATTCTTTACCGTTTGACCAAAACCAACGTTTTTTTTAAAGTGGGCGTGATAGTGCGCGGATTTTAAAAATGATTACACTTGTTCAGCTGGGAGCAAAAAAGAGTTCGTATACCAAATTTCAACATTATAGCTTAACATTTAAGACCCGAAAATTGGTTACGTACGGATGGCTAAATCCACTCAGCTAGCGATTCTTAATCGATCACTTTGGTCGAGGAGCACTTTTTAGGTCAAACATTCCTCGTGGAGCACTTCGTTACATTTACGCTATTTTCGCAGTTATGTATGTGTAAACGAGTGGTGGGTGCTCGACTGGGTCGTACGCAACTTTCTCTTTCACAGCGAGTTCGGCGTTAGATCAAATAGTGCGCATTTTGATTATTAATGTTAAAAATTATATAAAAAGTTGAAATTTGATTATACGAACGTTTACTCCGAAATTTGAAGGAATCGGTGTCTATGTGAAAAATAATTAATTTTCGTTATTGGCCAAAACTGAAAATTCCGTTAAGTGATAGTTGGGCTAAAAATAATTATGTGGAATTGTTTAAAACTATAATAGTAGTATATATATTAAATTTCATTCAATTTGACATTGTAGTTTGCGAGAAATTAACAATTTTCTTTATATGGCCTGAATGACAAAATCCGTTATATGGATTTTCTCGAAAAAACTGGGTATGCAGTTTTGTTGGAACTAATATGCTTATAGTATATATAAATTTTAATCAAAATCGTTAGAGCCGTTTTCGAGAAAATTGAGGTTATGTGTAATTTTTATATGGCAGGTACCGTTAATAACATGGCTAAAAGCAAACAAAAAAAATGGCCTAGAATTATGACCAAAACAAGCTTGGATACGAAGTTTGAAGAAAATCGGCCAAGCGGTTTAGGCTGGGGAGACCATTACGGACCGACGGACGGAATTCCAAAAACCACTTTTTTAGGCTCCGCTATCATCGTAATGTTAGAATCAATCAAAATCTCGAGGTCGAAAATTTTCACGAAAACAATATCTTTCTCTTTGTAAGAGAAAGTTAAAAATGCAATACTGAAATTTTTTTTTATATTTTATTCAATTCAAGTAAAACAATTAACATCAACGAAAAAAAACAAGAATAATGCTAATTAAAGAACATAAGGAATTCAATATCTAGTGAGAATAATGTGCCTGTTTGGTTTTGCATAATGCTTGTATATCTGGTTGAATTTGGGACAACTGCAACCGAATATCTGGCTCTGCATCGAGACGGGATCTATATTTTGTTTTGGTTCCAACGTAGGCGGAGAATGCTGATTCGCACATGTATGTTGTTGCAAACGGCAGAAGAATTATTTTGGCTCTGTCTGACAAAATTTTGAATTCGTCCTTCAACATACACCAAAATTCTGATAAAGACTTCTTAGTTTCAAAATTTGCCTTTAAAGAAGAATCTGATGTCAAATCAATTAAGCACTCAAACTGCAACGATGTCAGAGATGCTGGGTTTTCCAAAGCGGCGGAGTACGGGTCTGCAACCCACACATTTTCTTTAATGTTTGAATGGTATTCTTCCGGAAAGTAGCTTTGGAAGTTTCCGAGCAAACTTAGCAGATGTAAATGAAACTCATTTAAAATGTCGTCAGGAATACCCAAATCTATTTCCTCTTTACATTCGCTGACCATTGGGAAGCTGTCTAAGTTTCGATTTTTTAAAGATTTCGCCCAAAACTTGATTTTCTTTTTAAATGCTTCGACCTTATCACTTGCATCGAAAACAGTTATTGTCTTTCCTTGAAGAGATACACTCAAATCATTTGATTTTTTAAACATATCGGCTAGATACGATAATTTCAAGAGCCAACGCTCATTACACAATCTGTCGCCCAAATCAAAGTTTTCGTTCATAAGGAAGGTTGTGACTTCAGCCCTCATTTCGAAAGACGCGGCTTTTCGAAATGAGGGCTGAAGTCAGTTTTGCCGCGTCATTTTCCTTGGCTCTAGAATAGAACAATAAATGGAAAACGAGCAAATTCACAAATCTGAATTGAGGATAACAACAGAAAAAAAATATTATAAATCCAACAAAACGCATCTAATACAAATGCGGTTCTAGCGATAGGAAACTTCCCATTATGAAATAAACAAATATGGTTTTGTATTATGTACCTGCCAGTTGCTGACTCTTTAGTAACTACTGGGGGTGCTGTTAAGGAGCTTTCAGCGGTTATTTTTAACGACCCAGACTTTAGCCAGCGATCCATAGTACCTATTATTTTTGATCTCTCACGATCTTTTGATCTTTTCACGTCGATAGATCCACAGAGTCACATCAATGTACAACAAAAAAAAACAAATAAAAAGTAAAATTCACGCACTAAAAGCAAAATATAGATTAAATACACCGCACTACGATTCGTTTTAACCTGTATAAATAGATACCGACCCAACAAAAACCGTCTATTGGGCGCGTTTAAAACCAGAGAAACGTCGTCCCAGTACAAATTTCAGTTAGCGTCAGCGTATATGGTCGTCTCTGGTACGTCTCTTTAATAATTTTCATTTGTCGGGGATTCCCACATCTTTTTACACGAATTATTTTTTAGTTTGTTTGTATGTATTGATTTTTTAAATGACCATTTCAAATTCGATTGCTGCGATTAAAATGACAAGTTCAGAAGCACAAAATGAAATAGTCACTACTGTAATGGAATTTTGCTATTTCGTTTTTTTTTATTTTGCCGCGGAGCACCAGGATATCCTTCGCGGAGCACAAAGTGCTCCGCGGAGCAGACTTTGGGAAACGCTGCTTTAAGGTATATCTAGCTAATATATTCCTCTTTGTTACAAACTTTGTATCGAACTTGTGGGATAGGGCTTAAAATGGGTGGTGGTTTTAGTGAGTAAAACTCTAACACTACTGTGAGCACACGCCGACGCCGACGCCAGCCGGGGAAATTAAAAAAAAAAAATATGAGGCTGATCATTTTAGGGTCCAGTTATAACTATCATCAAAAAGCCTCATTGAAAATTTTGTTTTACGTATTGCGGCTTCTTTTATAAATTCAATCATTGACAATTTAGTGTCCAAACAAAATACAAAAATATTTTAATTTTTAATTAAAGACTTCGCATAGAATCACTTTTTATTTTTCACTGATCAAGATTTATTTTTCTGAAGTACTGCGTTAGCTATCATTGGAAAGGTTCTTTAATTTTTTATTATAGTTATCGCAGATCACTTCCTATTTTTCACTGATTAAGATTTTTTTTTTTCAAGTAATGTTTGTCGTTCCACCGAAATGAAACGGAATTTTCCAATGATTCCTATAACCAGATATAGAGGTAAAATTTCAATGATAGCTATAACTGAACCTCCGTAGCTGCTTATAGGAATCATTAGAAAGTTCCGTTTCATTTCGGTGGGACGACAAAAAAACCATACCCACTTTTTTTTAATGTTCTCAGTCAAATCATAAAGAATTTTGAAAAATGAAAATTGTATATATTATAAAAAAATAAACAATTTAGCCAAACACCGAGTATTCAGGAATGTTAGTTTTAACAATGGGATGGGAATGGGGTATGGTATTAAACGACTCGCGCTGCGGATTGTACCCTTCTCCTAAATTATAGATGTTCTGCTTCGTCTGACAGAGTAGTCTATATTTCAAATTGCATCACTCAAGCTCAAAATTAAAGGCACAAAAGTCGGTGACACACAGACGGACGGGCGGACAGACAGACATGGCTAGATTGACTCAGCTAGCGATTCTGAATCGATCCATATACTTTGAGGTATATGGTATAGCTATCGAAATTATTTCTCTATGTTACAAACTTAATGTCAAAACTAATATACCCCTATGGTATAGGATATAAACCAGTGATCAAGTAAGGAAGAGATAGGGAACTTTCGTACGTCTTCCCCTTTATCAACCGATTGCTTACGTGTCGTTGCTGGGCTGCAAACAAGTGTGTGTGAAACAAGGAATGTGTTTACCTGGTTTAACCGTGGTGATCAATTTATCTGTCAAAAACCTAAAAAATCCAGGATTAGCTTGTTGGCAAAACGTAAAGTCCTGGAAAGTTTCAGCGACTCTTTTTGACGTTTTCTTTTCTCTTCCTTCTTTTTATCATCATGTTGCTTCATATAATTTCGTTGCTTGGAGAGTCAGTTTCGGCTACTTGCGTAGATTTGTTCGGTTGCTGGTGTTTTTATTTCAAGCAGAATAAAAGAGGAATGTCAAATTTGAGTCAAGAGAAAAAGTCGTCGTGTAAAAGCGCGAGACTCACGAAAGAAAATTAACAAAGAGAACTTCGAAAAAAGTCTTGACTCAACAGTCAACGTGTGAAAGCAGACTTACCAATTGAAAACGCCATTATATTCGAAATTTTCGCAAAAGGATTCAGATTTTGACAATCGGCCCTAGCGAGGTATCCGTCGGAGCGGAAAATTCTCCGATTTTGTACGATTCCGATGATTTTTGCTTCGAGGTATTCTTCAAAAAAGCTGTTCGGAATATTTCTCCGACATTTCGTAACGCATCCCAGCGAATTGCGTTGAAGTGCGTTCAGGAGCATTTTTTGTTCAATTTTTGACAGCTAAGTGCAATTCTTTTTCCGATTTCCTCCGACACAAATTCGTCGCGCAATTTGTTTACGAAGTGAAGTGGAGTAATAGAAAAATGTATGTAATTATATAAAACTATTTATTTAAGTAATTTTCGTACTAATCGTTTGAATTTGTGTTTCCAGGGCGAGCTCAATGGAAAATACCACTCCTGAACAGTACGAGCTTCGTCGTCGTATTTGTGTAGTATTTCTTTCCGATGGCAAATACCTCGAATGGAATTTGAATCTCCGACGAATTATGCGTTGCGGAAAATTTTCCGCTCCGACGAATACCTCGCTAGGGCAGAATCTGTTGATTCTGTTCGATATACCAGTCAACCGGCACAATATATTAAAAAAGCACCAAAATTCAAATTGGGTATACTGTTAATCTAACATCATTAGTAAGACATTTAAACTTCATTATTACAAAAAGGACAAAGATCAATTGACAATAAATTTCACCAGTTCTGTCATGCCATAATAGGTCTGTTCCCGTACAAAATAATATTTACTGATTCTTACTGATTTTTACTGATTCTTACTTAAAACCGTTCCCGTACGCAAGTTTTACATGCAAATAATTTTCCGCAGTAAAAATCAGTAAGAATCAGTAAATATTATATTGTACGGGAACAGACCTAATATGTGTTTAATGGAAAATAAAAATATACTAACATCAATTCCTTACCTGTCTGTTGATTACTTACGCACTACATTACCATTTGATAACATTTGCTATTCTACAATAGATGTCACTGCTTATAAATGACAGCATTTATTAGCTGACTTTTGACAGCTTTTACGTGAATCGCGATTTTCAGCTGTGTGCCTGACTAGACAGAGAAATACAATTACTTGTTAATTTTATCAAAGATTTTATAAATTTCAAAGTAGAACAACCTTTTTAATAATAATAAACACAGCAGAATACCAGTGTATTCATTTTCCAAATTCAGCCATAAATTGAAACTACTTCGAAGATGGATAATATTGTAAGTTGCCTTTTATACGGATATACTAAGTCATCGGGAACCGGCTGTTTGAGTGTTCATCACTAACAACAGAACAGATTTCCTTAAATTTGCAATTTCATTTAAATTTCAAATCCAACTTATGTACTCTTGTCTATAATTATCGATTGTATAAACGTTAAAATATGAAAATAATCAGATTTAGTGTTCAGTGCAAATGGAATCAAACGTATGTATGTTTTAGATTTTTCTTTTGTTGATATTTATTAACAACAATATCAGCATTCAATTTGTTCCTACCGAATAAATTGTTGTACGTATATTATTGGATTTATCAGTGTTCCAATATTAATTTATTTTTCTAGTCTGCTAGTGATGCAAACAGTAGAGCTGTGAATAATTTAGTTGATTTTTAAGCGATAGTCTTAGCATGTTTAATGAAATATTTTTGCATGCTTTGTCTCTAATGAACGAACGTAGCTTTTGTTTCATCGTTTGATATTATTGGAAGGTATTATTAAAATACAATTTATGCTATATAATCTGGTAATTGACAAAATTCAATAAATAATTGAAAGTTCTACAAGAAACACTGCCTTTGTATACATATTTATTTAACTTTATCTTTGTAAAACCGTCAAATTTAAAAATGATACCCAGTCATTATTTGATATATCGTCAGCCTATTAAAGAACACCACGTAATGTATTCAAAATGGGTTATCACAACAGACACAAACGCTCTATATTAAATCATATTATGGTTGATTTCTATTTAAGAAATCAAATTATTAATTTACCATTTAATAGATAAGTACCGTTGGCGGTCCAGTAGAAATGCCATAAAAGGTCACGGTGTTCTGGTGTTCAATCACTATACATGAACTTACTTACTTAAGAATTTTTCGTTCGAAGGTGCCTAATATTTGCTTTGCTGTCCTGATTATTGTCCACTACTCGGCGCCGTAAAGAAGGTCAGACTTCGTCATATCTCCACTAAGTTTTCATTCGTTGGGTTTATGTTGACAGAAGTTTATTTGTCTATTCGTTGTAGACGGTGCTTGAAATTTACTTTTTAAATAAAGTTAGTAAGCGAGTGCGCTAGTTCACGCTAGTCCGAGCTAGTCCGCGCTAGTAAAAAAATCGTGGACAATTGGTCACGCCAGTTCAAGCTAGTAAACTTGAAAATCAAATGAAATTACAAGCTCGGACTAGCGCGAGCGCAAAAAGAGTGATCTGTGACCACGTTATTGATTGTACATACATTAGATTTACTAGCGCCAACGCTTACTAGCGTTGGTCGTAACCGCGGCCTTAGGTTAGGTTAGGTTTGATGGGCTGTTGACGCTCAGGTGAGTCGTCAAACTCGCATAGGCCTACGTGGGCTCAGAGCGATACCCTTTGTTTAAAGATGTGTGATACTTCTGTTGTTCTGCGTTGTTCCATCCGCTTTAAACAGATGTTTGCACCATCCCGATTTGCTGCAGAAACGTACGATCTGCACTATAGGTTTCGTTGCTAGCTCCGTCAATTCCTCGTAGTAGAAGCTAGCTAGCTAGCTGTGCGATCAGCTATGATTTTGTCGATTCACTGATCTCGTTAAGAACAAGTAAAACAGTGGTCAAAGGATACTTTCTTGTTGACATTCGTTTCCATACGATACGATACGACACGAGAATTTTATATGATTGTTCAGGCAGAAATTATAATTATTATTATCTTGCAAAACCACAAGAAAAACGACAAATCAAAATTTTTTAAAGGCAAAAGGTGTTTCTTTTTAAATACTAGGTTGTAAGCGATTAAGTAATATATTTTTAAAAGCTCTAAAAATCATTCTAATTTGAGAAATTTGTCTATAGGACTCTTTTTAATTTTAAGTTTTTTTCCGGTGCAATGATTTCGAAAAAAAAATATATCATTGTGCCACGACACGGGAAAATTGTTTTAATAAATTGCTGCAAGTGGCTCTAGTATATACCTATATCAAATTTTATGAATAACTTTTCTAAAATTTGTTTAGAAAAAAACAACAAAATATTTTTTTTAATGTATTAATTGTAAGTAGATACGAAATAAATAAGTATGATCTTTAAAATCATTCAAAAATAGATTATTTTACTAATACAATTTAAATTTAAACGTTTTTGTATATTGGAAGTGATTTAAACCGTTTAAAAATGAACTTTGTGGATTTGACGATTTGGAATGTTTATAAGAAATAATATGTGCCTTCTAGAATAAACGAAAAAGTATCTCAAATCAAATATTTGAATTTATATCCCATAGTATCTGTTTTCCAATAAAACTTCCTATGACAAAATTCAGTCCAAGGAAACCAAGCGAATTAAAATTTACAGTAAAAAGATGATATCTTCATATAGGATTGTATACTTTTGATCGTACCTGCATTGTATGACTTCTAATTTATAATCAATCTAATGTCGGATACACTCTTTTATATAGGGATGTTTCGAATTTCAATGTATAGTTAGATATTCGGGGTAATCTTGCAACAATAAGTTAACATTTTTTTTGCGATATTAAGTAGATGGCGTTATCTTTTCCTCAGATCAACATTTTTGCCAGATATCGTTTGCATTACGCTTAAACATTTTCAGCAATCTCTTCATGTTTTGTGTGCAATATGTCTGTTTCGAGTATTCATTTCTAGCTTTACGAGTTTATCGAACTTAAGTTTAATAGTTTAATAATAATAATTGAAAGCTCTTTAAAATGTCGCTATCGGATGCTGTAGTTTGGGCATATGTTTGCACATCTACTTTTCGATGCAAAAGATCCCAGAATTTATATTTACAGTATTTGAATTATTGTCTAATCACATGTATATTATCTGTTCTCAAATGGTTTCGCTGGTAGTATGGTGTTCAACTTTTTTCGCTGCATCGACAATTAATGGTATTAACATATAGAGACGGACTTCAAGTGTGCAAGTGCACAATATCGCAGTAATTTGATCTTGAATGTTCGTTAACTTAAATCCTTGCGCAACATCTACTATAAAGTCGATGTGCAATAAACAAATTAACTATGCACGTAGACGATTTTATTTCAAATTAAGCTCTTCCATTTCTTATACATATTTTTCATTGTTTCTCCTTTCGTGTGTCAATAATCTACAGCACGATATAAAAGCAAGTCATGCTACATGGACTTAGAACCATCTGTGTCAAATTAACAGCGTTTATTATAATCATATCCTACTTACTTACTGAAGTGTCACTACAGCTGGGAGTGAATCTGAGCTTCAAACAACAGCAATTACCCAGGCCCTTAGCTAACTAATTTACTACCATATAGCAGGGAATCGAAGATTCCTTGTGCTGCTTGCCATGTGTACCATTGGCAATTCGGAACTGTCCGGCACATTTTGCCCAAATCTAATTGTTGGGAATGTTTTTCCAAACTAATAATATATTCGTAAAATAAAACAAAAAAATAAAATTACCCAAAATTTGTCCACGGTTCTAAGTTCAGTCTATTCATTCCCTTGCAATATACTCTTAGCAACGGGTTCGACAAACAGACAGTAAAAACTTCACAATAAGCTTTATATTAATTGTTGTCTGAGATGCAGCTGATTTGGGATGTAAAATTTTCTAAGTGGAAAAAATATAAATGTTTATTTATTTGTTTTAGTATGGTACCGAAGTGAAAAAAGAAGTATGAATTTCGAAGTAACTAGAATTTGGCGAGAACTAAGAGTTAACGACTTCTGCATCGTAAATTTAAGCAAAAGACGTAGTGGCAAGAACGATAAGCCAACCGAATATCTTAATCTTACTTCTTCTCCCGCTACAATTTTGTATAGCCTACTAAACTAACCCAATCGAGCTTATCTCAAACTTCAAACGAAAATAATGAAGATGAAGAATTTTTACAATCACAGGAACAACAAACACCCTCTATCTAGTTTCAGGAATGACGGTTACAATCTACTACAATCCGTTGTGCGGATCGTTTAATATCCTACCCCATCTCAAACTCATCTTTAAAACTAATATTCCAAAAAGTGGGCGTGGCTAAAACTTTTTGGGGATGAAACATAGAAAATGGCATTGCCAATATATTGTTAACAGAGATTATCAAAAGTGTGTATGGTTCGACAAAAAACGATTTTCTATTGCATATGGTATGGGGTAGGCTATACAATGTAGACGTGGGTTAAAATGATCTATAGACAAAATGTTCATATTAACTTAACCAATGTTTTTGCGTCGAAAGTTTTTTCAAATCTCTTTCAAATATAACCTAAAACCGTTATTTTTTTTACAAAAAAATGTCCGTGGCAAATAACTATATTTGCATGAAATATAGATATTAAGATTGTCTAATAGAGGATGGATGTATTCATTTCCTCTTTCTAAATGTGTACAGAACTTCAGTGTTTTATTGCTTGTGAATAGCAATAATTCGAACAAGTGTAAAGCTAAAAAGAGTACCACACAACAAGAGACAATTGCTGTACAATACTTAGTCACCTCACCTGTAGTAAAATGAGTTCACTGTTTTTTTCTCTCCAACACTTGGGTGCTGGAATCGACTTAACGTGAGCGATTCGTGTGCAATGTTAACGGTAGAAACACTGAGTACACTGCACTACAGTGCACTAAATAAGGTTGTATTCGGTATTTAGCTTTGGTTATGTATTAGGTACAAATACAGTGCGGAAAAGAAAAATAATAATAAGTTTAAGCAAAATAACAAAATGGAAACGTCTGATGTAAATTAATTTGTGTCTTTTATAGAAGCGTTATACTTAAATTAGCTATTTTAGTTAACTAGGATTTAAAAAATGACTACGATATATCAATGACCGATGTAAAGTATGGGATACACTTGGAACAATTAAATATGAAAACGAAAATGATATTCAAAATTTAGTGGCATGCAATGATTGTTTTTCGGTCCGAAATTTAACTCTAAAAGCACTTGAAATTTAGTCAAACATAAATGCTACATATTTAAAAAAAACAAGAACTGATAAAATATTAGAAAAAATTTAATTAGACGCTGAAGATAAGAAAAAAGTGTATTATTTATAACAAAATTGTCAATAGAAAACTGCCGGCCCTTTAATATTATAAGAGATTGTGGTTTGAAAAGTTTTGCTGAATTTTTAATAGCCATTGGTGCAAAATATAGTCCAAATGTTGACGTGAAGAAATTAAAAATAATAAATACTTACACGTTGTAAAAGCTGATATACTGTGTGTTAAAAATATTGGATATGGACTGTCTTCAGACGTTTCGACAGATAATTAGTTAAGAACTGCATACTTATCGTTAACAATCCATTGCGTCGAAGAAGGAAAACTAATTTTCTGACACATTGATTTGAAATATATGAAGGGCGTATCATGTACATGTGATTGTTTCTAAAATTTATTGAAGTACAACCAAACATTCCATTGACATTTCAGGTCAAAACATTAAATCTAAATTCACAACTCTTTTAAAAGAATTTGAATGTGATAAATTATTTCTTACATAATATTATAGAAAAAAGTATGAAGGAAATCATTGAAGTAATTGAATTATATAATACCAAAGAGTATAGAACTACATAGAGTGCGCATCTCATACAACGAAAATTTACTATGTGGGGTACTGATATTGATACCCCAGTGTGCACATTGCCATGCCAGCATCAAGCAACAGCATTGCAGATTCATACGAATGACGAAAATTCCCCTTCGCACTTACCGCCCGCGTCTGAAACAGCATCAAATTTTTTTAGCTGTGATGCGTACTCTATAGCTATATACCACTTTGATAATACGTACACTAAACTAGTAAAATATTTTAAAAAATCGGGCGTTAATTGTTCTCTTCAAACATCCTTAAAAAATATGTTTGTACTAGATTTAATACAATTTATTATGTCGAAATCACAAATAGCTACAGTGCCGCTCACTTGAATAGCACCCCCCTTTGCTGTGAGTTTTAAGCTTAATATCTTCAAAAATAATTATGGTGATGACTTGTTTTTTGTTTCTAATGAAAGTTTATTAAATTCTGTAAATAAAACAGAAGGAATGGAATTCATATTTACAGTGGTAATTTTTTTTATAGATTTTGAAGCGATATGACTCGAAATATACACATCACATTTTGGCTCACTTGAATAGCACCCCCTCATAAAAAAATTATTTAAAAATGTTTTCACACTGTTGGACTTAAAAATTTATTAGGAACACAATTAAGAATTAAATTTTGAATTGAATTTGAATTAAAAAAAAAATTAGTAACGGGTGCTTCCGCCTTTGTTATAAATAACCTCATACATCCTATTAGGTAGGGAATCACACAATTTCTTGATGTAATCCAGCGAAATGGAGGCCCAGCTACTTCTAATTGCTGCTATTAGCTCCTCCTTATTGGAGTATTGCTTCCCTGATTCGTACACCTTCCGAGCAAGCCATCCCCAAACATTTTCGATGATGTTTAGGTCTGGCGAGTATGGTGGCCAATCCAACAATAAAATGTTTTGACGCCCAAGAAATTGTTTTACCACTCTGGCATTGTGAATTGGTGCGTTATCCTGCTGCAATTTCCACGGCAAGTCACCAAATAATCCATTAATGGAAGGGATAACGTTCTCTAGTACTCCAATGTAGGACTGAGCGTTCATACGAGGAGTTAGGAACTGCAACTCCAAAGTGCCATAGTACGTTATGGCTCCCCAAATCATAACACCGCCAACTCGACTGTGCAAACGATCCAATTGATGTTCCTCCTTCCGCAAATCATGAAAGTAATAATTAAAACCGTCAGGACCCTCTAAATTAATTTTTTTTTCGTCGGAGAAAACAACACGGTACCATTCCTTGCTCCATGTCATGTTAGCACGGCAGAAACTAAGGCGTTGCTCTTTGCGATATGGGTTAAGCGGTGGTTTTTTCTTTAATTTCAATCGCTTTAAGTGCTAAGCCTTCGAAATAATCCGCTTTACTGTAGACACGCTTGCTTTAACACCACTTTTTTCTCTTGTTTTGGCTGCAGAGTCGTGCGAATTTGACGCGAGCCGCAGAATTTCTCTTTTTCCAGCTGGGGTAACGCCACTAACTGTTGCTCCTTTCATGTTTTTGCCACAGTTGGACTCGTTCCGTAAAAATGTGGATATCACATTGCGGCTTCGTTGAGTTTTTTTGGCTATTTGGTGAATAGACAGGCCACACTCACTGTAAGCCTTGATTTTAGCTTTCTCGTCCTCTGTCAGTGATTTGCCACGACCCATTTTAACTAAAATTATCTTAAATTAATTAAATGATTATTAGAAAATACTTTTGCATAACCACCTGATTTGGCTTCCACACGAAAACTGATAATAGAGGGGGGGTGCTATTCAAGTGAGCCAAAATGTGATGTGTATATTTTGAGTCATATCGCTTCAAAATCTATAAAAAAAATTACCACTGTAAATATGAATTCCATTCCTTCTGTTTTATTTACAGAATTTAATAAACTTTCATTAGAAAAAAAAACAAGTCATTACCATAATTATTTTTGAAGATATTAAGCTTAAAACTCACAGCAAAGGGGGGTGCTATTCAAGTGAGCGGCACTGTATATTGCGGGAAAAAATGAATTGCAAAAAATTAAAAACATTTATTTTAGTTCCATAAGTGGCTTATTAAATATTTTAAGTTTCTTTGAGGAAACTTCAAAAGTGTTAAAATGTGAAAACTATCCGACTCTTCATTAAACAATCGTTCATATCCATCGATTAAAAAACATCTGCTGTTAATTATGAAGATCTAGAAGTGATTGGAAATTTCAAAACAACCATTAGCACCTTTTTGGATACCATTGTTTAAAAAAAAAATTGACAACAAATCAGTTCTTATTCCCACCGACAAATAAATTATTTCAATATTCCTGAACCGGATGCTCAAATCTTTGAACGACTGTTAAATGATGAGTTGGATAGCTTTCTATCAGATGGTAAACATTTGTTTGCAGACTTTATTCAACCAGTATAAACTACCAAATTTGAACGTAACTTTTCACGAAGATTTTGATGTTTTGCAATGGTGCAACTTGCACAAAGTTTAATTCCCTCTGTTGTTTAAAGTCAGCTTCAAAATCTTTGCAACGCCGGCAAGTAGTGCTGCCTCTGAACGCATATTTTCATCAGTAAGAATGCTTATTTCAGAATTTTTAATTCTTACATTCCAAGATTACATTCCAACGATTGTAAGAAAAAAATCATTGAATTTGTTTGCTTTATTATAAACTAATAGTGTTATTCTACTTACTTACTTAAGTGGCGTTACAGTCCGGGATGAACTTGGGCCTCAACCAACATGCCTCTCCAATTAGCCCGTTCCTTAGCTAACTGCCTCCAGTTGCGCACTCCAAGTTGTGTTGAGGTCGGTTTCTACTTGTGCGCGCCACTTAAGGCGAGGTCTTCCTGTACTGCGTCCGACGTCTGGCTGGGAGTCGAAGACTGCGAGCTGGAGTATTGGTGTCTATGTCCTAGCCATCTTAAACGTCCAATGCGGAGTTTTTTTGACCAGGGGTATGTCGCTATACAGCTCGTGGTTAAATCTTCGTCTCCATAGCCCGTCAATGCAAACAGGATCGAAGATTTTTCGAAGAATTTTTCTCTCGAATCGACCAATGATTTCTTCATCCGCTTTTGATTTGGTCCATGCTTCAGCCCATAGAGCCCATAGTAGTTCGAGTGAGGGCTTTACTACTAAATTGCCTTCTTCTGGTACGGTAATTCTTCGTTTGATTTCTGACGAGATGTTGTTGTCAGAGTTAATAGCGGAGCCGAGGTAGACAAAGTCCTATACTACCTCAATGTTATATCTGTCAATGGTGACGTTCTGTCCAATTCCTCTGTAGATGGCGCAGTTTGGAGGGTCTCCGTTTTTGTGGATCGGGCAAACGATGCTGAGATTCCATTCTTCAGGCATACTTTCATCCGACCCGATTTTGCTTTTGAGTTAGTGGATGTTACTTACCAAGCCATTTCCGCCAGCTTTATAAATCTCAGCGGGAAGGCCGTCATTAAGCTTGAGTTTAGATTTTGCTATCCTCACTTTACTTAGGTCGGGTGGTTGGCAGTTTTCGCTGCCGTTGCCAATATTAAATGGTTCTTTCTGCCTGATAGCGGAATGTTGTTCGTCATCGCCGTTTAACAGTCTGCAGAAGTGGTTCTTCACATCCTCAGCATCGACTGTGTCTCAACTACGATATTTCTTTGTTCATCTCGACAGGATTCTGTTCGAGTCTTGTATTCTTGGCATTGACGTTTTACACTTTGGTATTTTTTTTGCTCATTTTTCTTCTTTCTGAAAAGCCTGTGTTCTTCCCTTCTTCTTTCCCTATAGAGCTCAATGGCAGCTCTCGTCTTCACCTGCAGCTTAGCCTTCTAGGCCTCGTTCTTGGCTGCGAGCATCTTTCGGCATTCCTCATCAAACCAGGGGTCTCTTGCTGGTGGCCGCGAGAAACCTAGCACATCAGTTGCGGCTGATCTAATGGCTTGTAGGCATCGTTACCATTGTTCTTCGATATTAGGTGCTGCTGGTATGGTGTAAATCGAGATGTTAAGGGATACGCGTTGCGCGAAGGTCTTGGCGGTCTCTGGCGATTGCAGACTTTCGACATTAATTTTTTTCACAGTATTTCTGGTTTGTTGTGGCGTGGTGGATATCCGCATCCTTGCCTTGGCTGCAATAAGATAGTGGTCCGAGTCGATGTTAGCCCCTCGGAATGTTCGGACATCCAAAATACTTGATGCGTGCCTCTTGTCTATCGCAATGTGATCAATTTGGTTGACTGTTCGTTGATCTGGAGACCGCCATGTTCCCTTATGGATATCGAGGTGAGGAAACCGTGTGCTGGCTATAGTGGCATTTCGTTCCGTAGCGAAGTCAATTAGCCTAAGGCCTGGCATTTATAACAAATCCGCATCCTAATAGTCGCTGTTTGTGCTCACTATAACACGGTCCATAGTAGATGTCACAGTTTTTCATTTTCATGTCTGCTTTTAAGCAGTTTAGGGCTTCCGCTAGTTGTTCGCTTGCACCTCTCCTGTTTAATGTTCTCACATTCCAGGTTCAGATATGAACGTCGTTGTTTGGCAGGGTAGTCCACAATAATATCAGTCCTTTCCGAGGCTATTGGTTGCTTGCGTAACAATGGTTTTTTTTCATGGGTGAGTAGTTAACCCAAAGCACAACCCCCAACCTGGAGGTCCAATTCCAATTTATTAGATACCCCTAGGACACGGGGCCATCAGTATCCCCTACCGGAATGAGCGCTGCCGTTGACCTTTGAGTTCATCCGTCACCATCTCTGTTCAAGGGGCCTGACTTACCCTTGAAATTCCTAGATAACCTGTTGTCCGAATATGTCGAAGCAGATCATCTAGGTTCGGCTGGGACGGCAGACCGGGTATTCATTCCGCGCCACTCTGATAGTGTTGCTGTTTTACGTCTTGTTATCAACACTCACATCCTTTAGCAAGCCTATCCGGTTGGATGAGACCAGTACCCGATGGTTACCACTTGGAGGTAAAAAATAAGCACATTTGATGTGTAGTCGGAGTTGCAGGCGTTGGGCATTGCCAACCCTCATTTTACAATACCCAACCATGTCTTAATTTGTTGCTTTTCCTAACAGCCATTTCTTAGTAATCTGCCATTTTATAAACTTGACTTGACAAAAGTAAGTAAACTAATATTTGGTGTACTCAGTGTACTTAGGTTAGGTTAAGTTTAATGGGCTGTTGACTTCCAATTGAGTCGTCAAACTCGCATAGGCCTACGTGGCCCCATAGCGATACCCCTTATTGTACCTGAAAAGAAAGCTGCGTTAGTGAAGGGAGTTATACTTAGGTGATTTGTGCTGCTCCATTAGCTTCAATGAGGTAGTTGCTCCAATCCGACTTGCAGCAGAAGCTGACGATCCGTGCTGTAGGTGTTGTAGCTATATCCGTCAAGTCCTCATTGTAGAAGCTACCAAGGAGTTTGTTACGGCTGTTTCTGATCGCGGGGCAGTGACATAATAGGTGGACGATGTCCTCCTCGACGTCTGGATCTTAGCACTTCCTGTAAAGTTGGTGTGAGTCAGTTAGGTTAATCGTGTTGGAATGTTTACCCAGCAGATTGTGGCCTGTTATGACTCTCACCGCTATGGCAATAGAAGCTCTTATCAGAGCTATAAGCTTGTTAGATTTGCTTAGTTCCGGCCAAAGGTCTTTAGTATTAATGTTGTATTGTATTATGCCAGAGCTTTTATGGCCGCTTGGCTATCTACGTGATATGTCCAATACTCTAGCCGATTCGGCAGCTTCGAGTATGGCTGGGATCTCCGCTGAGTCGTATGGTAGGTAGGCTGAACAGGGAAGCAACGGGGTTGAATCTTTTCTCTCCCACACTACCGTCGAATGATCATCACTACTGAATTGGGGTAGAATATATAAGTTAATGTTTTTCCTAGCCATGACGCAGCTACGGCATTTAACGTTGGTGCTTTTGTTATAATAAATGTTAAATGATTCGGATTTTAGTCCGCAAATTACCCCTTAAGAGATCCATGGTACCTGAAGGAGGGCTGTGAATTGTATGCACCAGCGCCTAATATCTTTGTATTGATAAACGCCTCGTAAATTGAACACTAATAGCACACAACAAGAATAAACCACTTGGTTTATCTTGAACAATACCCCATGGGATCGTGGCCCATAAAATGCAACATAATGCATTATCTAGTCGGGTTACAGAATATTCTTGTAACGGGTACCAAAATAGATAAGGGATTAAAATCCTATCTCTGTGTGTATTTAGTAGGGCTCAGTATGCGATGCATAGAAGATGCATAGTCCAACCCTTTTGTTGCTCAATCTGGAGTACCTCAAGGAAGTCATTTGGGACCAATTTTATTTATATGTACTTGCAATTAACGATGTAAAAGCCTGTATTCGATATAGCAAAATATTGATATATGCGGATGATATGAAAATTTTCAAATGTGTAGGAGATTTAAACAATTCGCTTTCTCTACAAACCGATTTAAATAGTTTTACCATATGGTGTCTTAAAAACGGTTTGAATCTGAACCCTACTAAGTGCCAGCATATGTCATTTTCACGAAAACGCGCTCCATGTAATTTTAAATATACTCTATCCGGGCACACTCTCTGTCGTGTAGACAGTTTTAAAGATCTTGGTGTTTATTTTGATCCCAAAATGGAGTTTAATAAACACATTAACGTTATCGTCAATAAATCCAACTCTATGTTAGGATTTATAAAAAGGTGGTCAAAAGAGTTTAATGACCCATATGTCACTCTTTCACTCTATAATTGTCTAGTTCGCCCTCACTTGGAGTATGCCTCACAAGTTTGGACACCCTTCTATGTAGTTCATTCGAATAGAATTGAATCAGTCCAACGTAAATTCATAAGATTTGCTTTGAGAGGACTTTCATGGGATGATCTACACAATTTGCCTCCGTATAGGTGTCGAATTAAACTGCTGCAACTATTGCCTTTGTCTCAACGTAGACTTAACAATGACATGGTTTTGTTAAATACAAATACAATTTTTTGGCGCAACAGGCTCGTTAGTACCCAGGGCCTAGCTTTCTCACAACCATTCATGTGTGCGTGTGTACTTCTTGCACGATGGCGAGACCTCCTGTTTTATGCCGACTCCGAACGGCTTAAGTTGAGATAAGCTATTCTTGACAATTGATACTACTCGGATGATTTGTCAGATCATCACGAGAGGAGGGCCAGTGAAAAATCATTTAGGTGTTGCTACGGCTGGGTATTGAACCCAGACCTCCTGCGCGGCAGTTCATCGCACTAACCATCGCGCCACTGAGCCCTCAGGTTTTGTTACACCAACTATTATCAGGACAAATTGATGCTCCTGATCTTTTAAGTGCCATTGGTTTTAATACCCGGGGAGGTTCCTACAACCAGCGTAGATTAAATATATTACATATACCTAATCATAAACAGAACTATGGTATGCATGAGGCCATTAGTCGTATGAGTAGGGTATACAATAAAAATAACGATGTAGTTGAACTACATGTTAGTAAATGTAGTTTAAAAAATACTCTGCGAAATTGTATGCTAGAGTCGTAATAAGTGTATGTAAAATTGTTATATAGCTAAATTGTAATTTCATCGTTTACTGATTTTGTTAGTGTTGTCAAACTTAATAACTTCTATGTTCTGTTATGTCCCACTAACAAATGCACTAAATGATGAGCCTGTGGATGCATATTATATGCTGTGGCAAATCTCTGCTCGTAGATGCTGCTTGTATTAAGCTCGCTACGACACAGATCTGATAGTGTTAAAAAATAGAAAATACTGTAGATAATAATTTAGTATATACGAACATACTTTTTGGAATAAAGATTAGATTCATTCTGAAACTGAAACGGAGTATTTCTCTCACCAACCCTTGCACCCACCTATTTGACGTCCTACAGAGCTTTTTAGCTTTTGGATCAACTCTTGAATCTATTCGCTTGCGAGTCAAAGCGGGTTAAAGGTTTTAACGGGAAGTTGTGGCACCTTACCTTTCCAGCACACATTACAGGGCAATGTCGACTCGGAATCTGGCTAGGTGGAGGAGTAGGTTGGCACTAGCCGACCTTTGCAGGTATTCGCTTGCCGATCAGAAGCACCCGCCAATTTCGTTGATATTGCCTCGGCAGCTGCGGGAGCTCCCCCGGTTGTCGCGGAATCTACTACCAGATTGGCCGGATTCGACGGTCGGCTTGCTTCTTATTGGTCACATTTCGACATTTCGACAGGCAGTCCTCAGGAGGCAAGCGCTCTTGCAAACTCACGATGGTGTTGCTTGCGACGATTTTCCTGCGCGATGTTATTTAAACGTCTAATAGCACGTTTCGCGTTTCTCCTGCTGTTGCCGCTTAGCCCCGAGGCTAGAGAGATTGTGTCTGCGTCCCCCTGTATGTGTCTCACGGTCGCGTTGAGACAAGTTTCGTTCGTGGTATTAACGGATTCTGCCGTAGCGTTTGAATCGTCCAGATCCATTTCCATTGCTGTAGTCGTTGCCGTCGCTCGTCGACTTATCCACAAGAGATTTCTCCCTTGGGTTACCAGCCGACAATGGCTTATACCCCACCACGGTATCACTTGAGGTGTCCAGACTTATACCCATAGAAGAGGCCGTAACTTCTGCCATCTTATCCGCAAGGGATTTCTCCCTCGGGTTGCCAGAAGACATTAGCTTGACCCCTGCGCAGGACCTAGCAGGTCCCGGCAGAGATTGACGATCAGGATTAGAGTTCCTTTCACTCAACTCCACCGGAAGTCTACGCACTGCATGCGAAACTGTAGGGACACCAGTCGTACCCTTTTTCGCTAAGGGTTCGTCCTAATTCGCGGTCACGAAGTTGCTTGAGATGGAGCTACATCATCCTTTTAAAGTTCATCCTCTCTAAGATTGATCCCCGCTTCATCTTCAGATACCGACTTATCAATGCCGATCTCTATAATGTTTAAATATCTTGTGCAGAATCTTTTTCAAAATACTTAACCGTTTGACCAAAAATAACGTTTTTATAATAACTGATCTCGGTAATGGGCGGATTTTGCTCTGAAGCCATGTACAAGGATCGTATATAGAAATTATATTATCCTAGCTTAATATTTAAAATCAATGACGTACAGACTGACGGACGAGACAGACGCTAGGCTCTTGGAAATTTTGTACCCGGAAACTTTTACTATCTGTGAACAGGTACATATATTCTCAACAAGAAGTCATAAAATTAAAGGTTAACTAAGAAACGACCGTTGAAATTTCCCAAGATCAAACAAATTTGGGCCCAGGCATCACGAACAGCTTCGATGAAATTGTCGTTGTCTACAAATTACGAGATAACCATGTCCAAACGTTTTCGATTGTGTTTTAAGTCCTGTGAATACGGCGACCATGGCAAAAGTTCCCCGTCTTCTGATTGAATCCAACTTCTAACAACCCTGGAAGTGTGGATGAGGGCATTGTCTTGTTGGAATATCGAAGGCAAGGGTCCTAATATGTTTTTCACTTTTAGAATTACACCTTATGTACGGCTGTGATGTCTTGCCAAAATAAGCTACTTTCTTAGATCATGGAAATAAAAGTTGTTGATACACCGCTGTTGACCCTTATTTTAGTCACTGGTAGAGTAGAATTTGAAGCAATTCGTAAATTAACCGCTTTTCTTGCAGTGTTTTTGCTTCTGCCATGCGTCGTTTTTGATTTTTCTCAAAGTGCTGTGGATCCGCAAGACAATTTCCAACAGTTATAAAGTTATGAAGAATAGATTGCAAAATGTATGACCTCATCCTAGCGATCGCCAGTATTTATCTACCTAAATTATTTCTCTATGTTACAAACTATGTCTCATAACTAATATACCGCGTAGGTATAGGTATTTAAGGGATTTAAGATTTATCTAAATTATATTAATATGTATAAATCAATATTCAAATACATATTGGCACAGTTGCAAATATATTAGTACAATAGAATGAATGACATGAAGTAACGTTTTGTGCCAAATCGGAAGGGCTGAGTTTGTTGTGTTAAGCTTTGACAAGCATGATCATTTAAGAAATTAATCGAGTGAGTGGAGCTGTGGAATTATTTTTATCAATTGTGTTGCTAGTTATTCAATCTAAGAAACTCATCATTTTAACACAACTACCGCTAGGCTTATAGTACATTTCCCTAGATTATTAGTTTGTTTTTAATAACCATTAAATGCTAAAAATTTATTTTTTTTTATAGTAATATAGATATATTCCTTCCTTCATTTTTATTATCTAATTATTGAAATTATCTTTTTTCACTGTAAACAAAATATAAAATTTCTTTTAAACATTACATGTAAACACCAACATGTTTTAATTGACTTCCTTATTTCGAATACAATGCAACAGTTCGTTGTATTGGCACGTGATGAATGAATTGAATTCATTCATATATTGCGCTTTTGCTATTTTTAAGTTTTCTACGTATTGCCATTTACATACAATCAAGGGTAAATGTCTCTAAATTGTATCATAAGAGGTGTTTGTTATTTAAGAATTCGAAGATCCTAGTCTGCTAAGAACTGCAAACTGGAAGATATAGTATAAATGGCGGCGGTTGTTGATTTAGAAGGTTTACTCTATAAGAAAAGAAATTTTGTTTATGCGTTTGTTCGTCATCGTTTATATACGGTATTCAAAAATTCGGTAAGGAAAATTATTTTGTTTAAATAATACCGCAAATCAAATTAATAGGTTTATTTCTTTAATTTCTACACGTTGATACTATTTCGAAATTTAATTATTTACTCCGTGCGTTGCGTTGGATTTTTAAGAATGCCGCTTAAAGGTGTTTTACAAATCAAACGGTCATCAATACAAAATATATTTACAAACAATTAAAAAGTTTATTTCAGTCTAAATGACATTGGAATTTAGATATAATTTCCATGTAGTCTTAGAATATTTTGAAACGTTTAAATAAATTTGTCAAACAAATTAAGTGATTTATGTGAGAAAATTATAAATAAAAATTAACAAAGTTTTTAATTAAGTACTGATTTATTGGGTTTATTTAAAAAGTCAACACTGTCATAAAGTATACACTCAGTGTCCAATCTCCAATAATGTAAGAGGACATTATACTTTATATAATTAGTGTAAAAGTCATACGCATAGATCTTAGACTATGATACATTATCGGTTTTCTTCGAAATCATTATAAATCATATATATTTAAATGTACCTACCATGATTTTAAAAGAAAAACTGAGGAGAGTTGTTGAAGTTTACCTTTCGGGGAATTTTTCTATAATTTTTACTAATTATAAGAATAGCTCGTGATATTGGGCTTACTGAACATGTGATAATGAATTTTGTAAAAAAAAATACAGAGGATTGCAAAAGTTTTAAAACCATAAGTCAAAAGGTCATACGGTCCTAGCTTCAGCGCCGTAAAGTTCGGTCGTCCAAAATACTTGATGCGTGCCTTTGTCTCTCCCAATATACTCAATTTGATTGACTGATTGTTTTTGGGGATTTCGCTAAATGATCGGCCGCCTTTTTTTTTTTAATTTCTAACATTCCATGTGCAGATACGAATGTCCTTTTATTTTTTTATCTTGGCCGTCAAGACACAGATTCTCACATTCCTATTTATGATTCAAACCTATATGATATTTCAATTTAAGAGGTTGTAATTGTGCAAATAAAGGTCTTTTTTTTCAATTTAACAGACAATATAATATAGTTTTGTATGAATGCTTTAGACTCCGAAACCACGGAACCAAAGTGATCCACATTGTGGTTTGGTCAAAATCGGTATTTATTTTTGATGCCTCATAACTCACCCGATTTACAAGCACATAATTGTATGAAATTTAATTTAATTTGTTTTTCTCTTTAGATAATTCGAGTACAAAATTCCGAAGGCATTAAAAGAATTGATATATCACCAAAAGATAGTATTAAAGATCTTTATGACGTCATACGAAATTCTATGAAAGTTGATGAGGGCTTTGCACTTTTTAAGGAACGCAACTTTACAAAGGAGGTAAATCTATAGTAATACATTGGTGTATATTGGTTTACGCATGTTTTTCTGCAGTTAATGCCCAGTCGCACACAAACAGTAAATACTAGTTTAAAACATGGTGATATGGTTTATCTGAAACAAATTGCTGGGACTTCAAGGGTAATACTCTGAAAATAATAAATAATAGCACACATTTAAAAAAAAGATTAAATTTACAGAGGGCCAGTGCGACTGTAATTGACTTTCCGCCACAGACCTCAGCTGTTCATAGCAGCAATCTTTCAAATATAAATGCAAAGAAAGATGTCGAAGAAGACGAGATCGACGTGATACTTTCTAAAACTGATGGTAGAATCGAACGTGGACGTGACACCAAACTGTATAAAATAACATAAGCACAAATGTTTCTTTATTTTTACAAAATTCCACAATTTTATATAGGTGCCGGCACAATTTGAATGGATGTTGCGTTCACTGCTCTCCCATAGAACCCTATGATGATGCATATCTTAAAGAGCAGAAAATCAAACATTTGTCTTTTCATTCGTTCATTAAAAAGCAAACCTCAGGCATAGATCGAGGCAAGTATGTTGCTATAGATGACATAAATTGTCGCATAAAACCAGGTTGCCGGGAGCATCTACCATGGCCTAAAGGTATCTGCTCAAAGTGTCAGCCATCTGCGATTACTTTGAATCGTCAAATCTATCGTCATGTCGATAATGTAATGTTTGAGAACACAACTATCGTCGAAAGATTTCTTAACTATTGGCGATCAACTGGCCACCAGAGAATGGGATTTTTATATGGTACATATGAGGTACACAGCGATGTACCTCTTGGTATAAGAGCAAAAGTAGCTGCTATTTACGAGCCGCCTCAAGAGTCGACCAGAGATTCCATTAAATTATTAGAAAACGAAAGCATGGTTGACGTTGATAATGTCGCCAAAGCTTTAGGATTACAAAAGGTCAGTGAATTGAACTTTATAAATTAAATATAAAAATGATTTGTTTTTGTACATGTAGGTTGGGTGGATTTTTACTGATCTCATTACTGAAGATCCAGCCGCTGGTACAGTGAAACAAATTCGTGGAATAGAAACGCACTTTCTTACAGCACAAGAATGCATAATGGCAGGTCAACTACAAAATAGTCATCCAAATCCATGCAAATATTCATCTAATGGCATTTTTGGATCAAAGTTCGTAACCATATGTGTAACTGGTAATATTTGAGAAAATCATATAACGTCGTATTTTATTAAATCTTGTTCATTAATAGGTGACACGACCAAACAAGTTCACATGGAGGGTTACGCTGTTTCAGCTCAATGCATGGCATTGGTAAGAGATGACTGTTTAATACCAACTAAAGATGCTCCAGAACTTGGCTACATACGAGAATCAACTGATAAACAGTACGTCCCTGATGTGTTTTATAAGGTAAGTTTGGTATAAATGTTTGCATTTTGTATTTAAATGAGGAAAATCAAATATTGTTTTTGATTTTATGAATGGACCAAATAAAACAGCAGAATGTGCATAATATTATTTAGTTTCCCTAGAATGCTGTCAAATCGTGGCCGCAGCGAATTTGATAATTATCTAATTATACAAATCATTTAAAGTAACCTGATTACGAAAATTTAGAAGCAATTTGAGGATGGATATTCGGTCCGTGAGGTTTTTTTTAGGTAACTCGTGGATAATTTCGTGTCACCCTTACAACGTGTTTTGCTAAGCGTATATATATACTTCGAACAATTAGGAATTAAACCAATATTTACCATATCAAGCCAAGTTCGTCTGAGTCGATTTACAGGAGGTTCTTGGAGATATTGGCGGAGTCAGTTTTTTTTTGACATCTTCCATACTATAGCATTTTTAACTTTCTCTTACAAAGAGAAAGATATTGTTTTCGTGAAAATTTTCGACCTCGAGATTTTGATTGATTCTAACATTACGATGATAGCGGAGCCTAAAAAAGTGGTTTTTGGAATTCCGTCCGTCGGTCCGTCGGTCCGTCGGTCCGTCTGTCCGTAATGGTCTCCCCAGCCTAAACGGCTTGACCGATTTTCTTCAAACTTCGTATCCAAGTTTGTTTTGGTCATAATTCTAGGCCATTTTTTTTGTTTGCTTTTAGCCATGTTAATAACGGTACCTGCCATATAAAAATTACACATAACCTCAATTTTCTCGAAAACGGCTCTAACGATTTTGATTAAACTTTATATATACTATAAGCATATTAGTTCCAACAAAACTGCATACCCAGTTTTTTCAAGAAAATCCATATAACGGATTTTGCCATTTAGGCCATATAAAGAAAATTGTTAATTTCTCGCAAACTACTATGTCAAATTGAATGAATTTAATATATATACTACTATTATAGCTTGAAACAATTCCACATAATTAGTTTTGGCCCAAATATCACTAAACGGAATTTTCAGTTTTGGCCGATAACGGAAAATCATTATTATTCACATTGACATCGATTCCTTCAAATTTCGGAATAAAAATTCGGATAAATACATTTCGACATTATTTATATCATTTAAGCATCAATAATCAAAATGCTTATGATTTGATCTAACGCCCAACTTGCTGTGAAAGAGAAAGTTGCGTACGACCCAGTCGTGCACCCACCACTCGTTTTCTTTATCGCCGCATTATTTGTTTTTTTTTTTTAATAAAAACAACCGAAACGATTAATTTAAATTTGCAATTGTCAACCCCGTTTTCATCTGTGAAAGAGAAAAACAAACAAAGAGTTCCAAAACAAAACCGAATTAGTCAACTCGTGTTATACACATGAAATACGAAAGTCATACAACTCAGGTTGATTTTCATACACAAAATAAAACCGAGTTGTAATGTTCGGCTCGTTTTTGTTTTGTCTTTCGTGTTAACCCGAGTTATCAATCAACTCGAGTTGACAAATCACTAATCTTAAATGGCTCAATAAATTGATCTCGGTTAATAGACCCACATTAGCCATACATCATCATCACTGGACACTGGCTAATAGGCTTCACTTGGTCTTTAGCAGAATCTGTGTTGACAAAGAAAAATAAGTAAAAAGTCGTCATCTTTTGTGTTCACCATCGAACTGAATCTATGCGATTCAACCAAACTGGAATTTGAAAACCTCCAAAATTGTTTCGGAGCTCAGGAATGTTTTAAATGATAAGTATTGGGACACCCCTAAACATCAAGCGGTATTACAATGCAACAAATTTGCTAAGAATGTGCAACATGCTCATCCAATTAGCGTTGTTCTTAGCTTTCTACTTATGCGGGCCACGTAAGGCGAAGTCTTCTTCTACTACGTCTGGTGTCTGGCTGTGATTCGAAGACTCTGCGAGTTGGAGTATTGGTGTCCACCGCTCTACATGGCCATCTTAAACATTCAATGCGAAGTATTTTTTTTTACAATGACGAGCTCGTATAGCTCTTGGTTGAATCTTGTTCTCCATAACCCGTCAATACAAACGGGACCGAAGAATTTACGAACAATTTTTCGCTCAAAACGACCAAGGATATTCATTTGATACGGTATATGCTTGGTGCCGTAGTCCTAGAATAGGATTCAATTGAGGGCTTTATTACTAAATTGGTTTCTTAGCCCTAAGAAACTGCGGTTTACAAAAGTAATTCTTTGTTTGATTTCTGACGATATTTCGTTGTCAGAATTAATAGCAAAACCGAAGTAGACAAAGTCCCTTGATACATACAAGTTGTATCTATTTTTCCAGCACGATTTTAACATTGTACTTCGGTAATCGCTCATAAGGTTTGTCCAGGAGTTCGTTGAAGCAGTCCTTAGCATTGCCATTTTTCCCACCGGAGTGTGACCACATATGTTGGCAAATTTGGCCTGTCTTTTATAATTTAATGGCAGTAATGTCTGCTTTGTAGCAGGTAATGACTTGCGCTATCTTCGGCTGCAACTTTTTTGTTAAGTATTCTAACATTTCAGGTACAGATGCGAGCGTCGTGTCCTTTTTATATCCAGCATTATCGTCAACAATATTAACATTCCTTTCAGATGTTTTTATTTTCGTAACAACATGGTTTTTTCTTGATTGTTAACTCAAAGCACAGCCCCAAACTGAAGAGCCAATTCCAAATTATTGGCACATGGACACGGTGCCATCATCATTCACTACGGGATTCAGAACTACCGTTGACGGCTTATCCGCCACCCTCTTTGTTCAAGGGGTCTGAAATTCTTATTAACCTGTTGTCCGAATGTCAGACCATCTATTGTTGGTTTTTTTTACTGTGTATACTCAATTCGCCAGTCGTATTCGACATACAATTCTAAATTGTAGGTGCCGCGATTGTGCAAGAAGTGCAGACGCACACATGAACGGTTGAGAGTAAAATCTAGGTCCTTTGTTTTGTAGAAATAAATACACCATCTACGAATGCTGTTTTTAATGAACTGGGTTGCACCTTCTTCAGTACATAATTTACGACTAGTAGCTAATAAAGTAGTACCACTGGGTACACTTCTTGTTGACTTTGTCGATTTGTTTCCTTAACTTCCTTCAATACCCTTGACGATCAGTTAGATTTATATTACTTCGAATACAATGCAAACGTGGGGGTGAAAATTTCCTTTTGGTAAGAACATTACATTTAATCAGTAGGTTGAAGTAGGTTAATTTTTGATGCAGTAAGATTTTTTTAATTAAAATTTCAATTATGCTTACTGAACCATCTGTCGTATAATATTATTTTTATGTTTAAATTTTCTCTCCGATCGATTTTTTTCATGAACTATGGAATTTCGAAAACCCACCAAATGAACGAACAAATATTAAAATTTTCTGAAACCACTCATTCCGCATTCACAATCAGTCAATACCATACACTCAGTTTGCAACACAATCACTACTCTGCGCATGCAGAAATGTGTTATGTGTGGACCCTATTATAGTGGTCTATCGAATTCATGGCGCGCTTCTTTTATTTTGTTAAGCACTTAAAACACTTTTGCCGAGGTGACTGACACAGATAATATAGTTTACATATTATCATTATTGTTAGTAACCTCAGGCAGCTCACCTGGAGTTTTCTTTTGTCTGAGAGAACTGGACAAGAGCAGGTAAGTAATACTTTCCTCCTCTTTTTGTCCAAGCAGCTTCTACAGAAGTCATTGCTAAAGAGGCCTAGTCTTTTTGCGTGTATGCCTATAGGGCAGTGTCTTGTAATGACACCGATTAGGGTGTTGATGTTTGATCTTTTCAGCATTGTCAAGCAGATGGAGCGCTTCTTATTATAGTAAGAACAGAGTTGCCTGGATATTTGACACGTCTGCAGTTTGCTTTCTTCATCGCATCCAGCTTGGTCTGTTATTTACATGTAGCGAGGGGCATGCCTAACATATCTACTGGGGGTAGGATATCAAAGGTAGTGCCCTGTCTGGTAAGCTCATCTGCCTTGCAGTTTCCTGGAATGTCTCTGTGGCCGGGCACTCAGAAGAGGTGAATGGGGAAATGCTCTGCCATCTCATTAAGAGATAGTCGACATTCGTGGGCTGATTTCGTGTTTAACGAGGTGGATTCCAGGGATTTTATTGCAGCTTGGCTGAAGATGATAATATACTTCGTGGATATTACATTCCTTTTCAGCCAGGACAAGGCATCTTTAATTGCCATGATTTGCGCCTGGAAAACGCTACAATGATCGGGAAGGCGAAAGGTTATGAATCTCGGAGAAAACTCCTCCACCCACTCCAGATTTTGTTTTAGGCAGATCCGTATATATTTGAATCGAGTTATTGGTTCCAATCGTATCCGACTACCATTCAAGGCGACTGGGTATGGTTGTCCTAAAGTTATGCTCAAAACTGAGTTAGGTAGTGGTGTGGTCGGGTTTTCTGTAATGTAAAGGTGATTCAGAATCTTTGTGTGTTCACCTTGAGTAGGTATCCATTTTGACGAGGC
The DNA here is from genome assembly GCA_932526625.1 of Rhingia campestris. Classification (NCBI taxonomy): domain Eukaryota; kingdom Metazoa; phylum Arthropoda; class Insecta; order Diptera; family Syrphidae; genus Rhingia; species Rhingia campestris. The sequence continues at coordinate 57,202,504 of OW052183.1, forward strand.
TCTCAGTCTCATAGCTGGGGGCACTAGATGTAGGATTACATCTAGGGCTGCGGAGGGGGTTGTTCTTAGAGCTTCGCTAATACATATGCAAGCTAATCTTTGAACTTTACCTAGTAGGTTGCGGTTGGAGGATGTTTATAAAGCCATCCAACAGACTATGGCACCATACAGGAGTTAGGTCTAATGATAGGCACGCAAAGCCAGAAAAAGATATGTAGTTGCATACCCAATTTCTTTCCGATGGCCTTTTCCAGTTTAATTTCTTATCAAAAACCAAACACAAGTATTTGACTGATTCTGAGAACTTGAGACAGGCGACATTAAGTTTGGTAGAATCAATGTGCGGAACTTTGTATTTCCTGTTAAAAAGACCTATCGTTTTTTAGGGTTTGCGCCGAGTCCACATCTGGCGGCCACTAGATTCCAGATAAGAGGAGACAGGACGCCCCCTTATGAAGTGCCACAGCTAACAGATCTACGTGCGGATGAGACGCCAAGATTTGTATTAATAATTCTTCCTATGAGTAGCTGATTTATTAGCACTCCCAACGACATCAACATTTAAATCCGAAAGTGCATTAGTAATTGCTTCTACCTTAACGTTGTTAAAGGCTCCTTTATATTAAGAAAGCAACCATAGTATACTCTATTGCTCTCAGTGAGTTTTCGATGATAGATACGAGTGAGTGAAGCGCTGTCTCAACCGACTTCCCCTTGCAATATGCATGCAGGGAGTTGGAGATCCTTTGGATTTTTGTGAGAGCTCTTAAAGGAGAAAGCCTGAAAGCCTATAAATTCTACGTGAATGGTTATGATTATGATTTCGACTTCCACACATATCCACTTTATATTGTTGGGCTCTTGTTAAGGAATTGCACAAAGGGTTCATAAGTAATGCTCATAATTGTTTAAAGTCGAAAATAGCTACATTAAGCCAGCGTGAACAAAACGTGGTTTTAATTTTTTGACGAAATTCGTATTCGTCCAGACCTGACCTACAATATAAGAAATAATGTTGTTGATGGCTACGAAGATCTCATATCAGAAAGGAAACCGAAATATGTATTTTTATTGTGAATTTGTTATTTGTTAATTGGAAAAGCTTTCTGAATTATTTTGTTTTTGAAGTGGAATAAAGGCTGAAAACTTAAAAGAAATAATAGAGGCCAATTTAAAAACTTGCCAAGAACTCGGCCTCAAAGTTCACGCTACTGTTTGTTATCACGGCCCTAACAATAGTAAATTTTATAATTTATTGAATGTGTCTGAGCATAATTCGTATTATTTACAACAGCAAAACAATTTACCGTTTATACGATTTTCCTTTTTTAATAATAAGGGTATTCATGCAACGTCGCAATTTTATTACGTGCGAAAGATTACGACGACGTTTCATGAACGACCATAAAACTGCACCACTAAATAATGCAGTAACCCACTGAATTCAATCTAATTTTAGTAATTTATTTATTGATAGAAATTAGTTACTATTATTCTCTTTCCGTTCTCGATAATTCCAGTTAAGCGCACACGTATGATGTGTGAAAGTGACTTTGTCAAAATAACATTTCAAAAGCTTACAACGTTTACCATCTCAGTTTACGCACTCAATTCCTGTGAGAAAATTCCGATATCGTTGGAAAAGATTTCCCATACAAATTTTGACAGTTCATTTATCACGTCGTAATTTTATCAAGTTTATAACGTTTACGACGACTTTCCGACGTTGCATGAATACCCCTAATATTTTTTAGAAATCTGTTACCGAAATCAGGTTTGGAACGCTGGCAAAAATTATTTTACGTTTTCAAAGGAATTTACTGTTAACAATGTGAAAATATTGTTAAGACTTGTTTGAAATTCACTAGTGCTCACTTAGCTACAAATGGCTTTAAAAAAATGAGCGTAAGTTTAGCAACCCAAGTATTCAGTAGGACATCAGCTGGTGCTTTCAAAACGGCTCATCAGCTTTATTGTTTGCAATACCCCTCAGAGATAGTTCAAGCAACTCAAATGCTTACCATCAAAATTTATGATCTTTTTGACAGCATAAAATTCTATTCAATATTTTGAAATGTGGAGTGAAAGTGGGAAGTGCTGCATCCAATTACATAAAAGATATTTTGAAGTATTTGAATGGAATACAAATTTCAGACGAAGAAACTTTTGTTTGAAGGGATTAGAACAGATGTTTAATGGGGTCAAATTGATAAGCGAGGATGTAGCTAACGGGTCATTCCCTAGGCACATTACTTATTTACTAAGAAAATTCACCAAGGCGTCCTAGAAATTTCGTTTTCTGCTATTCGCATAAAGGAAGCCAATAATAAAAATCCCTTAGTTAATGAATTTAATGTCATCTTATCAAACATCCTTTGATCTAACGGTTCTACTTTTACACCATTGGGTAACTCCGATGATGATTATGCTGAATTTTAAATATTAAACTGTCTAAACCAATTCAACCCGTCTGAGTTTTTTATATTCTCGAAAAACTTTACGCAAAATTGTGATTTTGACAGTCTTTTTGGCACCTGCTGCTGAGTTTTTCAGCATATAAAAGTTTAATTTCAAAAAAATTCATATACGTTTTAAGCTCGTTCTCACATGAAAATTATAAGAAAACGATGGCGTTGGAATGCATTAGACAAACAAATTTAAGGGATCCTAGTTGCTTTATTTTGCTCTTCTTGTTCTATTACGAAAACAAAGTTCCTGGCGATCGAACAAAATAATTAAAAGGAAACATTGGAAAATTCTCAGCAAAAGGTGTACTGAATCACAAGAAGTAAGATTTGAAATATGACAGAGAGATGGTCCATAGTTATACCTATATCGGCACCTTATCATTCATAATCATTATACATTATCGACGATTACGAAAATAAAAATAAAAACAAATACGTAATAAACATACGTACATACCTACCCTAACTACCCAGAAAATCAGTTTTTTGTGATTTTTTTTTATTTTTTTTTGTTCTTGCACATTCATCATTTTACCGCACCACATGAACCCATGAATTTAGTTCGAACAAAAGGATGGAACTGGGACGTAGTAGTAAAATCCAACTGACTGAAAATGTGTCATATTTTGTCCATCACCGTGCGATATATAAACGGTGTTTTTTTTGAGGTATAGAAATTTGAAATGGAATAAAATATATAAATAAAATTGACATGAAATCTACTTTATTCGAAAGATAATATTCTGGCATTATAATTTAAATATGATTTCTGGCTCAGACGTAGTCTAATCTGGAGGTCCAATTTCCGATGAATTTTTCCAATTTTTTTTTGTGGCCGTATATCGGGAATAACGCGGCGAATGTTGTCCTCCAAGTGGTCAATCGTTTCGGGTTTATCGGCGTAGACTACCGACTTCACATATCCCCACATAAAATAGTCAAGCGGCGTTAAATCGCAAGATCTTGGAGGCCAATTTACGAGCTGTGTGACATGTTGCGCCGTCTTGTTAAAACCACAGCTCCTGCATATCATGGTTGTTTAATTGATGAACGAGAAAGTCAGTAATCATGGCTCTATAGCGGTCACCACTGATTGTAACGTTCTGGCCAGCATCGTTTTTAAAAAAGTACGGACCAACTATTCCACAAACCCTAGCACACAAAACAGTCAGTTTTTTGTGGATGTAACGGTGTCTCAACATACACTTGAGGATTATCATCACTCCAAATACGGCAGTTTTGTTTATTGACGTAGCCATTCAACTAAAAGTGAGCTTCATTTCTAAACAAAATTCGCTTATGAAAATTGGGATCAACGACAATCTTGTGTTGGGCCCATTCACCCAATCTACGCCTAGCTAGGTGATCCTTTGGCTTCAATTCTTGCACGAGTTGGATTTTGTAAGCACGCAAAGATCTTCCGCAAAATCTTTAATAAAGTGGGTGGACACATCCATTCCTGTGCACGATGGATTCGGGTCTTCCTTTACGCTACGCTCAACAGCAGCAATGACTTCTTCTGTGAGCACTGTACGCCATCTCTGTGGATGCGTATTACTGTTAGAGTAAAAGTGGTGCAAAAACGTTCCATACTTAATCGAATTAATTGCTCATTGACCGTAATATGGGCTGGACGTAGTGCGCGATACGTATTTCGACCAGAACAATGATTTTCAAAATAAATTTGCACAATTTGGAAGCGTTGTTCAGACGTCAGTCTATTCATGTTGAAATGACAAACCAAACTAACTTGAAAGCTGATAAAATAGTGTTGCAAACTAAAAGTTCTTTACCTCTAAAAAAACACCCTTTATTATCTGTGTTACTAAGTTTATGGCTAATAGCTTTCTTAGTCTCACCGATGCAACAGAAAAGTAAGCTTTGTAAGTTAGCTACCCCATTTTACTTTTCCAATTTTTCCACATATGATATAAAACTCGCCTTACCGATAAAATATTTTATTTATATTATACATATTAAACATTTACGTACACATATTTTATTTGCTAGTACACCCTTCTTGTTTATGTATATACGATTTTTAAGTTAATTTAGAATGTAATGTTTGCTTGGATTTTTGTTGGTTATATACATTTAAGTAAATTCGTTTTCCAAGGTAATATTTATTTATTTTGATTCTGTTATAAATTAAATAAAAAACAATGGAAGTGATTTTATAAAAAAAATACGTTTTTTTGAGAAAAAAATCACTGAGACTTTTTTAATTCTTTAAATTAGTAGACCTGAATATATTCAGGAAATCGGGAGTTATCAAACAAATGACGGTAGCCTCTGTATAAATAAATATTCATTATATTGCCTCATAGAAGCGTTCATCAATTTGTACCAAATATATTTCGCTCTGGGATTGTCCATTATAGAAACTATCTCTTTGTTTGTTTAATTTTCAATTGAAAGAAGTTGATATGGGAGAAATATATTTTTTTCTATAAATTAGACATATAATACGTTGAACCATTCAAAGCAATTATTTTTCATAATAGTTTTATTTATTTAACTTGACATTATTCATAATGCTTGTACTGATTATGAATTGAATGCACCGATTTGTTAGTTTTCAAAGTTTGAATATACCAATTTAAAATATTTACTTTAATTTAAATTTAATCTTAAAACTATGTCGTGCTTAAATTACGTTGTTCATTTAAGAAACTATTCGAAATCCTTTCTCTATCGCTTATACGTAAACCAATCGCCTTTACAAACTTTTATCGCATTCTTTTTTTTTGTCATACATTGTGACTGATGTCATATTTTGACCGTTAATATCTAGTTTTATTTTAATTCGATTTTATTTACAGAAGAAATATTTTTTTTTTAAAAAAACCTTCGGCATTTTGGTGGGCTTTAAAAAATTCAATTGCGTTGTCTAGTTCTGGTTATGTTTATATTGTTACTCAAAAGGTGGATGTGGATGATTAATCCTAAAAATAATGAAGCTTAGGAAATAAATAAAGTAAAGCATTAAGCCCTTGCAATTTCAATTAATATTTAAAATTTATTTCTGGTCAAAATCAAATTTATTTATTTATTATAATTATGAGTAGGTACTTACTTAATGTAAGCCTTTCAGTTGCGTCAAAATAAAATTGGAATGAACCTATGCAGGTGCAAATATTATACTAAAAGGAACCTTCAATTGCTTTTATATCTTTAAAAATAAAGCCCAAAATGTTTTTTTTTTTCTTCGAATACATAACATCTAAATGCGAACTTACAAATACAAATTTTGCTTCGAATTAATTCCTGCCGGGTTGACTCGTAATAATTTTAGGTATCCAATTTTTTTTAAATCAATATAAATGAAACTTTACCTAAAAGTGGTTACATATCTACAATTTTCGTTTTTGTAAAATTAATTGTCTTTCCAGTTGTTGTCGTAAGCAAGCATCCCTAATGTTTTTTTAAATACAAGGAGAATTGCACTGTAGCTATATTAGCCACAAATAAATATTTACTCTTTTAATTTATAATAAGAATTAGACGGATATGAACTTTTTTATATATCTATATATCGAATGTTGGTGTAACACCTTATATTTACACGCAAATACATACAAATAACAGTGATGTACTTTTTATAAAAACATATCATTTGTATTATGTATGTATTTCTTAAAAGAATATAAATAATATAATATAATTGTAATTTCATTGCACTTGACCACACATTTTCCTTTGCTATTATTGATTTTGGCTTGATGCAAATGTTAGCCAATTGATTTCGTTTTAGTACGAAAATATACAACAAAGTAATTTTATATTTTTATATAAATATTTTCTTACGAAATATTTATTTATTTTTGCATTAGCAAATTTTTGTGGAACGGATTTCTTTCTTGTGTATTCACTATTATGTGATCGGAAGTTGATTGAATTCTTAATAAGTTTTATTAATATGTATGTATTTTTTTCGTATAAATTTCAGTATTCTTATACAACAAGTTTTTATATATCTTATTCATTTTCATAATTGACTTCGTCTGTTATATCTCTCATACATATTATGCTTAATCGTGCAAATATTGGTTCTTTCTGTACTATGGTTATAATCTATTAGAAAAATATATTTCGAATCATTTAATTTTCAACCTTTTATTATTCAAATAATCTTGTTTCTTTTTCTCTTAATTATGTATTTTCCAAAACTATGTACATATCATCCTAACAGACACTTTTTTGAGTGTACATATTATTTTAGATTTGTTTTACTTTGGTGGTTTGTTTTATTTTCCAGATCTGGTTTTATCAATACAATTTAAGAAAGTACATAAACTCAACCTCGTTTTAACCAAAATAAAATGACAAATTGTTGTTAAAAAAAATGTATTTCAGTTTCATGAAAGAAAAAAATATTTAAAGTATACATTTTATGAAGCCATTAATATATAGCTTCAGATCGTCAACTTATTACATGAAATGATTTGATTTACAATATAATATTTATCGTTCGAAAAGATATTTAGGTTTAGATACCTATCTTTATAAACATGAAAAAAAAACGAATGCCCCCTTTGGACAGAATGGGTTCAGTTAAAGTTTTTTCCGTAGCGTGGATGTGGACCATTTAAGCTACAATATCTTTTATAATATGTTTTTTCTGAAATCAAGACATATCCGTTGGATATATGCATGTGTAAATGTTGTAAAAATGAGAAGACAGCGAATGAAACAAATCTGATGTATAATTTAAGACCATAAGGTCTCGTACCAATTTTCATCTATTTACGTTGATGGGCTCAAATCTTGAATATGCCAATTCTTCTTGTCGTGGCCAAAATATAGATTAACCAATTATTTATACCAAAAGATCGATTTTGTTAAATTATCAGGAAAAGGATATTAGTTCCCAAAAAAACGTATGGTTCAATAAGAACATTTTTTCTGGCAATCAAGAAATAAGAAACATAACATTAGAATCATTAAACATTTTTTAAAATGAAAATTAAATTGGTTATTTTTATTCAATAAATTTGTAAATCTAAATACTTTCTAACATATTCTCAAAAAAAAAAAGCTAAATATATTTTTTTCTGATTGCTATAACTTTTTCCTAACCCGGGGTCTCCACGAGCAATATTTCATATTGCTTATGGAGACCTCAAATAGTATTCTATGAAAATTTCTTTCTATGTATTATGGATAGCAATATTTCATATTGCTTATGGAGACCTCAAATAGTATTCTATGAAAATTTCTTTCTATGTATTATGGATAGTATTCCATGAGCTGTAAGTAAGCAATGGAAATGCCCACCCTACATTTCATAGCATTCTATCGTTATTTCTTTCTATGAAAAGTGACAGATTTCCTCAATTATATTTTATTTCTTAACAAGTGATCTGTTTTTTTATTTCTTGTTTACTACTTAAAATGAGAGAATGAGAAGTAAATATCGACTGAAGTAATTTGGTTGTCATATCAGTAAACGTCACATTTCCAAATGTAACGATTTATCATTTGTGATTATGGTATCGGTGGGAATGTACTATATAAAACAATCCTGGGATTTAAAATTTGTTGGCTAAATATTAATTTAAAAATTTGTAGGAAATAATAAATGTTTAAATTATATTGCATTAAATTACACTCTCCATAAAAATGGTTATAAAAGGTCAGATCTTCATGTATTACTCCCTGAAACGGTTTCAAGGTATGTTATGTGCTAATTTCGAAATCGTTTGCCGTAGCTCCTAAGCTATAGTTGCATAAATCTTCAAAAATATTGTTCGACTTATATAAATGACCGCTTTAATTTTAATGAAAGTCGACGAGTATTTCTCAATCGAATCTATCGGCTACAGAAATCACACATAGTACTGACATCATTGTTATTCAATTAATATTGTACATTGATTTATGGAGTTGATTTTAACGTTGGCCTTTACAAACACAATGTTTAGAATCTCATATATAGCTCGATATTGATTTGAAGCAAATTGCAATAAACATTCTTTAAAATTACATGATATTCAATTATTAACAGGTACACAGTAGACTTCTTTAAATTTATTTTGAATGTATTTGTATTGTGATTTTTTAACAACATACATTATGTGTGGGTTACATATTTCTATTAAGCTATACACCTGAAGAATAACAAGTACATACATACAGAAAACATATTTTTTTATAACAATTATATGATGTTAAAGCAACATACATACACATTATATTTATTTAATATAGGTTTATTCATTTTATAATGTTCATAGTGTTTATGCATTAAATACATTTCCAATTATGATTTAGGCCTTCATAATCATTGATAATCATTGCGAAAACTTCACACCAAATGCTTAATACATTGTTGCTCCTACATACTAGTTTGGTTTTAAAAATACTTTTGTTTTGATAGTTAATAAAACACTAGTTACAACGTTAATATAAACGTTTATTCGGTATAACGATTATTCTTAAATTATCAACAAATGTGGTTACTTTTAGTATTTAAAAAAACGTTCGTATTGTTTTTAAATATTTTCATTGTGGTTTTTTGGCGTCCGGATCGTGTAAACATATCATTTTAAATATATGTACATAGACATATACCATAAATATACCCAAACATATTTTTTTTTTGTATAAAATTACGAAACAATAAATGATTATATTTTCCCCATATATTCGATATTTTAATGTACACATATCATCGATATAACGCAAAAAGTGATTATGTCGGAAATCAGCATGTATTGCAAAATGTTAAACAGATTTTATACTTTATATTGATTATAAGGGAAATTGCTTGATTTTTAATTAGCTTGTTAACATAAAAAAATATGCTTTTATGAAATGAATACCCTAAATAAAATTAATCACTTTTTGTAGAATATCGCCAAAACACATACATAAAGTATCTATATATTCATATACATGCTTATAGTTCTACAATACAATTTATATAAAGTCGAGCAAAAAAACATTAAATAATAATACGAGATAATCAATTTTGTCCCTAGATATCTAAAATCATTATCTAGTGTATAGGTACGAGTATATTTCGATAAATTAAAATAATCGATTAATCGGTCTTTCGACATCTGTCTATTTACAAATTCTTTTTATCAAGTAGTAAATTTTCAAAAAATAAAAATCAGTTGATCCCTTTATTCTGATGATTGAAAATAATAAAATGGATAGGAAATGTTTCTCTTGTGACAATTTAATGAGAAAATAAATGCGCTTTTTTACGATACGTTAAATTGAAATTAAAAAAAATTAATAAACATACATAAATAGGTATTTTAATTCCATTTAGTAAGTACTTTGTAAAAGTTTCTGTATTTTTGATTTCCTAACTTGTCAGACAATAATGAAATCCTTACTTATTACGCAACAACTAAATCCATTCTTAAATCTACTGTATTGGTTGTGAGAAACCTTTTGTGATTATTCATTTAAAGTCTTGAACTGTATTGAATTGATAAAATGATGAAACTACGAAATTAAACATTTTGTTTTCCTCAAGTCGTGTTCATTTTCATGTCAAGCGCAAAAAAATTGATTTCTTTCAAAAGTTTCTACGATTATGCCCGTATTAAAATATACCTTCTGGCGGGTACAGAAGACAAGGTGTGCTTACAACGATTTAAATATATTCTTGCAACAATTAAGTAATGAAAACATTTAGTCGATGTTATGTCTTCAAATCTGACAAAAAACGCGGAAAAATATGCACGATTGACACTTGAAAACTGTTGTGATGTGTTATTTTTGTCTTTAAATAAAAATAAAAAAATACAGAAACAACTTTGAGGTAGACAATCCGCAATACAATTAATCTTTATTCAAAAATCATATCACATGTATTCATAGAAGATAAACTGGTAGGTATAAAGATCAAACATTTTATAAAATAACCGGTTTTTATCATTTTTAGACTTTAGCTAGATGAAATTAAAATTGATGGTGAATTTTCTGTATTCACGTTAATGGTTAACTTTATGTAGTGAACAGGTACCTTTTCGAAGTAATTTGTCATACAAATGCGCGCAAATATGTAATTTAATGTTAAATTTTCAGTTTCTGTAAATTTTGTATGTTTTAGGGCTCATTGTCATAACATCGGTGTATTTTATACATATATATTTTAAATACATTTTTTCTTTAAAATCATCCATTAAATTGTCACATGCAAACGTAAAAAAAACAAAATAATTGCACATATTACAAAAGAGGCAAAACATATTCTAATAATATTTTGCGTGCGTTTTCCATCTTACTGATATTTACCACAATTTAGAATCACAACATTGCTCTGCGGCTTACCTGCTGAATCGCCAGCTTGGCTTATTTTCTCAACCAATTCCAGACCATCGACGACAAATGCAAAAATACCCGTAAATCCGCGCATTTCCCGAAGTATAACTCGAAATTGAGAACCAACTAAACCCATATTGTCATGTCGTTTTTGGCTTCGGCGCATACCGACTGAACCTCGGATGGCTAAAATTTTTGTATCATCTGGCATAAAGTAGTTTTCTTCAAATACAGAACGTCCACCGCGACCGTTGTTTAGCTCAAAATCTCCGGTGATGATGCTTTCATTTTCCCAACATTGGAATATTTGGCAGCCCTTGTACCCAAATCCGAGCTCGTGTGTAGCTAGTGCTCCAAAATTTTTCGCCATTTTGGGAGCAACATCATTGCGTACTTCAATTAGTATTCGACCAATTGTTTGGCCATTCATATCGATGTTAAAGTAGTAAATAGGATAAACATGGACACTAGGATTGCATAGCAGATTGGTAGCTGTATTTGTCTGCTGCTGCTGACTGTTTGACTTCTGTACCTGGTTGGAATGTTGCTTTTTTTGCATATGCTGTATCATGTTTAACGATGAAACACCTAATCCATTGAAATCATTTGGAGAAAATGTGCCCGGTGGTGGTGGAGGTACACGTACTCCAGAAGAGCCTATTCCAGCGCCACCTCCACTAAGGCCTTCGGTAAGATTATTTCCAAATCCATTATTAGATGTTGGATTGTTGCTTGGATGATGATGAAGTTGATTTGATTTAGGTGAACTTGTTGTAATGTCAGCGTACGTCTTTACCTGAATAACTGCATCGTGTGGCGAAGACTGACTACTATGACTAGCTTGTGGTGGAACCGAAGGTTGTTGTTGGTTGTGAGAATGAATTTGTTGTGGCGGAAATTGGCAGTAGCTACTGCTTGTGCTACTAAGCAACAACTGCTGATGCTTCATTGCCAATACATGACGAGAATACAATTGTGAAATGCAATAATTAGCAAGTAATAAAACAGGATTATGGTGTGTAGCTGTACCATTAATGCCAGCAAATCCTTCTAAATTACCACCGTTAATAACACAGCTATGAAGTTGGATAAGTGCCTGTTTGATAAGATCGAAATCAAAAACCATACCATAATTTCTGATCAGGTCATCGAGTTTACATTGTAGGAACATTTCTTGATATCTGCTATTTAAGCGCTGTTTCTCCAAATGTAGAGTAGTATACAACTTTAGAGCGTCGGCGGGCGATTGCCTATCAAGCATATCTAAACAAATTCTAGCTTTACATAGACTTTCACGCATTTCAGCAATTTCAAGTGTTGGTAAATGATTGATCAATTCCGTCTCAATCTGAGTTTTTAATGCTGTGCATGATTCTAAAATTTTTAGCAAAAAATCTCTTTGCTTCAAAACCAATTGTTGGACATCATTAAGGGTTTTTTGCATCGAAAATAATTCATTTGATATATCAGTTTGAATGGATTGCTTCGCTTCGGCGTGGCTTTTAACTACATGACTTCTATGATCCTCTGATGCTGCACATGCCCGACATACTAACATGTTACATTTAGCGCACCACAACGTATTTGGCATTGCGTGTGTCATACAATTTTCACCTTTTTTTATTTTATTACTATTTGTTTGTGCAATGGTTGGCTCTGAATTGGAACTAACATTTCCGCTGGCAGTTGAACTACCATTGACTACATTACTGCCATTACCGCTACCAATGTTATTTCCGCCGTTGTTGGAGTTTACCGATGATGTGGAAGATGAAGAACGTTGTTTTCCTGACGATAATTTCGATTTTATGCTTATCATATTCATGTTCTGTGTAAGATATAATATTGCACCATACGTTGGTAGATTGTCCGGTTTCATATCGGGGCCGGTTAATTCAGTGCGCTTCCAACAGTGCACACAATAAAGTTCGCTCCCTTTTTGAAGTATCGAATTGACACATTTTAAACAAAAATAATGACGACACGTAAATAGTTTCGGAACGGAATCGGTGTCATTAAATGGCAGATGACAGCAACTGCATAATATGAGCTCCTCCAGCTCGGGTGGAACGGCTAGGTCCATCTGTAAAAATACAATTTTTTTTAGTATTTTATACATTAATTTATATTTTTAATTTGTAATGTTGAGCTTTTAATATAATCACAGAATGGTAAAGTCTTTCGACAATTGGTCTAACACTTTTTGGAATATATGAGATCTAGGTACATAGTTTGGTAATTTTACTCCAATCAGTAAAAACTTTTGTTCTACTGTGTCAACTTGTGTCATTTTTGAAAATGCGTTGTTTTTGGTTCAATCTTAAGGAATTTTAAAAATTTAGCTTAACAAGATATTTAGACAATATGTTTACTTACATTTTGTCAGTATATGTATAGTTTTGAGACACGCTCACTTTTTGTGAGCGTTTTAAAAAAAAAAAAACATTTTTAATAAATGCCCCCTCTTAGGGGCGACTGTGGTTGTTGAGTTGGACGAGGCAAACAATGTTTTTTTTTGTCATTTAAATTTAATGAAAAGCAGAATCGCAACTATCATGCCCATCCTAATATATAATTGGAACTAAAAATTTCAATGTGTCTGTGAATTACAGACCTTAAACATTTTGATATCCACAAATTATTTTCCGAATAGTTTAAATGCTTCAAATAATACTTTTTTCTGGTTTCCTTTTTCTTTATGCTATAACTGACCTCTTATCCTAGAAATATTAATCATAAAAAAAATCAAGGCTAAATGTCAATCGATATAGGAAATAGTAATTTTTTTTCAAATAGTTTTATATACTATTTTTTCTAAGGACATCTGTTCTATACTGCCTTCATGTTTTTCTTCAAATATTTTGTCTATATATAAAATGATGTCATGCTAATAACATCCCTATGAAACAAATAAAATGATTCTATCAATCCTCAATCAGATAAGTGAATGTAAACTATTAAGTTTCTGTTTTTGTGTAAGTGAACTGATCATTTTCAACAGTGTTTACACGCAATGATTTTTTTTAAATTCTCGCAATTGGTAATAATTTTTTCTGGCTGTACAATATACAATAAGTAGAAATAAGCCATATGGATTCAAGTCAAATTAAAATATGCGTTTTGATTACTTATAATGTTTTAACATCAATTTTGAATGGTCAATAATAAATAAAAGCTACTAGCGCTATGCAAAAAGGTATTCATAACCCCTTCAGCCTGCGCAAATAAATAAAAATTGTGCGTTTAGAAAATTGAAGTCGCTTTTACGAACGCTTTGTTCACCAAAGAGCTCAACTAGCCAAACATTTTCTGGTGGATTTTTAGACAAGTCAAGTCGTCCTTGACGACGTAACATGCACAGCAGTGTTATATTTGATATATGTGTTGATATTTTTTATTAAAGCGAGGATTACATCGCCACAGCCACATACAATATCCACATCAACATTAACATTAACAGCAAAATTTGTATAGGAAGAGTTGTTTTTTATGTTGAATGACACAATAACATTTACAAATAGTGTTTATATACTATAATAAAATATCTATTCTCGATGATGATCATTTGCTAGTACCTGTTGATTCTAGATTCGAGTAAACAGACCGAACACAGCTGATCATTATCAGTACCTATCAAATTGACTTGTTAGCCTAGGCAGTTGAATTCAGCGTGAAAAACGTTTTCTCCTCTTATTTATGTCATTATTTCGCACTACTTTTGTGTACATTCTAGGATTTTTTTAAATTCATATATAGATATATTTATCTAAAACATGAATAAACACTAACACATGTTGGATATCAGTCATTCGTTTTTTTTGAAAAAAAATAATAAAAAGTCGTATCTTTCATTTTTGCGTGTCAGCAAGTATAGTAATTGGATAGAACTTGGAACTTGGAAGTATACTGTTGTTACTATAAGCGAAAACAAGTGAGAGGTAATATTACTTAAAAGAGAAATGAGACTATGAGAGCAGAGAGTGGGAAAGCGTGACATTGAAAAAAAGAGAAATGAACTATGACGCGAGAGAAGATGGGGTTGTTTATAATTTAATTTCTCTATAGATGTACATGGGCCTAGGTATGTTTGTACCATTGCCTCACAGATAGCTTGAACTTGCACTACTCACAGCTGAGTTGTTGTTGTTTTGGCGGCCGATAAGGGAACACGTAACGTACATACATTTGACCTTGAGAATTTTATCTGTGTATGGTAAATGTATAAACAAATTATATTCATTTCAATTTCATAGGTATTTCGTTAACTTTCTCTGATTTGTTTGAAGCATCTAGAAATGACTACACATTAAATTTGTAAAAATTCGTATGTATGTATTTGTTTACACTGTGTACTATTTTTTTTATTTATTTTTTGTTTAATTAAATAAAGCAAATGAACACAATTCATCATACCGTTAATTGTTTTACGTAATATCACAGTAGTGCACCATTAATTATACTTTGTTTTTCTTGTTGCTGCTGTTTCTTTATGTCGACTCGCTGATGTGTTTGGGATAGATTTGCATCACTTGTATTAGTATTAATTATATTTACGAGTTTTTTATTATCATCAGGAGGCCCAATATGTTCACCCATATTTTTTTTTTATTAGAGGAGGGAACGTATAAGGACAAATTATACCAAAAAATTATTTTTGATTTTCAAGGTATATATTTTGCACTGCAGTGATACATCATCAGGCCATTTTGAAACTATGTCGTCGTTTCTTTATTCGTTTTAAATATTCACTTCGCAAAATAATCGAACCAATCGAACGAAAAAAATCAACAGTTTGTCCATTCAATGGTGTAGGAACTTTGACCTTTCACATTATTTAAATTATTATTTTGTGAAACTTATTATAGGTAACTGCGAAATAAAAACAAAAACATATGTTCAGTTAACATTTAACGCAAAGTATGGTAACTACATCGAAAATTACATAACTAACAAATGAATAGGTATAACAAACAATATGGACATTTAATAAAACACTTTTGTTAAGTCAAAGAATTAATAAACAATAACCAATGGAATGAAAGGAAAGTTATTGCCTCTAGAACAAACTTGAAAATTATAAAACAAATACAACGAAATAGGTGAATAATGCGAATTTGAATTGAGTTTAAGTCCTTGTATATTCGTGTTATATTATCATTCTTTCACGACGAATCAAATTGAATTTTATTTTTTATCCTTGAATTACATTTTTTCTTGAAACTACTTTCGAAAGGAATTTTACGTCCTGAACCCATGATATCCCACTACATGACTACTGACTCTCTATCATGAGAAAACGTACGAAGTTTATCGAGATGTTCTGCTTAAATGCTGTGTGTATGTATTTGTGTGTTTTTCCATGATTCCTCGGTGTAGTTTGGGGGATGAATTAAAGTGTATACCAAATTTTCTGTATTTGAAACATCGCTGCATGGAGAACAACGAAAAGCTTTGCTCTGCTTTTGAAAATATGAAACGTCTTTTCGTGACGCACGCATTTTTTCATTATTCATGTCAAACATTTTAATATGTCAAAGAGCATGTATTACTTTTTTTTAAAGAAAATGAGACTGAAGCTTTTTTTGCTGAACAGTCTGCATTTTCGCATATATAAGTATCTTATATGGCAAGAGATGGCAACAAATAGAAGTCTTCTACATGTAACACTCAACAGATTGTTTTGAATGGGAGAGAAACTCAACAAGCATGTTTGATGTAGCTGTATTGATATTTGAGCAAACTTCGAATTGTTCATTTTAGATGATGAACTTGACCTACAGAGCTTTCAGGCATTTTTTGGGCCGATATTTATGTAGAGAGGAGAGAGGGGCTCTAGTTAATATAAAAATATTGTTTGTGTTTTTCGTTTACCTAAACTAATAATACCTACTTTATTTTCACTTTTTATTATATTAATTTTGATTCATAGTTTGTAGACATATCTTTAAGTATAGGTATGGTTTAAACCAGAATCTAAATTTTGTTCTTAAATTTAAAGTTTAAAGAACATACTTCAAACTTTTTTGTGGGTAGGTAACTATTAAAAATTGTTTCATAGTAAGCCATTTTTTAAGAACATTATCCTTCCAGCCTAAATTTTTATTGCCTAATTTTTCGCGCCGTTTTTCTTTAACGAAACAACTTTCGCTCAATAATCGTCTGTGATTTGACGATTATTGATTTAAATGGCTATTGATCTTACGTGATGCAAGATGTACCGTCGAAATGTTATCGTCAAACGAGAATCAATTTACGGAATGAGGGTCCTGGGTACTCATTTAGTAATTCTATTATCATAGTATGGTCTGATTTGCTGCGAAAGATTTTATTAAAAATTTAAATAGGGTAGGGTCGACTGTTTCCGAACATCCCCAGTTCTCGAACACTTTTTATTATCGTTAATTTACCGTTTCTGATTTTTGTCACAGCACACTTGTACGTATACATATTCCCTTTTTAATAATCTTAAGCATCACATTCATACTAATGTATCTTATGTCAACAAAAATTATAAGTTTGTTTGTGGGTTTCAATGAATTTTTTTTCTTAAAACAAAAAGTTTCAGTGTACGTTTTGGAAAAGTTGTTTTTAGAACAAAATTTGTCGGTTTAGTACTTTCAACTGTATTTTTAATGATATTAGTGCATTCATTTGTAATAGTTCATGATGTTTTGCAAATTTAAATTAAAGTTAACTCGTGGTTTTGGACTGTTCGAGAAAAGGAACAATTTTTACCGGGTTTCCTAATCCGAACACAACTATTCGCAAATAGGCAATTGTGAAAAAAAAAAATGCGTTTTGCCATTTTACTACCTTAACTTATTGGAAAACGTTATTTTTTTCTCTTTCTGAATCACAAACCACACATATAATTAGTGTTCTTATTTTCGAACACCATATTCGTTGGTGTTCGATATAAGGAAACTGACAGTTTTGTGGTTTCCTATACTCGATCACTCAAATTCTAACCTTTTCATTTAATGCAATAATGCATTCTCAAAAAAAAAAAAAAAATATAGGTACTTTGGCATTATATTCGACAGCACACCCGATGAATCACATATCGACCAAATGAGCGAGGTTTTTAGATAACGTTCATATCCAGTGGGGTCATGAGCAATCGCTCAATAATCGTCTGTGATTTGACGAGACTGTTAACCGATTAAAGGAACATTTTATGAAGATAGTTTTAACTCTTTAACTCCTTTGTGATCCTCAAAAGGAACATTTGGATACAATAGGGGCTTCAACTTTACTCTTATGATTAAGCGTTAAGCAGGAGGTCCCCTTCATTGTGTTGGTAGAATGCCGGGAGAGGACCTGTTTGAGGACCTGTACGGGATGTTGACATTTATACAAATGACTTCTCCAGAAGTTGTGTTGATGAATAAGAAAAAATCGACAATTCTTCAACTTCTTTGTACCTATCCGGTCCACTGAAAGCTTCACCTTCGTATCTTCTGCTTTTGAAATCTCTGTGATTATTCATGGAGGTGAAAAAGCATATTGTCCGAATATTTTCGAGCATAAATTTAAAGATAGAGTGGCTGCCAGAGGTTTGCCAGTATGATTTCAAGAAAATATCAAGAATTCAATATGCAAATCTTGCTTTCTGCTTCTCCTTTTTGAAGTCATCATCCACTCGGACAACCTACCCACCTGGTGCAGTGAAATAACCACTGCTGAAAAAAGCCCCATAGGGCTTTATTCCCAAAGTAAAAGGAAATAGCCCCCACGGAGCTTATTTCTTTTATGAAATGGAACTAAGCCCCGCCACAAAAAAGCATTAACACCCGCGGCTGTTATTGCCATTTGAAATTGGCAATTCGTACTTAAACTTTGCATACTTCCAATTTCGCACCTCGTATAAATAAAACAGTGAGCTTACCGAGGAGGGTTCACGCTTAGTTAGTTTGAAATTGCTTTGAGGGGGCATGCTGCCCCCCTGCAACCCCCCTGCTTGGGCTCACTGTTGGATTTGGGTTGCTTGCGAGGTTGATTGTATGTAAAGGAAACAAGCCCAACAAGCAAAAGGAATTAACCCATTTCCATTTCGAAAAGGAAATAAACCCTGTGGGGGCTATTTATCTTTTTTTATGAATAAAGACCCTTGAGGCTTATATCCGCGGGGGTTATTAAACTGCACCTACCTACATAAAATTAACATTTTAGACAAACTTATAGGTATGATTAAAGTGTTCGAAAGGAGGAAACCTGTTGTTCGGCTTTGGGAAACAAGTGTTCGAAAATAGGGGAAATTGGTTGGTTTTCATATTTTTTTGATTTGTTATAAAATTGTAATAATTAATAAAATCAACCATATGAGGTTTAAGAATATTTGATCTTTTCTTTAAGATTAATTCAAAGCTATATTTCTAGGACTATTCTAAGCTTTTTTAAGAGACTATTCATTATTCAAAGTCTGTAAACTGTTCGAGAATAGGCGACTCTACCCTACCTTGTTATAAAATTCAAAAGGCTCGCTTTAAAATCAATACTAATAACAATGATGAAAACCCCAAAAAGTAAATAAAAATGTACAATGAATATATTCAACAACTAGAGCCTAAAACCCGCTAATACCAAACCTAAATGATAGATGACACAATATGTTTATAGTTACGTGAACCAACTTCATTAAGATATCGCTCATGACTATCGTTTGGAGGTCTAGAAAGGAAGGAAAAAGTGTCCCAAAGAATAAATTTATATAATTGTGTTATATACATTTAGCTTAATGCAGTTTTAAACCATGCCCACCTTTAGGGTACGTTTTTTTGTTTAAAAAAACCTTTTTAATGAACATTTTCAAAAATGTATGCTTGCCGCGAGTAGTCCGGACATTTTCATTTACATACTGACTATCAATCTACTCGATTGTGTTGAAATTTCGGATGAGTCCGTTGTTGGTTGATCTACTATTTCCAACATATTTCCTATATATATCTGATCCCCTTTTCATTAAATGCACGTGAAGTCGAATAAGTATCTGAATGGAATATGTTTTTTTTTATAAGTAAATGTTATTTCGAATCTTAGCCTTCAGGTTTGAGACGATAAAGCTGATAGAATGACGTCGTTTGGTCTGATTGAATCTAATTCTTTTTTCCGTTATCTTTGGGTTAACATCGAGTGCGTAGGTACGTCAGCTATTTAATTAATTTATATTTTGTTCTATTAGACCTCACCGGGGCTATTTCAATGTACCTATTTTTTAAAACATATTGAATGCCGTACCGTTTATTGTATTTATAAACAAAAAAATATTTTTTTACCATGTATTCTTACATCTCAATATTTAACCTTTTTTTAGGAAAAGGACCAGTATGGTAATGAAGTTCAACGATTGGCTCGTCCCCTACCAGTCGAATATTTACTGGTCGATGTTCCAGCATCAACACCGTTGCAGCCTCAATACACATTTACTCAGTATGATAAAAAACATCCGTTCCCTGTTGAAAATCGGTACTTAGATGGGCATTTACAAGATTTTAATGCACTCAGTACGTATCTCTCACATTGGAGTGATGATGAATTTCTTGAAGCAATATCTGACTTCCATCTACTTATCTACTTGTATAAAATGGATATGTTACCAATGAAAACACACATGCAAGCACTTTTAGATGCAGTGCGATTGAAAGATACTAATATGGCTACTGACTTCAAAAAAAATGAAGTTTGGAAAGTCTTGGAGTCATTAATTGCAGCTAGTTCAGATGGGTCTGGGTAAAACATTGATTTAATACTATTTGAATTTATTTAAATATTTTTTTTGTTTATTTCAGAAGGACTGGTAATTATCAATCACAATCAAATGAAGAGCAAGGTGCTGATGCGGCTACTTGGACATGTAATCATTGCACGTTCATAAATCGTGGAGACCTAGGTTCATGTGAAATATGTGGATTACCAAGATAGATTCTTTGGAGAAAATAGCTGAATATACACATAGGTTTCTTTCTTGTTAAACTTATGATTGTCTTTTATATTCTTCGCTCTTCGATTTTATAAAAGTGTAGGTCTCAGTAAACAAACTAGTGTTTGCCTGATAATATTTTTTTCTGATTTTAACTCAGTAGATATATATTTCGAATGAAATTCTACCAGCTATTCGCCTTTTTGATTTAAATAAAAACAAGCTATGTTCATTTAACATATAATGGAAAAATACACTGAACATATTATTATTTAAAAATATTTTGTTTATATTACTATAATATTGCAATACCTTTTATTACCGATATGCAAAATCAAAAGGAAACATTTTTTTTTTTAAACGCTGAAGTTCAATTAAATCCCAAATTAGAAACTCACAGCTATACGTAATGCTATATCTGCTCAAAACCTGAAAGTTCATGAAAAAGGAGCAGTACTATTTTTGAACAAACGCACGTCTAGAGAGATGTTGAATAATGTTACAGATCAATGGAGAGAGATAGTCAAAGTAAAATTATTATAAATTTTGTTCTACTTCCTTTTACAAGGAAATCATATTGTTTTGAACATTTTTTTCGAGCTTAATATTTTCAGTGATTCAACCGTTTTGATGATAGGGGAGCCCAAAAAGGTTTAGCCCTAATAGTTCTTAACGGATTTTTAGTTTTGATAAATAACAGAAAATTAAATGTTTCGCCTGGACATCAATCATTTTCCATGGTTATCATCAAGCAAAGTATAGAGGTTGCCCCATCAAAATACATATAAAAATAAAACCAAACAACATGTAAACGTTGAAAACATGAAAGTATACAAAGTTCCAAATGCTGCTAAAACTAACATACCAACTGTAGATGTCAAATCGTATTCCAAAAATGATAAAAATATAAGTAAAAAAGAGAAAATATCGCTAAAGAAAATGCTTATAACTATTATCCAATTATTGAATAACAGGAAGTAAATAATTAAGTTTCTTTACCTTAGATCTACTTGTCACAACAAAACAAATTGACATTGAAACATAACAATTCATTCAAATAGATGTTCCACAGGGAAGTGTTCTAGGGCCTACCCTAAATATATATATACCGCATACGAATTATACCATGATAGTCGATTCGATGCTGATTCGATTTATATACTTTAAGATATATCTAGCTAAATTATTTCTCTATGTTACAAAATATGTTTCAAAACTAATATATCGCTATGGGAAAGGGCATATTCAGATAATGAGATATGTGATTGTACGCTGCGACAGTGAATTAAACTTATTGCCCCGTATTAATAATAAAACCTTATTCCATGGATGATCTGTGAACTAACTAGTCAAGGAATAAGCAATTCTATTAATAAGATGTTCGGGAAATAATCTGAAAAACTGGAATGCAAGTTTTGTTTCCCAACGGTACTTTCTACCTGTAAAAACCGTTTGTTTTGATTGTGTTATTACTTTATAAGATCGAATGGCAGGAGTTTTGAACCCAGTTGTTTCGCCAAACCGAAGTAGCAATGGTTTCCTATGATAATGTGTCATTCGTGGAGTTTATGTTAACTCCGAGGTAGGTGAACTCCTTAACTAACTCGAAATTGCTGCTATCAATCGTGACCATTTGTCCTAAGCGGTGGACAGATGCTTGTTTGTTTGTTGATAGCATGTACTTAGTCTTGTCCTCATTTACTTCAAGATCAACGGATTTCGCCTGTTCTTCAATCGCCGAGAACGCTTTTATCACGGTACGTTAGGAGCGACCCAGCAGCTGGGCGGACCTGTTGAAAATAGTGGCTTCCGTGTTAACACCTGCCCTGCGTACTATCTGCTCCAGTACGAGATTGAATAAGTCACATGATAGAGCGTCGTGCCGATTAGTGCGTTGCAGAACGGTTTTAGACGTTCACGCAGTACGTTGGATAGGATCTTGTATGCGACATTAAGCAGGGATATACATCGATAGTTCTTGCAAGACATAGGATCGCCTTTTTTGTAGATGGGGCATATGGAATTCATTCATCTATACTAGGTGGTAGAACTAGTTCTTCATTGACTGGACGTGGGTTCTCTTCTTGCCCTATCACTCTCTCTACATGATGCCCATTTAGCAGCTGTTGAAAATGCTGCTTTAACACATCTACTATTGCCTGCGGTTCGGTGACTAGGTTTCCTTCGCTGTCTCTAACAGCTAGGTTCTACGTTTCACTTT
Organism: Rhingia campestris; assembly: GCA_932526625.1. Taxonomy (NCBI): domain Eukaryota; kingdom Metazoa; phylum Arthropoda; class Insecta; order Diptera; family Syrphidae; genus Rhingia; species Rhingia campestris. The sequence continues at coordinate 57,225,395 of OW052183.1, forward strand.
CACTCGAAATGAAATTGAAATCGGTCTAAAGTGAAATTCTGGGTTCCACATTTCACTTTTACCGATTTCAATTTCACATTTTTCGAAGTTACAAAAAAAGTGAATTTCCGTGTTCCACAATTCGGTTTTATCGTTTTGTGAGTGATTTCAATCCGATCATTTTGGTATCTGTGAAATTGTTGGGATGAGCTGACGCTATTGAAAATGTAAGTGAATAATATCTGAGTGCAGTAGTGTTATTTAGATGTTGAATAAATATATTAAAACATAATGTTTTTTAACAGGGGTAAACACAAGAATACTTCACAAGAGGCAATATATATTGAATTCTTGGAGAGGCATAAAGACCTTGCCAGAGGATTCATGAAAGGAGATCGTGTAGCAGCCGACGCTTTGTGGAACGATCTTAAAAATGAATTGAACACCCATGGTCCACCACAGAAGGATGCGAATGGATTGAAAAAGGTGAATAATAAATAAAATAATTAAAACAAATTAATAAAAAAAATTGCTTTTCTCAGGTATGGACGGACTGGAAGGCTTCCATAAGAAAGAAGCTATCCGACAATAAGGCCGAAGATATTTCAACTGGAGGCGGGCCATTCAATAAATTTGTTGTATCTCCTACAGAAGATGCCGTAGCCAAAATATGCGGTTTTTACACAGTAGTTGATGTTATTTCAAATATACTAGATTTCGGAATAGAAGAAGCCGATGAAAATTCAAGGAGTAATACGCAGGAACTACTACCAGGCATGAGCGAACCTGCAAATACACCATGCAGATTGCAGAAAAAGAAGAAGTGCGGCCTCAGCGAACGACAATCTGCATCAGCTCATAAGTCAACAAATTGAAGCCATTTCTAAGATTGGAGAAAAAAATTGAGATTGGTGTGGAGGCTTCAATTAAAAGTATCCGTGTAGCAAAAAAACATCGAACACACCATTCGAAAAATTCAAAAATCGGAAACCATGTTTATCAAGTCGATAATATGATATAAATCTAAATAAAATAACAATTATTTATTTTCATTTGAAATTTATTTGCTTTACTTACGCAGCATCTGCAATTTCTAAAGGATTAGAAAGGTCTCAAATGAACAGAATTTCTAAACAAAACAATTATCAAGAAAAATTATTTTGCAATGTCCCATATGACAGATAATCAGCTGTCTTTAATTTCACCGAGTGATTTCGAAAACTTTTCGAAGTTATGAAATCGGTCGGAATGTGGAACACCAAAAACGAATTCACTCGATTTACAAAAGTAATTTCACTTTCATTTCACTCGATTTCTGGAACCTAGCTGTAAGAGCCTGCGTTCCGGTTTTGTAGCCAGCAACTAGTTGCTTGCCTTTTTTTAAAACCTCCGGATGTTGTTACGATCGAGCGAATCTTTGATCTTGAGCTGGGAAGCTGGGAAGCTGCGTAAGCTCTCTTCTTTCTACGCACGGTCTTCTTTTCCTCCCTTCTCCTGGCTCGATACTCTTCTTTCGCTGCCCTAGTTTCGCGCTGCAGCGCTTTCTTGTGTGCATCTTCTGTCACCTTTTTCTTGTACACGCATTCATCATCATACCACGGGCTCTTTCTGGGGGGTGGCTGGTACCCTACAGTGGTTTCGGCTACTTCCTTGATGAGCCAGAAGGTCATAAAACTCGTTTTTGATGGGATCTTCAGCCTCGTCAGTAGGGGCGTGTGCACATATTATAGGCTTATGTTATGGAATTTAGCTTTGATGCGGATCACAGAAAGGCGATGACTTATCGGCTTGAAGTCAATGACTTTTGTCCCAAGCCGATTTCCCACGACGAATCCCCCACACGTGAATTTCTCTCCGATGGTCTCCTACATCTGTTCGTCGCGGAATTATTTTAAGTGAAAGATGAAATAATTTTGTTTAAGTTTTTGTTGGAAACTGGTGTTTAAGGCAAAATTCAAATGAAAAAACAAGCACCAAACGATATGAGCGCTTGGTTTAGTTGATGCATGAGAAACCCGTAGTAGCTCGGAATTTAACCAAGAGGACACCAGAAGATGTTGTTGATTTTTGCTGATGTCAAATGAATGTTTTGACCATAGGACAGCGGTCCGGAAATACCGATGTCAGTATCCCATTTTGGGATATAAGCGCTGCCGTTGACCCATTGAGGGCTCCTCCGCCACCAGCCCTTTTCCAACACCCTGGCTCAGTATTGGAAATCCATATAGACCTGGTGTTCAAATATGTCGAAGCAGCTCATATAGGGATTACACTACCAATTCGATCTAACTGGAGCTGTAGGCGCCACCGTTGACTCCATCTAGGGAATTCCTGCGCTGCCGCCTGAGAGTGAGAATTACGGCAGATAGAATATTGTAGGCGATGGTGAGGAGTTTTATGCTTCTGTTGTTGGCGCAGGTCAGAGGGTTCTTTTTTTTAGTTCCATGAAACTTTGGTAAACCTTAGGAAAACCTTTCCTGGTGTCCTTTGGAGGTATCACTCTCCAAGGGACACCTCGAAACGTCTTCGCACATAAGCTTTGCCAAGTCCTCCGTCAGAGCGTGAGCGCATATAATATTAGCGAATTGGCCTTGAAGTTACAATGCGTTCGCTAATGTCTTCAAAGCATAAGACTGCTTGCCTAAGTTTGGCAGTTATAACAAATCAACATCCGATTAGTCGCTGTTCTTGCTTTATATAACACGGACCGTAATAGATTTCACAGTTTTTCACCCTTTTGGTAGCTTCGTAGCAATATTTTTTTTGGTGAGTAGGAAGTTAACCCAAAGCACAACCATCAGCTTGGTGTGCCAGCTTTGATTTATTATATACACCTAAGGCACGAGGCCATCAGTATTGAGCGCTGCTGGTATCCTTTCGGTACTTCCGCCACTTAATCTGTTCAAGGGGCCTTACTAACCATTAAAATATCAAAATGACCTGTTGTCCGAATATGACAACGGAGCTCATTTTTTTGGATCACAAACTGATTGTTCATGATCAAGATTCTTCGGTCTATGTAGGATAATGATGGGAAATTCTCGCTGCTCCATCAGGGTCGCAATGACACTGTAAAAAGCGGACTAAGAACCGGGCAAAGGCCCAGGTTCATTCCGGACTGTAGCTCCTCATGTAAATAAGTAAGTATCTTCGCGCATGTCAAAAACTGCAGACATTAGGTACTCTTTGAAATAGTTTCCAGCGATATAAGGATATATTGATTTTAACAGGATTTTGCCTGAAAACCTGTATAAATGCAGCATTTACATGTCTGGCGAAATATAGATATTAATAGAGCAAGATACAAGGTACTTTACTACAAACGGACATCCACCGAGTCCGATTGTTCCCATAATCACTAGCTTGCTTCAGTTCTTTTTCGTATCCCTTGAGGCCCTAGACACCGTTGTCCTAAACAGAATAGTTTCAGATTTCTGAAATTTGATTTTCCATTATCTTATTAATATTATCTTATTGTCATCAGCCCACTAGAACAGAGTCCGATTGAGAATCTTTTCAAATACCATGCTGATGCTCGGTGGGAGATTTTTATCGAAGAGAGTAGAAGATTTATCGACCAGAGATACGCCGAATTGGAGTTGATTTTTTAACGATAGGATGGGATAGAGACATAGAGTTTTAAACGATTCTCACAGCGGAATTTAGCATTATCCTTTGTATTTATTTTTAATACATAATACGATTTGCAATCACACTAAGAACCGTTTTTGGTTTATTGTGATACATGGATTTTCAGCATTGGCCAAATTTGTTTGGTTGTTATATGACACGTCGTACCACGACTCCATCCGAGTTTTGATTTTCCGTTAGTATGCTGCGCTAGTACGCTTTTGCATGTAGCGATAGGAATAGGACTGGTAATTTAGTCCTTACAGGTCCAAGCACCTAGCAAAGGTGAATATTAAACTGTTCTGACATCTTTTGCAAAGATGAGCGGCAATCTAGGGTTATCTTTAAGTTTGTTGAGATTGATTCCAGGGATCAATCCAGCCATGCTAAGACTTCTTTGATCGCCATGAGTTCCGCCTGGAACCGCTACAGTGATCAGGAAGATGAAAATATAGGTTGCGATTTAGCAACTCCGTCATTGGTATGGATCGAGTCATTTTGCACAGGTTCGTTACTTTCCATAACGATCTGTCTGAGATTGTAACCTGGAAACTCTTGACATAGTTTAACCTCGTATGTTATGCTCGTTTAGAACTTTTGAGTGGGCAGTTTGTATATTTGACTACTGTTGGATGGTTTTCAGACGGATGGCTGAGTTAGCTTCGATTTGCTTGCCAAAAATATCAAGGGCTAGAGGTGAAAGAGAATGTCTAGTGCTGCTAATGGTGTGGTAGGAAGTACACCACCGATTCATTACACGCAGTTCTTCGCACCTTGGCCAGTTTAGTGCTGTTTATCGCTATCTCTATCGATGTCCACCACACTACTACTCCATAAAGAAGTATCACTCTTATACCGAGATAGTCCCAGGTATTTTGCTTTGTCTGAAAGGGCCAGTTTTGTGAGGAATTTTATATTTCCTAGTGAACGTGACCAGTTCAGTTTTGTGGAGTTTAACTCCCAGCAGACTCACTACACGTACTAATGTGTGTAAGGCTGTTTCTACAAATTTGCCGCATTTTGGGATATATATATAGCTAATTACCATTTATGCTACTGCAGAGATTAATAGAAATCAATCTTTCCAAAGTTTTTAGAAGGAATGATAATAAGGTGGTCGGTCTCAGTTCTGTTGGATTGACGTGAGAATTTTCACCAAATTTGGGTATGAATATTTCTTTCACTTCCCTTCATTCTTTATGAATTAAACCTGCTCTATACAACTCATAAGGATATCATCTACCCAGGATAGGATTTTTTTCCGTGGGCTGGTGGAAATCTTCATAGACACGATGAGCACGTGAACACAGTAGTGTGAGATTTTTACTCACTAAAACCACCACCCGTTTTGTATTTCTATTTCAAATAAGTATTCGGCTCTGAACTATAATAGACGGAAGCAATCGGAAGCTAATGTCAAAATTCTAAGTTATGTTTTCTTCAGTACTCTCAATTAACTCAAGTTGCCCTAGACTTTTAAGAATGGAATTGCAAACAATAAAAACAAAATTTCGTTGCTAAGGAACTTACAAATTTAAATGTACACAGCTGTTGAAATGAAATGTAAAATTTGTGTATGAAAGAACAAAAGAAAGAGAAAGAGCGAATCAATTCGCTTTTTCGTAAGTGAGCAAAAGTGAACGAAAACTGAACGAATCGAAGCGAAAAGCTGTTATGGTCGTACAATACAAATTGCATGTGTTCGCACAGTTACGGAAGTGGTCGTCCGCAACCAGCTTCTATTATAGTTCAGCCTTTTTAAGGGTTAAGTTCTTTGAAAACGCCGCAATAAATTTGTTTCGTCAAGAATTTGGAGGACCGTTGTGTTAACGTGTCCCAATAAACGTTTTTTATGTAATCGTGCAAAATTTTTCGTTACATCTTTAACCACGGGAATACCCAGATCTCTGCGTAGATCTTCGTTTGTAAAATGTTTAAATTCGTTTCACCAGTATGTACTGTTCTCTGTATTTATTTTTAAGTTCATCGCATTTCTTTTTGACATGGGACTTCCATTTTAATTTTGCATCGAGTGTCATTCCGAGATATTTCGCTTCATTTGCAAAAGGGAGTTGAACTGTATTTAGAAATACATGCATATTGTTTGTCCGTTTATACGAAAAATCTACATGAATTGATTTGCTTCATTAACATCGTTGTGACAACTGCTATAGTACATCAGTATCGTCAGCAAAAGTTGCAACTATTGTATCGTTGGTTTGTGGGATATCAAGTGTAAATAGGAGCTAAAAGAGTGGTCCAAGGACGCTTCCTTGGGGTACTCCTGCCATTATTTCTTTGAACTCTAAATATATGTTTCCAAGTTTCACACGGAAGAGTCTATGATCCTGATACGACACGAGGATTTTATATAATTGTTCAGGCAGAAATTGTCTTAATTTGAATTGTAGGCCTCTATGCCAAACCTTGCCAAAACCTTGCGACACGCCAAGAAATACGGCTGAGAAAATTTTCTTTTCTTCGAAACCTTTCTCAATTACATCAGTAATTCGATGTACCTACTTGGTCAACAGTCGAATGTTTACTTCTAAACTCAAATTGATGGTCATGTAAAAGATGTTTCTGATCAATAATGGGGTGTTAGCGACAGAGTAATATCCTTTCAAAAATTATAAATGAAACTATCGGAAGAAGTGAAGTAGGTCTGTAAGATTTTATTTCATTCGGTGATTTCCGTGGTTTTAGAACCATAATCATTTCCGCGACTTTCACTGTCTTGTACAGCGTTTTTTGGACGTTCTATGCGATTATTGCTTTCCAAAGTTAATAATTCGATTCTTTTCCGGCGGTTAGGCTTTGCAGATATGTTTCTACTGCATTTAAATTTTTAATATCCAATTTGATAGCAAGTTACTCAACCGATTGAGATGTATTTTATCAGTGGAATATTATATTCAATATCGTTTTTAAAGCCTTCCCAGTTGGTTTTTTTAAACTATCAGATCTGTGTCGTAGCGAGCTTAATACAAGCGCGTTTACGAGCAGAGATTTTCCACAGCATATAATATGCATCCACAGGCTCATCATTTAGTGCATATGTTAGTGGGACACAACAGAACACAGAAGTTATTTTGACATCACTAACAAAATCAATAAAACGATGAAATTAAGATTTATTTTTTTATTATTAACAAAGCAAAAAAAAACATATGAGAGGCTACAATCCGCTATGCGGATCGTTGAAAACCCTATCCCATCCCATCCTTAAAATTAATATCCTCAAAATATAGGCCTTAGGGCGATGAAATACAGAAAATGACATTGTCACAATATATTGCTCAGACAGTTTATCAAAATCTTTTGTGGTTCGACAAAAAACAACGGTTTTCTATTGCTAATGCCTTGATATGGGGTATACAAATGTTTTTTTATAAGAAAACGCCCCAAAATGTGGGCGTAGGTGAAAATGATCTATGGACAAAATGTTTATATTACCATTAAAGAAGTATTTGCATCAAAATTTTTTTCGAAAAGTTTAAAATTTGGACAAAAAGCGTTTTTTACTAAAAACGCCCCCAAAAAGTGGGCGTGGCAAAAAACTTTGTATGGACGAAATATAGATATTAGGATTGTCTAAATATGCTGCTCAGACACTTTTTTTTAATTCCTTACGGTTTGGAATAAAACTACTTTTTTCTTAAAGGGGGCGTGGCAGTGGCCGGATTTTTTACACTTCTTCTGCTTCGTCGGCCAGAGAGTCTATATACCAAATTTCAACACTCTAGCTCAAAATTTAAGGCCGACAAATCGGTGACACACAGACGGACGGACGGACGGACAGACAGACATGGCATAATCGACTCAGCTAGCGATTCTAAATCGATCCATGTACTTTGAGGTATATTTATCGAAATTATTTCTCTATGTTACAAACATAATATCAAAACTAATATACCCCCCTATGGGATAGGGTTTAAAAATTCGCAGAGTGTTTATGCCCTATCCCATAGGGGTATATTAGTTTTGATTCATTATACCCTATCCCATAGGGTATATTAGTTTTGATACATAATTTGTAACATAGAGAAATAATTTAGCTAGATATACCTCAAAGTATATGGATCGACTCAGAATCGCTAGCTGAGTCGATTTAGCCATGTCTGTCCGTCCGTCCGACCGTACGTCACCAGTTTTTGGGCCTTAAATTTTGAGCAAAAAATTTTTGAAATCCGCCCACTACCACGCCCCCTTTTCAGAAAAACGTAGTTTTTGGCCAAACCGTAAAAGTGTCTGAGAAGCGTAGTTAGACCAGGGGTTCCCAATTTTTTTCGGCCACGGAACCCTAAATGATCAAACTTTTTTTGGCGGACCCCCATATTGATATTAACAGAAAACATCGTTCCTTGAAGTGCGGTTTGGATATTTTTATGTTTGACAAGAAAAGAAATAATAAATGATACAAATATAATTATTTTAAGTTTTATAAAACATTTATTGCACAACAAAAAATACGCTGCAACTTTTTAATGTGAGGAATGAAATTTTTTCACATATTTACTAAAAATATCCTTAAAATTAGGCTTAATGTCCGACAACTGAATGCGAAGGTCTGGAGCTGCGTCCAGTCTGTTTCTGTATTTGTTTTTCGTGTAAGTGTAAGCCGAAAACCCAGCCTCGCATCGGTAAGTTGTTACAAATGGAAGGAGAACCATAAGAGCTTTGTCTGCCACTGCAGGGTATTCATCTGTCATTCCAACCCAAAATGTATTTAAATTAGAATCTTCTGATTCAAAATTTTGTTTTAGAAGGGATGAACTTTGGATGTCGATCAAATTTTCATACTCTGGCACAGTTAGCATTGATGGTTGGCTATTATTTCCAAATGGATTCTGTAGGTACCCAGTCGATGTCGTCCTTTTTCTCGGGGGAAAATACTCTTCCAACGATTTTTTAAGGGTAATCAAATTTTGGTGTATGCTTCTTTCATCATCTGAAGAAAGCTGCAACATATTTTCTTGCAAAAATCCGTTTAAAAGAGTAAAACTTTCGTAATTTTTTTGGTTAACACATTCTATCCAGAAACCAAGTTTGGTTTTAAGCGAAGTTATTTTGTCGTTAACTGTAAATTTGGTTGTGGTTCTTCCCTGTAAGGACTGACAAATTACATTTAGTTTATCGAATAAATCGGCCAAATAGGCCAATTTCACCAACCATTGCTCATCGTGCAAGAGTTCAACAAGCGTTCTTACGGATACAGAAATGGGCTGTTCGACGAAGAATATCTTGAGCTCGTTGCGTAATTCAAATACTCTGGATAAAACTTTTCCCCTCGAAAGCCATCTCACTTCCGTGTGAAGAAGAAGATATTGATGCTGACTTCCTACATCTTCACACACTTTCTTAAAAAGCCTTGACTGGAGCGGACGAGATTTGACGTAATTAACTATTTGTACAGCTTGATCGAGAACTTTTTTTAAGTCGGGTGAAATTTTCTTTGAGACAAGGGCATGACGATGTAAAACGCAGTGTTTTTTCTGCGGAACCCCTTTTGCCCTTCCACGGAACCCCAGGGTTTCGCGGAACACCATTTGGGAAACGCTGAGTTAGACAATCGTAATATCTATATTTCGTTTATATAAAGTTTTTTGCCACGCCCACTTTTTGGGGACGTTTTTAATAAAAAACGTTTTACGGTCAAATTTTAAAACCACTTTTAGGGGGCGTTTTTATATAAAAACAATTTTTATACACTACCCCATAACATATGTAGGAGAAAAACTTTGTCTTCTTTAGAACCGTTCAATTTGTTGTGACATTGTCATTTTCTATATTTAACCCCCATCGTTTTTTAAGCCATGTCCACATTTTGGGGATATTAGTTTTACAAATGGGATTGGATAGGGTACACAACGATCCGCACAGCGGATTGTAGCCCTCTCATATGTTAGTTTGTAACATAGAGAAATAATTTAGCTACATATACCTCAAAGTATGTGGATCGACTCAGAATCACTAGCTGAGTCGATTAAGCCATGTCTGTCTGTCCGCCCGTCCGTCCGTCCGTCTGTATGTCACCGATTTTTAGGCCTTAAATTTTGAGCTAAGAGAATGAAATTTGATATAGAGGATTCTTGTGCAGTGGAGCAAAACAAGTGTAAAAAAATTTGAAATCCGCTGACTGAACAACAAATTTACAGAATCTGAATATCTATATTTTGTCTTTATAAAGTTTTTTTGTCACGCCCACTTTTTGGGGGCGTTTTAAGTAATGTTTTTTATACGTTTATACCATATCCCATAGGGGTATATTAGTTTTGATACATAGTTTGTAACATAGAGAAATAATTTAGCTAGATATACCTCAAAGTATATGGATCGGCTCAGAATCGATTGCTAAGTCGATTTAGCCATGTCTGTTCGTCCGTCGTCCGTCCGTACGTCACCAGTTTTTGGGCCTTAAATTTTGAACTAGGAGGATGCAATTTGGTACACTGCCACGTATCCATTTTAGAAAAACGTATTTTTTGGCCAAGCCGTGAAGAATTTTAAAAAAGTGCCTGAGCAGCATATTAAGTGAATCGTAATATTTTTATTTCGTCAATATAAGGTTTTTTTGCCACGCCCACTTTTTGGGGGCGTTTTTTTTTTGGTCAAATTTTAAAATTTTCGAACAAAAATTTTGATGCACGATCATTGGTAATATTAATACGAACATTTCGTCCATAGACCATTTTAACCCACGCCCGCAAAAACCATTTGTATGCCCTACCCCAAGGCATATGCAATACAAAAACGTTGTTTTTTGTCGAACCACAAAAGGTTTTGATAAACGTCTGAGTAATATATTGTGACAATGTCATTTTCTGTATTTTATCGCCATAAAGCCAACATTTTGAGGATATAATTTTAAAGATGGGATGGGATAGGGTATTCAACGATCCGCACAGCGAATTGTAGCCTTCTCATTTGTTTTAAACTTCTTTTACTAACCTGTGGTTCAACTACATCGCTGTTTTTATTGTAAACTCTACTCATGCGACTTATAGCCTCATGCATACCATAGTTGTCTATATGTTTAGGTATATGTAAAATATTTAGTCTACGAAGGTTATAGGAACCCCCACGGGTATTAAACTCTTTTGATCACCTTTTTATAAACCCCAACATAGAGTTGGATTTATTTACAATAACTTTTATGTGTTTATTAAACTCCAATTTAGGATCAAAATAAATACCGCGATTTAAAAAACAGTCATACGACAGAGAGTGTGCCCGACAGAATATAATTAATATTGGCTGGAATACGTTTTCGTGAAAATGAAATACGCTGGCACTAAGTGGGGTTCAGATTCAAACAGTTTTTTATACCCTATCCCATAGCGATAATTAGTTTTGATACATACTTTGTAACATAGAGAAATAATTTAGCTACATATACCTCAAAGTATATGGATCGATTGTGCTAGGGTAATGTAATTTGGTATGTAGGATCCTCGTCCGTTCCTACAGAACAAGTGTAAAAATTTTCAAAATCCGCCTACTGCCACGCCCCCTAGACTATTTTAACCCACGCCCACTTTTTGGGGGCGTTTTTATATAAAAACCATTTTTATACACTACCCTATAACATATGCAGGAGAAAACCTTGTCTTTTGTAGAACCGTAAAAGTGTTTTATAAACAGTCTGAAGAATTTGTCATTTTCTCTATTTTATCCACATCGTGTTTATAGCCATGTGCACTTTTTGGGGATTTTAGTTTTACAGATAGGATGGGATAGGGTATTCAACGATCCGCATAGCGGATTTTAGCATTCTGATATGTTTAAGACTACAAATTGTAAAGCCATTTAAATGAGTTTGTAGTGAAAGCGAAACGCTTAGATATCCTACACATTTGAAAATGTTCATGTCATCAGCATATATCATATATATCACTTTTTTTTATTTCCCAAACTATTGGAACAATTCCCATTTGGGTGGTTTTTCATTTCTTATTAATGACTCGTTCGTTATTAGAATGACCGGAGAATGATTTGAGAAAAGATCAAAGCATTCTTTAACTTTAATTCGATTGGGTGGGAAACCTTTTACAATGAAAACATCGATTAAATCCTGTATTTTAGTAACATCAGTTGGCCAGTAAGTTGGTTTTCCCGTAGAATAAAATTTTGAATTGTACTTTCTGCTTACATTGTGAAGCATCCTACCTTTCTGTGATATGCATCTAGATCCCCAGAATGTATGTTTTGCACTAAAGTCCCCTCCGATGACAAAACGCTGTCCAAGGGAATTAAGCAAGTTTTCAAAGTCAATTTTCTCAACCATGCACCTTGGTTGGCAGTAAATCGAGCAGTAAATAGAAGAAGCAGAAAGGATTGTCTGCTTTTGACCCTAGCCTTATGCGATTAATGTAGAGCATGATAGTCGAGGTAACCCTTAATTTTTAAGTTCGAATTACTCTTTGCGTAAGTTTCGGATATTAAACAGATGTCGATATCATTTTCTTAAATAGACAATTCAAGCTCTCCAAGTCCAATTCAAGTTTTTGCCAAATGCCGTTGGCATTCCACGTAAGAATTTTAAGCAATCTTTTCAGGTTGAAGGTGGAAAAGTCTCCACTATTTTCGAGCTTAACTAGCCTGTCAAAAATAAGTTTATTCGTTTTGCTTTGTTCCTCAAGTTTTGGAAGAATAATCGAAAATACGTTTGAAACTGTGTCAGGTGAGATATTTTTTTGACCGTTACCGGACACTGTAGCTTGGTCATACGCTTGTACATTTGGTTTAGGGTGTACAAGTTCCGATCGGATTTCTGATGGCATTAACGCTCATAAATTTCATCCGACTTTCCTGCAACTCTTTAGCTACTTCGCAGCCGCGACCATTTGCCGGTGATTGCCTTTACAGTTAATGCAGATAGCAGGTGTTTTCTTATCTGATCAACAATTTACCGTTAGATGATTTCAGGCACATTTTACACACCGCGGTTCTTTTTGACAATATGTTTGCGTATGATTATATACTGGCAGCACTGTCACTGAGGAACTATAATTTGGAATACTCACGCAAAGGTTCATTTTTTAAGCAATGTTTTTATTTCGTAAATTTTGATGTTTTGTTTTTTTTTTGCTGTATGTCTCACTTGATAATGTTAACGGCATCTATAACTTTATATTTCCTTTTTCAGATCGTTAACAATGTCATCCTTTAAGCACGACGCATGTAACCCTCTAGCTACAACGCGTAAAGGCCTTTCAGATTTATTTCCAAATGAATACCATTCTATTTTATCGGTATTTAGCCTACGAGATAATTGACGGTAACTTTCAGGGCCTTTAACGTATATTTTCCATGTATTTTTTGAGCGAAGTTTGAGCCCGATAATGACACGGATTTTATCAAGGTATGCAATTTGTTAAAGTCGTCAATACCGATCACATTAATTGGCGGTGAAGGCCGTTATTTTAGCTGTCTCGCTTAAATAAATATTTCTTTATCACGGTTTATTATTTCAGGAAAGGATACAGCTTTCCTTTTTTTACCAGTCTCTTTTTTAGTCGGTTTCGCGACTGAGTTCCTCTTCATCCGTATGGTATTAGGAGTTCACGGGGCAGTTTGCAATTTGTTTTGGCTAATTAGGTATTTTTAATGAATTCTTTAGGGTCATATTTTCATCCTTAAGGTGGAGAATTTCTTTTAGAAGCTCTTCGTAGAGCAGTTCGACCTTGTAAAGCCTTGTTCGAAGAATGTCGTTTTCGTCCTTAAGGCTTTTATTTTTCATTGAGTCTTGTTTTTCGTGAACCAAAACTTCTGGTGTTGCCGAGCTCCTTGAGACGCATATATATTTTTGAGATCCAGATGTAGGTGACCTCGTTACCCTTGAACTTTCCCCGAAAGGGTTACACATTTGCAATAATAAGCTCTGCCCAAAATCCGTAGAGCCGACCTCCGAAGAGAGTGGGTTTCCCAGTGAAACTTAATTGCCACCTTGGGTATTAAATTTTTTTGTTGCACTCATTGCATTTTTGTTGTTTATATATTATATACGCTTTACACTCGGTATACGGGGAGTGGATTTTAGTCACCTTCTACGACAGGCATGCCTTACCTTGGGTATATTCTGACCCCTAAGCCGAAGGGGGGGTAGGATGAGATCTAAAGTGTGTTGCAGCTCGGCACTCGGCTGGTACAATGCCGTCTGGTCCCTCGGATATAAAAAGATTGAAACTGTGTACTGCCCAATGTATTTTGACTGTGGGAACTACCGGCCAATAGATTAGTTGTATTGATATATCGTCTTGGAAAGCTTCCTGTAAGCTACCTGGGAAATATATGTAAGTAGCCAATTCTTAGGGCTACTAACATATATTTCCCAGGTAGCTTCCTTGCTTGAAGTTGTCCTAGTGCCATCTGTTTTTTGAGATAGCTGGGAATAGTTCGACTATAGTCGAGAGGATTTTTCGGAGTCTTGACGACTCGATGTTGTAGAACGAGGGTTGAATCTGATTGGCTTTAAATTGTCAATGTCCAGTGGTTGTAACTCAGACTACACATCAACTGTGCTTATTTTTTCATCTAAATGGCAACCATGCGATACTGGTCTCATCCAACCGTATTTGACTTGCTAAATGATAAGTGCGAGTTTTGATAACAAGACAAAACATATGAGAGGCTACAATCCGCTATGCGGATCGTTGAATACCCTATCCCATCCCATCCTTTAAATAAATATCCTCAAAATATAGGCCTTATGGCGATGAAATACAGAAAATGACATTGTCACAATATATTGCTCAGACAGTTTCTCAAAATCTTGTGTGGTTCGACAAAAAGCAACGTATTTCTATTGCTAATGCCTTGGGATGGGGTATACAAATGGTTTTTGTAAGAAAACGCCCCCAAAATGTGGGCGTAGGTGAAAATGATCTATGGACAAAATGTTTATATTACCATTTCGGAAGTATTTGCATCAAAATTTTTTTCGAAAGTTTTAAAATTTGACAAAAAGGGTTTTTTACTAAAAACGCCCCCAAAAAGTGAGCGTGGCAAAAAACTTTGTATGAACGAAATATAGATATTAGGATTGTCTAAATATGCTACTCAGACACTTTTTTGAAATTCCTTACGGTTTGGCCAAAAAATAAGTTTTCCTAAAAAGGGGGCGTGGAAGTGGGCGGATTTCAAAAATTTTTACACTTGTTCTGGTGGCACGGACGAGGATCCTCTATACCAAATTTCATTATCCTAGCTCAAAATTTAAGGCCCAAAAACCGCTGACGAACAGACAGACGGACGGACGGACAGACAGACATGGCTTATTCGACTCAGCTAGCGATTCTGAGTCGATCCATATACTTTGAGGTATATGTAGCAAAATTATTTCTCTATGTTACAAACTAAGTATCAAAACTAATATACCCCCCTATGGGATAGGGTATAAAAACAACAACACTATAAACAACCTGGTCAGAATGGCACGGAATACCCGGCCTGCTGTAGTAGGCGAATACTTTATTTAGGAATCTCAAGGGTAAGTCAGGCCCCTTGAACAGAGATGGTAGCGGATGAAGCGAAAAGCCAATGGTAGCGCTCAAGCCCGTAGTGGATACTGCTAGACCCTTGCCCTAGGGTATCTAATAAATTTGAACTTGAACTCCAGGTTAGGGGTCGTGCTCGATATCCATAAGGAGACACGGTGGTCTCCAGATCAAAGAACTGTCAACCAAATTGATCACATTGCGATAGACAAGAGGCACCCATCCAGTGTTTTGGACGTCCGAACATTTCGAGGGGCTAACATCGATTCGGACCACTACATTGTTGCAACAAAATTTGGTCTTATGACGCTTTGACATAGGGGCAAATTATGGCATTTGGCATTTTTTTTAAATTCTGACTTGCCTAAGCAGTAAGATACACATCGACCTAAAAGATCTATTTTGCTTGCCGTCAGATGTTTTTTAGGTTAGTAGCGCTTCTACTTTCCTAATGTAGCTGATAATACTTTCAGCCGAAGATTTTCTCAGTTCTTCGGGACTTAAATATTCCTTGAAGAAAGATTCCCTTCTCATAGCGTAAAGGGCCGGGCATTCATATATGAAATGTTCGGCTGTTTCGTCTTCTTCTAGACATAGTCTGCACTCCGGTGAGTCGACTAGATGCATTTTATTTAGGTGATATCGCAGACCGTGATGACCAGTTAGTTAACCTACTAAGTTTTTGATATCGTGCCTGCGAAGATTAAGTATTCTTAGAAAATTCAGCAATATTTTCTGTATTACATTAACATAATTATATAATGATTATCTTTGTTGATTTGCCCTATATTAAAAATGTTTGTTCTGCACTCTCTCTCTCTCCTTCTAAGCTATAAGCACATATCAGTATCACTGTACCAACTACCCACTTATATGTTACCAAATGAAATAAACACTCACTCTAGTATTGCACTCCACGGTGTTCGGTCGTTTCAATTTACAGGTTATGGGCCCAGACCCAAGTCCATTGTGTTAAGAGTTTTTTTTTCTATTGCACTATAATACAGTTGTAACTTTTTTTAATTTAACAGAAAGCGGATTTTTGGAATCGCTGCTATTCATTTTGGTTAATATTTTTTTTATTAAAGTACATATTGTGGAAATGGACGGCGATTTAATGAAAATTGAGAAGTTATTAAATGCAGACCAGTGGAGTACATGGAAATTCCAGATTAGAGTCATGCTAAATGCCAGTGATATGTATGAAATTGTCAATGGAAAAATGGCAAAACCGGACGATGCTTTAAAGGTGCTAGAATGGGAGAAGCTAGATAGGAAAGCTCAAAAGGTTATAGTGATGAGTGTAGGTTCCCAAGCACTTGTCCATATAATGAACTGTTCTACATCACATGCTATGTGGAGAAAGTTGGAATCGGAATTCAGCAAAAATTTTATAGTTTCTCAAAAGATCCTTCTGATGATATTGCCACGCACATCTCGAAACTTGAAACAAAAATTCTCATGACATTGCCAAAAGAATTCAACAATTTTTTTACTGCATGGGAATCAACGGCACCAAGTGACAAGACTATAGTGAACTTAACGGCGCGTTTGATAATGGAAGAATCACGTTTAAGTTTACAGATGCATGGTGAAACGACGACAACTAGTGCATTAGTTGCCAAGAGGGTAAACCAGTTTTCGAAGGGTCCAAATAAATTTAAGGGTAAACCTGGAAAATGCTTTCTTTGCAAAAAGCCAGGCTTTTCGAAAAAAAAGTGAGTTTTCAGCACACTATTACTCACTAAAGCCGCGACTATTTACTGCAAGACTTTTATTTTTAACATAATGCTTACACCAGCTTTCAACTCATCTGGTTATTTTTTGGTTACCTCTCACACGCAAAATTGCTGCGGGCTCTTAGACTAAAAGGTCATGCACGTATTCCAAGTTAGGTTTAATCCTGTTGCTTGTCACATTGGCCAGGATTGGAGGAAGTGCCTGCTGACTGAAAGCCACTTTGCTGCAGTACGTCTTCTCATTTATGCGGAATGTGTCATTTTCCATCTGTATCAGGTAGGTACTTACTAAAGGAATAGATGAATTTTTATTTAATTGTTCCATAGAAGTTTGTCAAATAATCGTGTTTTATCCAATCAGTTTGAATATTTCTGCATTCGTTGTCCTGTAATTGCAAATCGCGTTACCACCCTTGAGGATCCTGGGTAAGCAAGAGTCTTCCGGTAGTTCTTCTAGAATATTCTCTTCGCACACTGATGTAATTAAAGGCCTACTCAAACCAACGCGAAACTTAGGTGTGGGAGTGGTAGCGAAATTCCCGCGGAAAATAAGTACATGGCGGGATATGGCATCATGCAAATAGCTGCGTACTCAGAGAGGCGATAGCGGGATTGTAGCGTTATTTCGCTGGTTCGCTGCATGTACTATATTTTCGCAGTCCCGCGTGTATTATTTAACTTTAAAGATGGTGTCAGTGGAAAAGCTCTTGGAAATTATAGAAAAACATTCAAGTTTGCATACCCTCCCGCTTCGCGTTTGGTGTGAATGGATAGTATATCCCGCTCCCGTATCTTTCCCATGCGATATTCGATATCGCTACTGCTCTCGCGTTTCGCGTTGGTTTGAGCAGGCCTTAAGACATTTCCCGTAAAGTCCGTACGTCTTGTCAAGGCTAATAAGGAGTCGTGAGAAGTCTAAGTTAATTTGTCTACCGTTTTTTTGCACGGGCCGTAACTAGGTGATACACCTTTGAGTCTGTTTTTGGTTTGGGCAGGACGTATAGCATTAGTGTAGTGGCCCGTTGCAGTATACAACTGAAGGTCGGCCGTATTCGATAGCTTCTATAACGTTTTGATAAGGCAATGTTTCCAACTCGTTTACAATAGTATTGATTTCTTCTGTGTCCAAAAGATTGATGTTCACAATGCCATTCTTAGCCATTTGACAACCTCTGACTATTTCATTAACCCCCTCCTTAAGAATAATTATTTCATCCAGTAAGTCCCTATCCCTTAGGGCTATATTAGTTTTGATACATAGTTTGTAACATAGAGAAATAATTTAGCTAGATATACCTCAAAGTATATGGATCGACTCAGAATCGATCCATATACTTAAAAAAAATTTTTGAAATCCATCCACTGCCACGCCCCTTTTTTAGAAAAACGTATTTGCTGGCCAAACCGTAAAGAATTTTAAAAAAGTGTCTGAGCAGAATTATTTAGAGAATCGTAATATCTATATTTCGTCTCAATAAAGTTTTTTGCCACGCCCACTTTTTGGGGGCGTTTTTTTTTATAAAAAAACGTTTTTTGGCCAACAATCATAGGTAATATTAATATGAACATTTAGTCTATAGACGATTTTAACCCATGCCCACTTTTTGGGGGCGTTTTCATATAAAAACCATTTTTATACACTACCCCATAACATATGCAGGAGAAAAAATTTGTCTTTTGTAGAACCGTAAAATTTCTTGTGACAATGTCATTTTCTATATTTAATCCCCATCGTGTTTTAAGCCATGTCCACTTTTTGGGGATTTTAGTTTTACAGACAGGATGGGATAGATCCGCACAGCGGATTGTAGCCTTCTCATATGTTTTTCCAAAAGGTTATCCCAGTCAGTTGCGTCAGGAGATCTACCTACCCTTTTCCAAGCTATTCCTATCCAATTTATCGACCTTACTTTCCTTGACTTTGCGTCCGAAAGTTCGTTAAGGCGATCCTTGATTTGATCTAAATGGTACCCCAAAATGGGGCGTGCTTCTTTGTCCTTAATATGTTCAAGCATCAGTCGTTCAGTGTCTTTTATAAGTATGTCATATTTTTTTTCAAATCAATAATATGTATCAATTTAAAAAAAACCCAAGCGTTTCCCTTTTTAATCGTCGCATTAGGAGATTCGTAGTTAGGCGAATATATGCAGAGTCTGCATGGGAGTGAAAATAACTAGGTACTTATCTGCAATATAATCAAGGTTTATTTAATATGGAGTTAATAATTTAATCTTAAAATCTAAGTTCTATCACTATGACATGGTTGTAGGTTATATAGGTATACAAAAAAATATATATTTATATATATATTTAATTTTTTTGATTTATTAATTTTAGATTTCCAAGTATTTTGTATTTTTATTTTTAAATTTTATTGACATTAAAAATTTGTCTTTTTGTATCATATTGAACCTTATGTTATTTATACGCTATCCCATAGGGGTATATTAGTTTTAATACATAGTTTGTAACATAGAGAAATAATTTCGATACATATACCTCAAAGTATATGGATCGAAGCAGAATCGCTAGCTGAGTCGATTAAGCCATGTCTGTCTGTCCGTCCGTCCGGCTGTGTGTCACCGATTTTGGGCCTTAAATTTTGAGCTAGAGTGTTGAAATTTGTTATATAGACTCTCTGGCCGACGAAGCAGAACAAGTGTAAACATTTTTGAAATCCGCCCACTGCCACGCCCCCTTTTAGAAAAAGCCAAACCGTAAGGTATTTCAATAAAGTGTCTCAGCTGCATATTTAGACAATCCTAATATCTATATTTCTTCCATACAAAGTTTTTTGCCACTCCCACTTTTTGGGGGCGTTTTTAGTAAAAAACGCTTTTTGTCAAAATTTTAACGCTTTCGAAAAAAATATGCAAATACTTCCGTAATGGTAATATAAACATTTTGTCCATAGATCATTTTCACCTACGCCCACATTTTGAGGGCGTTTTCTTACAAAACCCATTTGTATACCCCATTCCAAGGCATTAGCAATAGAAATACGTTGTTTTTTGTCGAACCACAAAAGATTTTGATAAACTGTCTGAGCAATATATTGTGACAATGTCATTTTCTTATTTCATCGCCATAAGGCCTATATTTTGAGGATATTAATTTTAAGGATGGGATGGGATAGGGTATTCAACGATCCGCACAGCGGATTGTAGCCTCCGCTACAATCCGTAATATCCCCAAAATGTGGTCTTTATGGGCATAAAGTATTGAAAATAGCGTTGTCACAACATATTGTTCAGAAGGTTTATATAATTCTTTTATGGTTCGACGAAGAACAACGTTTTTCTATTGCATATGCCTTGGGGCAGGGCATACAAATGTTTTTTTGTAAGAAAACGCCCCCAAAAAATGGGCGTGGATTAAAATGGTCTATGGACGATATGTTGATATTAATACTACTCAAATACTCAAATTTGGCCAAAAAAGGTTTTTTATAAAAAACGCCCCCAAAAAGTGGGCGTAGCAAAAAACTTTGTGTTGACGAAATATAGATATTACGATTCTCTAAATATGCTGCTCAGACACTTTTTTAAAATTCCTTACGGTTTGGCCAAAAAATACGTTTTCCTAAAAAGAGGGCGTGGCAGTAGGCGGATTTCAAAAATTTTTACACTTGTTCTGGTGGCACGGACGAGGATCCTATATACCAAATTTCATTATCCTAGCTCAAAATTTAAGGCCCAAAAATCGCTGACGGAAAGACAGACGGACGGACGGACAGACAGACATGGCTAATTCGACTCAGCTAGCGATTCTGAGTCGATCCATATACTTTGAGCTATATGTAGCTAAATTATTTCTCTATGTTACAAACTAAGTATCAAAACTAATATACCCCCCTATGGGATAGGGTATAAAAACATACGAGAAGGCTACTAATTTTAAAATTTAATTTTTAAATTTAAATATGTACAAAGTTATTAAATTAATAATCTTTATATGGAATCTTTGAATTTATTGAAGTTACCATTTTATTTGTTGGAACAATGTAATAACAGCCTTCAGCTTAAGAAACCCCCTGCTTTACTTGCAAAGCAACACTTTCGTTACTGAAACGATTACGGTTTTTAGTTTTTAACGAATTTACCTGCGAAAATATGGTTTCATAAGCAGTATTAGATGTCGGTAATCATAAATATTGTATATTTAGTTATTGTTGCATACTTATTGACATTTCCTTTTATTTTTTTGTATCAAAATAGTGAAAATTGCCATAATCGCTTTCAAATTTAATGTTGAATTTGTTTACCATAGGTAAAATGTAATCCATAGCATAAAAAGTATTATTATAATGTTATTCAAACTATTAAAAATAAATTCGTTTGGGACAGAATTTGTTGTTAAATATTCACCTTGGAAATACAGTTTTAATGCACTCCATTGTTGTATAATTTGATTGACGCAAGGATGTAGCGATTGCCATCTAATGTCTTAGTGGCGCAAAATCCTATGCTTTTCTGATTCGAAAAACTCTTGGAATTCTAAAAATTCTCGTTGTATTTTACTGCTTTGAGAAAAGTATGATTAGACATCTTTGACCAATTGCTCAATGGTTCTTGGCAATTTCTTACTGGCATGACTGACAGCTAGAGCAACCGAGTGACATACGCATTTATAAAATACACAATTTGGATTGAGTGTCGTTGTCCAAACAATGCCTATGTAAATAATATAATAACAATCTGCACCCTTTCAATAGATATCCACCACACCGACACTACCCATAAACAGCTGTGTTTACTTTGTTTGCTTTCTGACCCTAAGAAGAAATGCAAATACGCAGATTGCATTTCTTCTTTGGGATCATTATACCCTATCCCATAGGGGGGTATATTAGTTTTGATACTTAGTTTGTAACATAGAGAAATAATTTTGCTACATATACCTCAAAGTATATGGATCGACTCAGAATCGCTAGCTGAGTCGAATTAGCCATGTCTGTCTGTCCGTCCGTCCGTCCGTCCGTCTGTCTGTTCGTCACCGATTTTTGGGCCTTAAATTTTGAGCTAGGATAATGAAATTTGGTATATAGGATCCTCGTCCGTGCCACCAGAACAAGTATAACATTTTTGAAATCCGCCCACTGCCACGCCCCCTTTTTAGGAAAACTTATTTTTTGGCCAAACCGTAAGGAATTTCAAAAAAGTGTCTGAGCAGCATATTTAGACAATCCTAATATCTATATTTCGTTAATACAAAGTTTTTAGCCACGCCCACTTTTTGGGGGCGTTTTTTTAGTAAAAAACGCTTTTTGTCAACATTTTAAAACTTTCGAAAAAAATTTTGATGCAAATACTTCCGCAATGGTAATACAAACATTTTGTCCATAGATCATTTTCACCTAGGCCTACATTATGGGGCGTTTTCTTACTAAAACCATTTGTATACCCCATCCCAAGGCATTAGCAATAGAAATACGTTGTTTTTTGTCGAACCACAAAAGATTTTGATAAACTGTCTGAGCAATATATTGTGACAATGTCATTTTCTTATTTCATCGCCATAAGGCCTATATTTTGAGGATATTAATTTTAAGGATGGGATGGGATAGGGTATTAAACGATCCGCACAGCGGATTGTAGCCTCTCATATGTTTATACCGTATCCCATAGGGGTATATTAGTTTTGATACATAGTTTGTAACATAGAGAAATAATTTAGCTACATATACCTCAAAGTATATGGATCGACTCAGAATCGATAGCTGAGTCGATTTAGCCATGTCTGTCCGTCCGTCCGTCCGTCCGTACGTCACCAGTTTTTGGGCCTTAAATTTTGAGCCAGAAGGATGAAATTTGGTACACGTGCTCTTTGTTGCTCCCAGCAGAACAAGTGTAAAAATTTTTGAAATCCGCCCACTGCCACGCCCCCTTTTTAGAAAAACGTATTTTTTGGCCAAACCATAAGGAATTTTGAAAAAAAATTCTGAACAACATATTTAGATAATCTGAATATCTGTATTTCGTTCATATAAAGTTTTTTGCCACGCCCACTTTTTGGGGGCGTTTTTAATAAAAAACGTTTTTCGGTCAAATTTTAAAATTTTCGAAAAAAATTTTGATGCAGCATCATTAGTAATATAAATATGAACATTTCTTTCATAGACCATTTTAACCCACCCCCACTTTTTGGGGGCGTTTTTATATAAAAAACATATGAGAGGCTACAATCCACTGTGCGGATCGTTGAATACCCTATCCCATCCCATCCTTAAAATTAATATCCTCAAAATATAAGCCTTATGGCGATGAAATACAGAAAATGACATTGTCACAATATATTGCTCAGACAGTTTATCAAAATCTTTTGTGGTTCGACAAAAAACAACGTATTTCTAGTGCTAATGCCTTGGGAAGGGGTATACAAATGGTTTTTGTAAGAAAACGCCCACAAAATGTGGGCGTAGGTGAACATGATCTATGGACAAAATGTTTATATTACCATTGCGGAAGTATTTGCATCAAATTTTTTTTCGAAAGTTTTAAAATTTGGACAAAAAACGTTTTTTACTAAAAACGCCCCCAAAAAGTGGGCGTGGCAAAAAACTTTGTATGCACGAAATATAGATATTAGGATTGTCTAAATATGTTGCTAACACATTTTTTTGAAATTCCTTACGGTTTGGCTTAAAACTACGTTTTTTCTAAAAGGGGGCGTGGCAGTGGGCGGATTTTAAAAATTTTTACACTTGTTCTGGTGACTCGGCCAAGGATCCTATATACCAAATTTCATTAGCCTAGCTCAAAATTTAAGGCCCAAAAATCGATGACGAACAGACAGACGGACGGACGGACGGACGGACGGACGGACAGACAGACATGGCTAATTCGACTCAGCTAGCGATTCTGAGTCGATCCATATACTTTGAGGTATATGTAGCAAAATTATTTCTCTATGTTACAAACTAAGTATCAAAACTAATATACCCCCCTATGGGATAGGGTATAACCATTTTTATACCCTACCCCATAACATATGCAGGAGAAAACCTTGTCTTTTGTAGAACCGTAAAAGTTTTTTATAAGCGGTCTGAAGAATTTGTTGTCACCATGTCATTTTCTTTTTTTTATCCACATCGTATTTTTAGCCATGTCCACTTTTTGGGAATTTTAGTTTTACAGATAGGATGGGATAGGGTATTCAACGATCCGCACAGTGGATTGTAGCCTTCTCATATGTTTATACCCTATCCCATAGGGGGGTATATTAGTTTTGATACTTAGTTTGTAACATAGAGAAATAATTTTGCTACATATACCTCAAAGTATATGGATCGACTCAGAATCGCTAGCTGAGTCGAATAAGCCATGTATGTCTGTCCGTCCGTCCGTCCGTCCGTCCGTCTGTACGTCACCGATTTTTAGGCCTTAAATTTTGAGCTAGGATAATGAAATTTCGTATATTGGATCCTCGCCCATGCCTACAGAACAAGTGTACAAATTTTTGAAATCCGCACACTGCCACGCCCCCTTTTAAGAAAAACTCATTTTTTGGCCAAACCGTAGGGAATTTTAAAAAAGTGTCTGAGAAGCATATTTTTAGAATCGTAATATCTATATTTCGTCAATACAAAGTTTTTTTCCACGCCCACTTTTTGGGGGCGTTTTCTATAAAAAAACCTTTTTTGGGCCTTAAAATTTTGAGCTAGAATGATGAAATTTGGTACACGTGGTCTTTGTTGCTCCCAGCAGAACAAGTGTAAAATTTTTTGAAATCCGCCCACTGCCACGCCCCCTTTTCAGAAAAACGTAGTTTTTGGCCAAACCGTAATGAATTTTAAAAAAGTGTCTGAGAAGCGTAGTTAGACAATCGTAATATCTATTCTATTTTCTTACAAAAACCATTTGTATGCCTTACCCCAAGGCATATGCAATAGAAAAACGTTGTTTTTTGTCGAACCACAAAAGGTTTTGATAAACTGTCTGAACAATATGTTGCGACAATGTCATTTTCTGTATTTCATCGCCATTAAGCCTACATTTTGAGGATATTAATTTTAAGGATGGGATGGGATAGGGTATTCAACGATCCGCACAGCGGATTGTAGCCTTCTCATATGTTTTTTAAAGAAAAGGCCCCAAAAAGGGGCGTGATTAAAAACGTTATAAAAACGAAATATAGATGCTGAGTTTGTCTTAATATGCTATCCAGAAAATAGTTTATATAATTACTATATATAGTCAATATGGAGAGCGCTCTTAAGAATGACCCTAAACGCTTTTGGGGATTTGTCAATTCGAATTTCCAGTCAACTTCTCTAATAATAATTCAAAAACATCGAGCTCTCTTATCATATCAAACTTATTCCACAGAATTTCAGTAAATCATTTATTGATACCCCTCTAGTCTTAGACGAACATTATTTCAGTTATCTCAATGACTGTCCTGTCCTCAAGTTAGTTTCAGCAATGTTACATTTGTCGATAAGACACTACTTAAATATATTTCTTTATTAAATAATGATTATTCTGCGGGGCCCGATGGAATCCCCCCAATAATCGTAAAGAAATGGAAAGATGCTCTTTTGCCATACCTTAAATATATGTTTGAAAGCTCCGTTGCCACGGGAGTATTCCGAACTCTATGGAAAAATGCATTTATTAAACCTGTTTTTTAAAAAGGTGAGCGTGGATATATTTCTAATTATAGACTTATCTCAAAACTATCTTGCATTCCTATGTTATCGAACATATTAGTTGTGATAAATTGGTCTTCCTTTGTCGAAACATCATCTGTGAAGAACAACATGGCTTTGTAAATCAACGATCCACTGTCACAAATCTATTAACTTTTATGCACCATTGTTCCAATTGATTTGTTGAAGAAAACTTTCGGTGAGCGCATAATTTCGCGTTTTGGTCCTGTGAATTGGCTTCCCAGATCGTACGATTAACGCCGATTGACTATTTTCTGTGGGGATATGTGAAGTCTGTAGTCTACGCCGATAAGCCCGAAACGATTAACCACTTGGACGATAACATTCGCAGCGTTATTGCCGATATATGGTCACAAATGTTGGAAAAAGTCATCGAAAATTGGACCTCCAGATTAGATTACGTCCGAGCCAGCCGTGGCGGTCATATGCCAGAAATCATATTTAAATTATAATGCCAGAAGAGTATCTTTCGAATAAAGAAAATTTCATGTCAATTTAAAAAAATCATCTTTGTTTTAATCCATTTCAAAATTCTATACCTAAAAAAAATAATCTTTACTAGAAGCATCAAAAAAGTTTTCCGTTAAATTTAAACGCCACAATTCTAAATGTTGTCGTTATGTTTTCACACCATATATGTGATTATCCGGATACGTGACTATTAGCATGAAAAGGTATCTAAAAAAAGCATTCAGTTAACTTGTTTTCAACAAAAGTATTGATGTACATAAACACTTCATTGGCATGAGTTAAACTAGTAAAAGCTTAATTCATGGAACGAAAATCATCTGATATTCCGGCAATGTTAAGTCCACATAACACTTACTAGATGATGGTATACAATGCACATACAAGATAGCAGTTGATAACTTAGTAAGGTAGAAATGTGTTGGTATTTGTTTCTGTTTAACTGTTAATAATGTTAAAAGCTTAACGAACAGTCAGTTCTAAGATATCGTCCTGTTCGAACGATTTTTTCTTGCAAAGCGGCGAGTAATAGAAGCAATATGTGAGTTGAATAGATTTCATAGTGGTCGTTATAATTTAAGTATTTGTTTATCAAAAAATAAACATTACTCTATCCCCTATCAAAATTCATGTGTACTTTTGTAATGAAACTAAATTATTTATTAATATGAATTAAATGCGTCCAGATAACATATTCAAATTTGGTTGCTCACACTTAAGGCTAAGTCTTAAAGCTAATCATCGACAAACAGAAAGTACTTCGTGACGACTTTATTACGCTGACAATACAATTGTTGTTGTTGATTTACGATTATGTCTGTTGGAAATAAGTTACATTTTGAAGCGATTTTTCATCAAATTTTACGAATATACAATTCATTAAAATTAATTGCAATAAATTATTTAAACCACAAGGTTTAAACCACATTTTGTTATTTGGACGGTTACGCAAGATGTTTAAATTTCAAATTCCAAGCTTTGAATTACAAATCCGATATTTAAGTTCACCTTCCACGATTAGTTCCTGAAATGTAATACAGATACATGAATAGTTATAATAAAAAATAGAACTCCCACCCACTATGGACTTAACGCGTCAGACAGTTATGTATATAAACCTTACATAAATATTATATAAAATATTGTAAATATTAGACTAATTCCTTTTTTGGTTAAAATGTGATTTAAATGACTTGTATTACACCCAGGTCGATGTTGCACACACAAACAAATTAAATTGTGACGCAAGTTAAACATTTATAGTGAAAATGAAGGTATTATATCTGTTAATTTAATTAGCAACATAAGTTACTAATTTGGATTATGATTTGTTCAGAAATAATTCAATTATGGCTTTATTTTGCACTTACGTAGATATGTCCCAATCTGCTAATAAATACGGTAACTCAATGCCAAATGATGGCTTATCTATAATATTTGTTTGTTTTTTAGTCATAATACCTACTATCAAGTTATAAATATGAAAATTATGCAACTTTCGCTGACTGTGACAGTGGCCACAAAAATTGCAAGCTTTTTCTGCTCATACTTTTTATAAAACAATAACAGTTTGTATTAATCGATAAATGTATTTCGAAAGTGATAAAATAATATGGGAAAGTTTGATAATGTTTTGGCTGCACGCAAAATTATTCTTTATTGAAAATCGATTTCTGTTGACGCTGTTTAAAGGTGAACGATTTGATATTAAAATTTGAGAAATCCTATGCAAAGGTATATGTATATAAAAAGCACACCTTTTGATTGTATGACATGCAAATATACATAAGATATCAATTTGTGTATGCCACCCCAGGGGGGGGGGGGGGGGGGTGACAAATATCCGAAATGAGTAAGGGTCAGATATTACTGAAGCATTGTCAACAAACGATACATTTTGACTTGGCTTATGAGACATCTAATCGCTGGTTCTTACAAAATTAACAATGTTTTTGCCAAGTGGACAAAAAATTTTAATTACAAAAATATAAAAATAGATATGATTTCATAACAAGGAGAGTTTTCCCAGAGATAATTGGAGAGTCAAAATAACTTGGATCTGACCATTCTGTAAATTTGTTAGTCTTTACGCGATGACTATTTATTCAAATTTAATATTTAAACGAGGTTCTTATACTAATAACAAGAAGAGTTTTTGGTATGTTAGGAATTTCTGGAATTTGAATTATATGTCTACCATAATATATCATTGGCATGATGATGTTGACCCGTGGCTGGCGAGTATGAGAATTATTATTGTAACTTTCAAATTGTGGTGCTATGTGCTGTTATGAAATTGGATGTCATATCCGGCAGTAATTCACTGAGAAGTGACAGATAATTGCATAATTAATTAAATAATTAAATTTGCACTGACCAAACCTTGGCAATTCTAGCGATAGCTAAATCGCTAAGAATCCACATATTACAACCTAATCCAAAATACTTATTCCCTTTCATTTTCCATCCGTAGCCAAGGTCAACGTATGTGAATATTGTGAATCATGTAACGTGAAGCTATGTGTGGGTCGATCGCCTTTCTCGCGCTACTTGCGAGGCTAATAAGAACATATGACTGCAGTACCATCTAAAGTAACTTTGCGTTAGCGAAATCGGGTGCAGTGAGCGACGAGGTTTCAAACGGAGGGGTAGGAGCTCTGCTGTGTGGTCCACAGGTTCAACGGATCCTACCTAGAAATTCTTTGAAGCTGAACCAACGTCGTCCGGTAACCCAAGGGAGCAAGAACTTGTTGATAAAATGGCAAATGCAATGGTAAAGAAATTAGCTTTGGACCCTACAGTGAACACTGCGGCCTCACGAAGTACGAGTACTCTAAATTATAAAAAAAAAAAAAAAAATATCTGTGACGATATTTGTATCTAAATTATTACTCTACATTAACTAGAGTTTTTACAAGTCTGTCAATAACTAAAAGGATTACCTGTTCATTTCCACATAAGTCAATTATTAGCAGAAAATCGTTCGCCAGTTCATTGACAATAAAAGTTTGTCAATAATGCATTTATCAATATTCAAAGACACGTATTTCAGTTTGCGCTTTTAATTGACATATGAAAACGTTTTTCTTCGTAGCAAGGTGATAGTTTTCATAGTGAACCACGTAAATAACCACTTGGGAACAAAAGGGGACAATGACCTTATTCGAAGCTAGTTATTTGTACATGCTTTATATAACTATGTTAGTGTTTAAAAAATAAAATTACATTAACATGAGAACATGTGTTATTGTGGCTGATATGTCAGTACATCCCCTTGATTTATTAGGGGTATTCATGCAACGTCGGAAAGTCGTCGTAAACGTTGTAAACGTGATAAAATACGACGTGATAAATGAACTGTCAAAATTTGTATGGGAAATCTTTTCCAACAATATCGGAATTTTCTCACAGGAATTGGGTGCGTAAACTGAGATGGTAAACGTTGTAAACTTTTGAAATGCTATTTTGACATTTAGTCAGTCACTTTCACATATCAAACGTATGCGCTAAACTGAAAAAAAATATCGAGAACGCAAAGAGAACAATAAGAACAAAATTCTATCAATAAATAAATAACTAAAAAGAGATTGAATTCAGTGGGATACCGCATTATTTAGTGGTGCAGTTTTAGGGTCGTTCATGAAACGTCGTCGTAAAATTACAATCTTTCGCACGTAATAAAATTACGACGTTGCATGAATACCCTTTTTGTTTTTTTTTGATTTTCACTTGAAGAATTAGATATGACTGCGATTTTTAAATTTTTACTTGCTAAGAGAGAGGATAAAATACAAAGAGTTATAAACTAGAACAACAAATTTATTTGAAACTGGCAAAATAATATTTTATATCTTCTGCTAACAGAAGTCGGTTTTGTTTTGCAAGAGAAGGATATGCAAGGAAGCTTTTAACCAATTGCGATAATTTTTTTAGCTGGATTAAATTTTACGCGCAATTTTTGACATTTCTTGAGGAGTACCTATAACCAAAAAGTTGGATTTTTGCTCCGTCGATTGAGTTAAATGCTATAACCCTAGTTTCAATAAACTAAAATAAAGTTACTCAATTTTAGTTGCATTTGATGTAATACAAATGGTTTTTGTAAGAAAACGCCCACAAATATTGGGTTAAAACGAAATGGACGAAATGTTTATATTATCATAACCAATGATTTTGCTTTTAAAGTTTAAAATTTTACCGAAAACAGTTTTTTTATGGAAAACGCCCCAAAAAAGAAGGTGTGGCTAAAAACATTATATGAACGAAATATAGATATTGAGATTGTCTAAATATCTTGCTCAGAAACTTTTACAAAATCTTTAACAGTATGGCCAAAACAAATGGTTTACATACTAAAAAGTAGGCGGATTCTGACAATGTTTACACCTGTTCTGCTTCGTCCGACAGAGAGTCTATATATCAAATTTCATCACTCAAAATTTAAAGCCAAACAAATCGGTGACACATAGACGAACGGACGGACATACAAATAAACATGGCTATATCGACTCAGCTAGTGATTCTGAGTCGATCCATATACTTTAAGGTATATCTAATTATTTCTCTATGTTACAAACTTATTATTAAAACTAATATACCCCTATGGGATAGACATATTGGGAAAAATATTAATCTGCTTTAAGAAATATTCGTACATGTTGGTTTATGAGAAATATAAATAATCCCGAAGAAAGATTAACTAACTAAAATCTATTGGTTTTAAACAATAAAAAAATTTTAATACAAAAAGCGGGTTAGTTGTAAATTGATTAATTAGTTAGCGAAAAAGGTTATACAGATAAGGTTATACAGAAGGTAAATATATCTAATACATCAAATACCTGAAACAAAAATAATATTTGAAAATAGAGAATCTTTTATTATTAAATACAAAGTGCTGGATGCCAATACATTATAACTCATAGTATGAGTACATTTATAATATTAAACTACAATTTATGTATATATATTTTTGACGTTGTGACCAATCTCTTGCAATCAACAAATAGTTATAGTTTTTAATAGAACCTGTTAATCTAAGCAAATATCGATATGATAGTACTTATCAAACCTTATCAATTATCATAAACAAGTATAGCTAATATCAGAATGTTTGACATTGTTATCACTTAGACACTGATGAAGAATTTGCACGCTGCAGTTAGTATATTCAATTTGTTACAAAGTCATATTTAGTTCCTGACAAACATCCAAGACCAAGAAATTTTACAAATTATCCACTTGTTATCGGTATTAAATTGTAGGTAACATTTTAACATGGTGAGACGCTAGGTTTTAGGCTAAAATATTATGTGTTCAATTCATATACATTTTTTATTTGAACATTTGTTGAATCGGCTCCCGAACCGTTGATGTTCTCTGCCTGAGACAATGCAGCCTTATATCCTCTTCGATCATGGGCACGTTGCTTCCAGTTATTCACATCGTTCGACGTGGTCGACGTCGAATAAATGTAGTCGATATGTGTTTACCTTTTTTACTTCAACCACATCATGGAACAGCTCATAAATTTAGGGGACTAACAATTCGAAGAATTGCACCGATTTCCTGTCCAGCACTCGGCACCGTAAAGTAGGACTTTCGGGTTAAGATTATTCATCCCATAAGGCTCGCTGCCGTAATGCTTCTACAACGGCAAAATTTGTTCTATGGTCAATCTGATGGCCCGAAAGCCACATGCGTTTCTGCCGATTAGTGTATTCTAGAAAGGTTTAAGATAGAACCTTATAAGCGACATTTAGCAGGTACATGGCCCGGTAGTTAGTGCATGAGATCGCATTTTTTGTAAGTGGGGCATATAAGCTGATATTCTAGTCATCGGAAATACCTACTCTCACCCACCCAGACATTGTTGATGGTTTGGTGCATGCACATTTCTATGGTTACACCACCGTATTTGAAGGGTTCTGCTGGTGTTCCATCAGAACCCGCTGCTTTGTTGTTTTTCAGTTTTTATACCCTATTTCATAGGGGTAACTATATTAGTTTTGATACATAGAAATAATCTAGCTAGATATGCCTCAAAGTATATGGATCGACTCAAAATCGCTATCTGAGTTCATTGAACCATGTCTGTCTGTATGTCCGTCTGTCTGTATGTCTGTATGTTTATACCCTATCCCATAGGGGTTTATTAGTTTTGATACATAGTTTGTAACATAGAGAAATACTTTAGCTACATATACCTCAAACTATATGGATCGACTCAGAATCGATAGCTGAGTCGATTAGGCCATGTCTGTCCGTCCGTCCGTCCGTCCGTACGTCACCAGTTTTTGGGCCTTAAATTTTGAGCTGGGAGGATGAAATTTGGTACACGTGCTCTTTGTTGCTCCCGCCTATTGCCACCCCCTTTTTAGAAAAACGTATTTTTTGACAAACCATAAGGAATTTTGAAAAACTTTCTGAACAACATATTTAGACAATCTGAATATCTGTTTTTCGTTCATATAAAGTTTTTTTCCACGCCCACTTTTTGGGGGTGTTTTTAATAAAAAACGTATTTCGGTCAAATTTTCAAATTTTCGAAAAAACTTTTGATGCAGTAATATAATATAATAATATAATATAAATATGAACATTTCGTCCATAGACCATTTTAACCCACGCCAACTTTTTGGGGGCGTTTTTATATAAAAACCATTTTTATACACTACCCCATTACATACGCAGGAGAAAACCTTGACTTTTGTAGAACCGTAAAAGTTTTTTATAAGAAGTCTGAAGAATTTGTTGTCACCATGTCATTTTCTTTATTTCATCCACATCGTGTTTTAAGCCATGTCCTCTTTTTGGGTATTTTAGTTTTACAGATAGGATTGGATAGGGTATTTTCAACGATCTGCACAGCGGACCCTATCCCATAGAGGTATATTAGTTTTGACATTATGTTTGTAACATAGAGAAATAATTTCGATAAATATACCTCAAAGTATATGGATCGATTCAGAATCGCTAGCTGAGTCGATTAAGCCATGTCTGTCTGTCCGTCCGTCCGTCTGTGTGTCACCGATTTTTGGGCCTTAAATTTTGAGCTAGAGTGTTGAAATTTGGTATATAGACTCTCTGGCCGACGAAATTTTTGAAATCCGCCCACTGCCACGCCCCCTTTTTGAAAATTGTTGTTTTAAGCCAAACTGTAAAGAATTTTTAAATAGTGTCTGAGCAACATATTTAGACAATTCTAATATCTGTATTTCGTCTATAAAAAGTTTTTTGCCCACTTTTTGGGGGCGTTTTTACTAAAAAACGCTTTCTGTCCAAATTTTAAAAAGTTCGAAAAAACTTTTGATGCAAATACTTCCGTAATGATAAAAAAAGAATTTTGTCTATAAATCATTTTCACCTACACCCACTTTTTGGGGGCGTTTTCTTACAAAAACCATTTGTATGCCTTACCCCAAGGCATATGCAATAGAAAAACGTTGTGTTTTGTCGAACCACAAAAGGTTTTGATAAACTGTCTGAACAATATGTTGCGACAATGTCATTTTCTGTATTTCATCGCCATATAGCCTACATTTTGAGGATATTAATTTTAAGGATGGGATGGGATAGGGTATTCAACGATCCGCACAGCGGATTGTAGCCTTCTCATATGTTTTATTTTAAAACCATATGTATGCTCTATGCATATGCAGGTGACAGGAGTTGTTTTTTGTCGAACCATTAAATGTATTGTCCATGCCACGACTACACATTAGAGGATTGAATGGAATAGGGTATTCAACGATTCGCACAGCGGATTGTAGCCTTTTCATATTATGTTTTTTTTTATGACTGCACTAACTTATTCAATAGAAGAAAGCGTTGCCTCTTCTTTGATTGGAGGTGCAGCTGCTGAAAATGCTGCCTGAATAAATCTACAGTGCTTTTGCTATTTCGTAAATATTGCGTTCCTACTTTGAAGCCAGGTGCCAGTTGTTTGGCTGTTTTTGTAGAATTGCAAATATCATCATACCACTGTCATTTTTCCGGGTACTGTATGGTAATTTGGCTACTTTGGCATATTGGGAAGTGTCTCAGTCAGTTGTTTCTCCACCGATTTTTTTTTTTTATAATTTGCGCGCACTCAAGGGGTTATGAATACCCTTTATATGTTTTAGCACAGTGCGGGCGTTAAGGAAATTAGGGATAAGAAGAAAGGAGATACCGATGCACATTGGTTTTAAATGTCTGTAAGTTATAATGGAAAGGAAAAACAGAGTTTGGTAGAGCATTCCACATTCGTGTTGTTCGGTTTATGTACGAATCTCTGTATTTCAGTGTACGTCCGAAGATAGGCTTGAGGGTAAACTGATTTGCATTCATTGCGTAACGAGTATTGCGGCTGAATTGTTGAATGGGAGGAATGCAGCTGGCTATTTCATTTGAACATTGGTTGTTAAAATAGCGATAAAACAAGGTAAGGCAGGAGATGTTTCGACGGTGTTCGAGCGAATCTAAGGAGTTCGCTATTCTTGTGTCTCCTATAAGTTTTTTCGCACGCGTTTGAATCCTATCTAGTAGGTGCAATGTTGATTTTGGTGCACCTGACCAGACGTGGGCGTTGAATTCAAGTTTTGGGCGTATAAACGCTTTATATATTGTGGCCAGATCAGAGGGGGTGAAATATTTCTTACATCGATTTAGAAAACCTAGACATTTCGCTGCGTTTTTAGCGACTTCAAATATGTGGTCGTTCCAACGTAAGTCGTTACTAACACACATACCTAGCATGGAAAGCTTTTCGGTTTCTTCGACGTAAGTGCCATTCATGGATAATGGCTCAAGATTTTGGTTACGCTTTAATGACAGAAGACAGCATTGTGTTTTGGAAGCATTGAACTCCACTCTATTAGATTTACCCCATTTGATAATGCTGTCAAGGTCGGAATTCAATGAGCTTAACATATTTTGGCGTTTTGAGTCCACGTTCGAAGGTGAGGGACGAGGACCTATAAACGAATATGAGAAGCTGAGGGTACTGTCATCAGCGAAGGAATGAATTGGATTAGAAGTTGCAGACAGGAGATCATTTATAAAAATGAGAAAGAGAGTCGGAGACAAAACTGAGCCTTGAGGGACACCAGCATTTATTTGGTGAGTTACAGACTTGAAACCATCCAAAACAACTTGAATTGAACGTTTCGAAAGATAATGTCTAATCCATAGAAGAAGTTTTTCGTCGATTCCAAATGCACGCATTTTCGACAAATGGGCTTGATGCCAAACCCTGTCAAATGCCTTTGAAATATCAAGCGCAACAATCTTGCTTTCACCACCATGGTGGATTGATTGGTTCCACATTTCGGTGAGATATGTCATCAAATCACCAGTAGACAGTATTGCTTGTTGCTGCAAAGTCTGTTAGTCGGAAGCCATTATCTGTTGTCGTATCGTAAAGGCTGCCCTCTCAAACTAACCTACCGAATATGTTTTCTCAAGCGATTTCGGGATTGAAGTTTCCGAGCAGGGTCCGTAGAAAGTCGTAAATGTCCTCCTTTGCTGATGTAGCATAAGGTTGCGGATCACAGTCAAGCGATCACTAACTGACTCGAGCTCAATCGGTTCCTCACAACGAATCCACATCCTAATATGTGCAATGTGCAGCCTTTAAAGATAAATGTAATAAATTTCCCATGGTGACTGTAATCATACTTCTGTGTTGTATTATTTTAAAGAATTATTCGAATAAAATATAGTAAACCTAAATTTGAAGTTATAGTAATTATATTTTTCATTTGTTTAAAGACAATGGCACAGCGACTTGCGATTAGTAATATCTTTATTAGAGGAATACACAACTCAGCAATTTTAAGAGCTAAGGTAACGTATTTAAAAACATATTGTTAAGTGTAACTAATTTAAATGTTTGTTCTAAATATATTTAGATGTCAGACGAAACTGTACATGCTGGAAGGAATCTTTTTAGCCCAAAACTGTTTAAAAAACATTACGAGGTAACTAAACATTTATTATTTATCTAGCTTAGCCCGAAGCCCAGCTCACGAGGTTTACAGAATTACTGTTTAGTTTATTTTTTATTTAAATAAAGTTGACATTTGCTTATCGTTAAAATAAGATAATTAGACAGTTGCTAAATTTATTTTTCTTATAATATAGGATTAATATCTATGAGTTTATGATATGTGCGATATTCAGACTGTAGTAGCCGTAGCTGGACCCATTGATTCCATTGAAAAGTTACATTGTTACATTAATAGATACGTTAACCAACATGACACTCGCTACTGTGCTTTTTCCGACCCCGGAACTGGTATGTAAACATGTTGGGAACAACGAAGCAACGGCTCACACGTTAATGTTATTGTAGTCTGGTTTGAGGTAAAACATTCGACAGTGCCTAACTAAAAAACTTATGTTTTTGAGTGGCCGACCTATTTGGTCCTAATCGATTTTTTAGTTTGTGGTTTTGTGTTTTAAACGTTTACGTCAACCGTCCAAGGACCATACAAGATCTGAGGGCTAACATTCGCGTAGAAATATCCAATAAAGGGTTGTGAAAATTGCCCGAAAAAGGCTTATTCAGTGTATGGGCAATTATAGCTGATTCCAATCCAGACATGACAAACAAAAACTGGGTTCACCAAATCTTTAGATAAGTATCAACCTTATAGATATCTATTTGCTCTACATACCCTAACCATCGTAATCGTTCAATGTGGTGTTTCTTTTTATCAGGTCTATGTCGCTGTACAGCTCGTATAGTTCTTGATTGCATTCCCTTCAACGCAAAGGGCACCAAGGAAATCCGTCCTTTCCATATTTCTAGGCAAATTTCCGATCAAATTTTGATTATGAGTTGGTGAATGTTACTAACCAAGTCATCTTCACCCCTTTTTTAAAGTTCTGCAGTAAGGCTGCAATTTCCGGGAACCTTGTTAAGCTTAAATTTAGATATTTTGGTACACGTGCTCTTTGTTGCTCCCAGCAGAACAAATGTAAACATTTTTAAAATCCGCCCACTACAACGCACCCTTTGTTGGGAATTATGTAAAGTAAAGTAAAAGCTTTTCAACAGAACGGTCCGAAGTCAATCTACTTAGAAGCATTATTTAATTATTGAAGATTGGTTCGTCACAATGTTGTCAAAATACGCAGTGGGCCCAGTTTAAATTTTCGGTTGCAAAAATCATAACTTTTGAACGAGTTAAGATATTTTGAAATACCTTTTTATTAAAGGTGCAACCCACAGCTACCAATACCGTGAGTTTTAAAATATAATTGTTGCACAGGGTGTTTTTGAATCTTGTGTTGAAATACGTCTTCAATTGTTTTTTTCGTTTATTATTTGCAATGAAAACAGTCGTGACTTTTTTAATGGTTTAAAAACGACAAAAAAGTTGTGCTAACAAAAGATCAAATGTTTTGCCAAAAAAAAATTGTTTGTATTTTCATATTAATAAAAGTTTATAGCTTACATTTTTTTTATTGCAAAACTTAAATAAGTCAATTTTGATACAGATTTTGTAACATATGTAACATATGTTAGACCAAAAAAATACAAAGCTTTTTCAAAAACCTGCAAGAATATTGGTAGGAAAAAATCAAGGATTAACTTAAGGAATGTTTTTTATTCAAATATTTAAGTTTTAACCATGAACACATTTGTTAAAGCTTGTTTGTTTATAGTTTTGAAGTTAAAAATTCTTAACCAAAGTTAACGAAACAATAATAATAGATTTCTTTAAAATTTCCAATAAACCTATCATTCCTGGAGAGTATTGTTCTCTTCGCTGCATTCTATAAAATCTCCCTAAAACGCAAATAGGCAAAAACTGGTTTTCTTAGTAAATATTTCAGAAATAGTAAAAGATTAAATTTCCGTTGAGTTTAGACTAAAGACTTTTAAAAGTCTGAAAGTCAACATTTTGAGTCAAACAGCAGCAGCTTTCGGAATATTTGTAATAAAAATGGTCCTTCTTACAAGCTGTATCCAGTAGATAAATTAGTTTACTTACTTACTTTACATAAAAAGCTAAAGTAATTCCAAGTCATTTGTTGTATTTGTACTCCGTGCTAAATCTTACTTCACTATGTAGCGAAGTCTTACCAAAATACGCCTTTATTGGCGACGACAGCGATGAATTAGACAACTGCGTACTCAGTTGTTTTTTTTTTCGAGAAAATCCATATAACGGATTTTTGGATTTAGGGCATATGAGAAAAATTTCAATTTGGTCAAATTAAATGAAGTTTAATTTATATACTGCTAGTAGATACTATTTACAACAATTCCACATAATAAGTTTTGGCGCATTTTTTTTTACGGAGTTTTCGGTTTTGTGCAATAACAGCAAATTATTATTATTCACATGGACAACAATTGCCTAGAAATTTCGGAATAATAGTTCTTATAATCATATAGTTCCTCATAGTGTTTATTTTTGAGTTCAACATCAAAATATGAAGACCAATGTTGTTTGGTTTTTGATATTATGCCAACCTTACACGGAAAGACAAAGTTTTGTACGACCCAGTCGTGCCCCCATCACTAGTTTTTGTTAGTTTTTTGGTTTCACTACCAATGTATACTCTTTGTTGAGATCCGTTATCGAATATTGTTAACAATATTTATAAAAATTTAATGTCCATTGATAAACCCTATATGTCCCAATAAAATATCTACTTTATCGAATGTTTATGCTTGGATTTTTTTCATAGTTAACATCAGTAAACCTATGTACTCAATAAAACGTTTACGCATTCAATTCCCATTTACCAACTATTATCATGTATCCACATTACAAATGAGTGCAGTTCTCTTTAAAAACTATATTATTTGGGGGTTGTAAGCAGTCAACAAATTAAAAAAAAATTAAATTAATATAGAACGGTATATAATTAATTAATTTGTTTGGTATATAATTAATTTGGTATTATTAGGTATATAAAAGTACAACTTGTAGCAATAATACTGATAGATTACATTTTCTTTAATTTCATAGTTTTAATTTGATTTTTTTTTTTAAAAACATTTTAATTTTTGATATTTATTTTTTATTGCAGATTGCGCCTCTTATCATAATCGTTTTAGGGGGTATTACCATTCTATCAGGTTTCATTGTTCGAAACGTTTTAACTAGGGATGACATTCGGTGCGTACAAATATATGAGTATTTGCAATAAGTAATACATTTTCGTTTTACAGTTTCCTACCGAAAGGAAAATTTGGGTATGAAATGGAAGAAAATTTTGACAGACAAAGAAAGGTACATATATTAATTACAATAAACATAAAGTCAAAATACAATTATTTAAATGCATTTCCTTTTTTTTATAGTTCATTAATTTCAACCAAAAATACGGAGCCCCAGAAGGACTCAAGGAATTATATGAGGACTTTAAAAATGAAGAATGATTTAATTTTATTAAACTTCTCTACAAAAATGTCTATACTATTTTGATGAACAAAATTATTTGGCGTAATATGAATATTTAACAATTAAATATACTTACTTGGTTAAGTCACTTATGCTTAATACTATAGTTTATCGATTTCCTTTTTTTACAAAGCCACATAATATGCTCTCTGTAGATTGTATTAGTAAAGTAATAATTAACCATATAAGTACCAGTGATGGAGTGAAATCGGGCAAGACATTTTGTAATAAGTTACAAAGGCAAGGGCTATGCAAGGAGTCATATGTGAGTTTAAACTATGTATGATAATATCAATGTGTAAGCTGATGATAATATCAATATAACCGAGCTGTGTAAGGTGTTTGTCATATTGTAACTATCACAAGAAAAGGTTACAAAAATGCAAAATTCTTATATTTAACGGCCTTGGCTGATTAAAACGTTATTCTTTAGATCCCCGATTGTTTCGAGCTGCAGATATTTTTTTAACCATCACTCTGAAACTGACCAGGGGGGTCATTCCGTAACTTTGAAAAAGATTATCACTCAGACGGTAGTCAAGACCTCATAAGCAATCGCTCAATAATCGTCTGTACCGTGGAAATGTTATCAAACGATAATAACTTTACGGAATGAAGGCCCAGTAAATCATCGTTATAGTTATGCGGGTTGAACCCAGTTATTGGAGATCAGTTTTGAAATGTGCTAACAACTTAAGGAGAAGCATGAATTTACTCTAACTCCCGCCTGGCTGAAAATCAAAAAAAAAACTAGTCTGAGTATTGGTATACATTCGGTCTTCGTATCCAGCCTATCATCACCATCTTATCCGGATTCAGAAGGGCAAAGCGCGGGGCGAAGATTCCCAAACATTTTTTTTGTCACCGTAGAATTCGTAACGAAATTCGAAAGTGTACAGTTCACTTGTCGGTAACCGAACGAAACGAAACTTCCCATACAAATTGTGGCATATAGATATAGTCCATACCAAATCTGTTGGCCTACTGATTTTAATTTTAAAATGTTAAGAGACAACCATATTCCATGATAGTAGTGGAATGGCCAACTGGTTTAGTATGGAAATGGAATGAACCAATTGTTTTACATCGTTCAACTGCTGGCTCGTTTCAAAAACATGTCGCTTTTTTTTGTACCCATGTAATGTGTTTTCGCAATGAATACTTAAGGGCCTATTTATATTGATCTTTACAATATACCTTAAAGTATATTGTTCGACTCAGAATCGCTAGTTGAGTCGAATAAGCCATGTTTGTCTGTCCGTCTGTACATTACCGATTTTTAGGCCTTATATATCACGCCCGCTTTTCAGTAAAACGTTGTTTTTGGCCAAACGGTAAAGAACTTTGGAAAAGTTTTTCTAAGACTTATTTAGAAAATCCCAATACCTATACTTCGTACATATAAAGTTTTTAGTCAGGCATATGCTATGGGTAGGGTATACAAATGGTTTTTGTAGGAAAACACCCCAATAATTGTATGAAAATAATATTATATGGCGACGAAATGCTTTTTTCGCGACAATCGTATTTTTTTAATAAAACACTGAATTTCTTGCTCACTCATTTTTTTGAAAAATTTCTTATGATTTGGTTAGAAAATACGTTTATTCTGCTTCGTCGAAAAGAGAGTCTGTATACTAAATTTCAACACTTTAAGGGCTATACAAAAATGTTGTGCACTTACTTATTTTTAAAGATAATTTTTTTATTTTTGTCAAAATACTCCCCTTGTTTGGCTGCAGTACTCCCTTATAATATTTACATATCTCCGGCAACACTTCTATATCTCATTCGCTGCTCTTTCATTACGGATTTGGCTGTTATTTTTGAAAAATATAAATAAATTCGGAAAACATTTAAGTAGTAAAGTATATTTTGCTTAAAATACAATTTCATTAATCTAAATACCTAT
Organism: Rhingia campestris; assembly: GCA_932526625.1. Taxonomy (NCBI): domain Eukaryota; kingdom Metazoa; phylum Arthropoda; class Insecta; order Diptera; family Syrphidae; genus Rhingia; species Rhingia campestris. Next base: position 57,266,698 of record OW052183.1, read on the forward strand.
TCATTTGCAACATTGCACAGAAAAAAAGTACTAATCGAGATCAGATTGTATTAGTTTGAATTAATCGAATTAGATTGATGAAAGAGAATCCAGATATTGACAAAAATATGTGCAAAAGGCCACCAGAGATTGTAAAAAAATACTGAAAGGAACTACAAAGAATGCTTAATAGCTTATGACCTCCAGAGAAAGAATTTTCTGAGCAGAAGAAAGTAAGATGGTATAACTTTTCATAATTCAGATAGACATGGCTTAATCGACTCAGCTATTGATTCTGAGTCGAATCCATATACTTTGAGGTATATCTAGCTAAATCATTTCTCTATGTAACAAACTATGTATCAAAACTAATATACCCCTATGGGATAGGGTATAAAAACATATGAGAAGGTCACAATCCCCTGTGCGGATCGTTAAATACCCTATCCCAGCCCATCATTAAAATTCATATCCCCAAATTGTGGTCTTTATGGTAATGAAATGTAGAAAATGACGTTGTCACATGATAATGTTCGGACAGTTTATCAAAATCTTTTATGGTTCGACAAAAAACAACGTTTTCTATTGCATATACTATGGGGTTGGGTATAAAAATGGTTTTTGTAGGAAAACGCCCCGAAAAAGTGGGCGTGGGTTAAAATGATGTATGCGCGAAATGTTCATATTATCATAACCAATGATCTTACATCCAAAGTTTTTTCAATTATTTTAAAAATGTATCAAAAACGTTTTTTTTTACCCTATCCCATAGGGATATATTAGTTTTAACATTATGTTTGTAACATAGAGAAATACATAATAGGTCGAACTAAATATGTATGATGTATTTCTACTATTAAAAAATAAAATATAAGACACAATCTCTAAATGCATAATATATTTGATTAATCTTTGAATAAGGATACACGATAATACACGTCTGGTTTGTTCTACTGTTCAATCAAATCTGCATCTGCCTGTAGGTGTTGTTTGATCTGAGATCGTTTGGCAAACGATCGTTGCTGCTGTTGGGTGGTCGCTTAGATATATGTCAATGTATCTTTGTTGCTGCTGTTGCTGTTGTTTCTTATTCCTTCCTGTCTGGAGTGCCGATTGTTTATTATTTCTTCTTTCGCTACGTTTTCATCAATGTTGCTGTTCATATTGATAACGATATCTGCTTCTTGTGAGGAATGCTGATTAAACATACCTAACTGGATAGGAAAAGGCAGATGATATCAGATCTGGATGATTACTTATAACTTAATTATGAATGTAATCAAATGACTGATTGAAATCAGAATAAGAATTAATGAAATATTTATTTTTTATGTATACATTTTTATGCACTGTAATTAAGTAGTTTTGTTTATTATGCTTATTGTTTTGTATAAAAAAGACTGTTTTGTTATACCCTATACCTAGGGGTATATTAGTTTTGATACTTAGTTTGTAACATAGAGAAATAATTAAGCTACATATACATCAAAGTATATGGATCGAATCAGAATCGCTAGCTGAGTCGAATAAATTTTGAGCTAGGATAATGAAATTTGGTACATAGGATCCCTGTCCGTGTCACCAGAACAGGTGTAAACATTTTTGAAATCCGCCCACTGCCACGCCCCCTTTTTAGGAAAACGTATTTTTTGGCTAAACCGTAAAATTTTTTTAAAAAAGTGTCTGAGCAGCATATTTAGAGAATCGTAAAATCTATATTTCGTCAATATAAAGTTTTTTGCCACGCTCACTTTTTGGTGGCGTTTTTTTTTTTATAAAAACCGTTTCTGGTCAAATTTTAAAATTTTCGAAAAAAATGTTGATGCACAATCATTGGTAGTATTAATATGAACATTTCGTCAATAGACCGTTTTCTTACAAAAACCATTTGTATGCCCTACCCCAAGGCATATGCAATGGAAAAACGTTGTTTTTTGTTGAACCATAAAAGAATTTGATAAACCTTCGGAACAATATGTTATGACAACGTCATTTTTAATACTTTTGACCATAAAGAACACATTTTGAGGATATTAATTTTAAGGATTGGATGGGATAGGGTATTAAACGATCCGCACAGCACAGGATTGTAGCCTTCTCATATGTTTATACCCTATCCCATAGGGGGGTATATTAGTTTTGATACATAGTTTGTAACATAGAGAAATAATTTTGCTACATATACCTCAAAGTATATGGATTGACTCAGAATCGCTAGCTGAGTCGAATTAGCCATGTCTGTCTGTCCGTCCGTCCGTCCGTCCGTCCGTCCGTCCGTCCGTCCGTCCGTCTGTCTGTTCGTCACCGATTTTTGGGCCTTAAATTTTGAGCTAGGATAATGAAATTTGGTATATAGGATCCTTGTCCGAGTCACCAGAACAAGTGTAAAAATTTTTGAAATCCGCCCACTGCCACGCCCCCTTTTTAGAAAAACGTAATTTTTGGCAAAACCGTAAAGAATTTTAAAAAAGTGTCTGAACAGCATAATTAGAGAATGGTAATATCTATATTTTGTTTATATAATGTTTTTTGCCACGCCCACTTTTTGGGGGCGTTTTCAATAAAAAACTGTTTTCGGTCAAATTTTAAATTTTTCGAAAAAATTTAGATGCAGAATCATTAACATTATTAATATGAACATTTCGTCTATATACCATTTTAACCCTCGCCCACTTTTTGGGGGCGTTTTTATATAAAAACCATTTTTATACACTACCCCATAACATATGCACGAGAAAACCTTGTCTTTTGTAGAACCGTTAAAGTGTTTTGTAAGCAGTCTGAAGAATTTGTTGTCACTATATCATTTTTTCTATTTATCCACATCGTGTTTTTAGCCATGCCCATTTTTTTTTTTGGGATTTTAGTTTTATGGATAGGATGGGATAGGGTATTCAACGATCCGCACAGCGGATTGTAGCCTTCTCATATGTTTTTTAATTAGTTTTTGATAAATGATTGATATTGATTATCGTATTTTAAAACGATCTTAGAATTGTTTTTCTGATTTCAGAAGCTTCCTTTCATATGACACTATACTGGATATATGGTTGTAATCATTTTCGTTAACCAAGTTTTAAGTATAATGTTTCGTCTGATTATTCACTCTTTTATATGCCATCCAAATATTATGTAGAGGACAGCAAACGTTGACAATTTGTACTGCCTTTTTTGGAGCGTAATGTTAAATCCTTTCGCTCATTAAGCAGTGAAATCTGTTTTGCTATGATTTTGATTGAATCGGCTCTCAGGAAAATTCACATGTATGGATCGAAATGGTATTAACAACCAAAGAAGAAGCGGATATCCAGCGTCAGCTGCTAACAACAATGATTAATGTATTACTTTTAAGAAATTGGAAGCAAACAAATACCGATAGGCCTCATATTTCTGTCTCCGTTATCATATCGATAATCTAAAAATGGTAAGAAAAATAAACGCATTTCATATTTTGTTGGGAAATCGCAAACCAAAATTTGTTCTACACGGAAGAGCTGGCGACTCTGACAAACTTCTTAAGATTACTCGTACTCTAAGTGTCATATGTTCCAAAAACGAGTAAGTAGAGTTTTTTTCAAAAAAATTCAGAAAAGTCAACTCTAATGCAAATGCATTTCTATCAAACTTCTGTAGCATAATTGCGTATATATCGCAAAAACGACAAATCAACAATCTGGAAATAAAAAATAAAAACAAAAAAAAATCGAAATTAATCATACAGCTTGAGTAACTTGCTAGAGTACATTTTTCCACTCTACCCTCAAATGCAGTGCCTCATTTAAATCGTCAGTTCTAACATTATCATTCCTGGTGCGGGGATCGAATCACTCATCATCTCTTTTCGGCGAGTTACGTTCACCCACTCACGAACTCAAATATAAAAGTCCAAAAAGCGTGCCTAGGAATATCTCGCTATACCAAAATCCTCTCCAGGAGATCACAAAACACACTCCATCTGTCAGCTGGGTCTGTCAATGACTAGGTCTGTCAATACTTCACAAGCCATATACGTAACAAGCGTCCAAAAGTGTTTGAAAAGTGTAAGAGGTGTATCTCTAGAAGTGGATTTGGTTCGATTTAATAGCTTACTAAAAAGTTGCCAACGGCATCAACACGATACCCACCGAAACCACCGCCTACGATCGCATCCGAAGTCGCCAGGAACATGCAGTCATTTGCACAAGCTTCAAACGCAATCTGCAGTAACAAATCCAAGTGTTTAAAGTGCGACATTTTACATAGATTGGAATTGTGTACTTTAAAAAAAAATACAAAAACCAAAGAGACCGGTTCTCCTTCTAAACCGGCCGACACCAGGATCTCAGAACCTGCTGTTGGTAGCTTCTGAAGAGCTGGAAGGGAAGTTGAGCTGCAAAGCTACAAGCTCGCGGATCACAGAAAACGCCGTACAGCGGCGAGGCACTTGGAAATCATACAAAAGATTCCGGAAGAGTGCAGGACAAAAAAGCTGGCATCAGGGTCATATTAAGATCATATGATCTCTACCGTATTCAATAGCCAGAATTAGTGAGGTGTGGCCTGGCTCGAAGATACAGGTAGTTGCGCCTGAGGACATATCAAGTCGTCCACGATCGCGCACCTGGATCCCAGCCGAACCTTCTAATGTGGATGAAATAATCCAGACAATCGCCTCCAACAACCCCACTCTTCCGACACACAAATAGAAAGTGGTCAAACTGGACCAAGTGCAGGGACTTTATAGATGTGCGCTCATTGTGATCAATAAATAATCCCTTGCTCTCATTAAAGAGAATAATGGGGTTATAAGCTATGGCTTTGACTCCATTAAACTTAAAGTCTACAAAATAGATGAGCTGGACGCAGAAGCGGATCCTGGGGCTGGTGTGAGTTTTCCTTTTCTAGAAGACGAATCTGATTCATCAATAACATAGAGGAAAACTGGTAACAGGTTCCTCTATCCGGAGGATGGATTAGTTTCATTAAAACCGGAGAGGTAAACTCACAACAACACTCTGTCTCCCAACAGCAAAAACATGGAGACAGAATCTATTATCAGTGATCCCCTGATGTAGGATGACCTTTTGGCATCTTCGCAATGTTTACTTTCCAATTACAGCGATCGAGGTATAACTGCAGCTCAACTGGAAGCCAAGACAAAAAATAACTTGTTGCTATCGGCATATCTCCCCCACGACCATGTGGGACCCCTCCCTAAAGAAAATCAGGGGAGGGCGATCGCAGATGCGGGGAGGCAAAACGATAGACTCATCCTGGAAAGTGATGCTAACGCACACAACACAATCTGGGGTAGTTCTGATATAAACGAAAGAGGTGAGTTACTTTTTGATTAATTTTTTTAGTACAAATCTCTTAATATGCAATAATGGCAATGAACCAACGTTCATCACCAGTAATAGACAGGAAGTCCTTGACATCACACTTGTCTCAAATTACATCTAGTGAACATACATTTTCCGACCACAGATACATTAATTCGGTCTAGCTGATCATCTCCCGAGCAAACCGATTTTTCGAAATCATCGAAAAACGGATTGGCTAAAATATAGGGAAAAACTATGAAAAGTATGCGCCGACGGTTGGCGCCTCTTCGAGGCGGTGCGGCTCAGTAGTCTTGAGAGAGGATCGGTATGCATCAATCATTCCGGTCATCACAAGATGAATTGCAGCTAAATCAAACCCCTAAAACCCTCCCTCTCTCCCACCCTCTCCCATCACCACAAACTCTACCCTCCCTGTAGCTTAGGTCACCGTGTAATTCCGCCGTGCACAGGAACTCCGGATATCGGGCACCCTCCAGTTTTAAATTTCGCCTTATCCACGTAACGCAGAGCTCTGCGTGGAAGGACCGTCTTTCTCGCACTACTAGTGGGTACTCATCCTTCAAATGAATAGGAAAACAAAACAAAAAAAAAAACAATAATAACAAAGAAACATCCGGAAGGTGACCAACCCGAAACCACTAATGAGGAAAACTTCCTCTTTAGTATGTACGGACTGTTGGAATCCGGCACGGAAAAGTCGGTATCTGAAGATGAAGCTGCGATCAATCTTAGAGAGGATCATTAATGATGATCGCAGCTCCATCTCAAGCAACTTCGGAAGCGCGAACTCGGACGAACCCTACGCGAAAAAGGGTAATATTGGCGTCTCCACGGTTTCGCATGGAGTGTGCAGACTTCCGGTACATTTGTGTGAAAGGAGCTCTACTCATTTTCGTCAATATCTGCCCGGACCTGCTAGGACTTGCACAGGGGTCAAGCTAATGTCATCTGGCAACCCAAGTGAGAAATCCCTCGCGGAGAAGATGACAGAAGTGACGGCCTCTGCTATGGGTATAAGTCTGGAAACCTCAAGTGATACCGTGGTGACTCCATCCGTCGCCTCGGTCCAATCCAGACGTATAAATAACATCGCGCCGGAAAATCGTCGCGAGCTTGCAAGAGCGCTTGCCTCCTTAGGATTGTCTCCTCCCTCGGATGTTCGCGAAATAGTATACTACCAAAACCGTAAACCATGAGGTAAGACCGGCCACCCCAGTACGCGATCCTGTAACTCTGTCGGGACTACCCACAGATGCTGCAGGAAGTTCAACCGGAGTGGCGGGCGACACTAAATGGAAACCGGCTAGTACAACAGACGGCAAAAGAATGGTAAAACCGGTCTCTCTAAAGGACGATCCCAAAGCATGTTGTGAGACTTGGTAAGCCACGGGGGCAACTTCGATGTCGGTGAGAAGGGCGTGGCACGCTTGTGATTGCTCAGATATACTCGTCGGACGGGGGAGTTCTTGCCCCCTCACCATAACATCCCAGCTCTACTAACATTTGTATCTGGTGCCAAATTATATCAATCACAAAATAGAAGAAGAAAACTACGTTAAATTGACCACGGACGGATATAAAGGACTCTACATAGGAAAAGGATAGAATTAAGTAAACAGAGTAAAAGAAACGATCAAATGCCTATGCCAATCCGACTGAAAGATACCAGGAAAACGACCGCGACGATCATTATTTATTAAAAAAACTAAAACCATTAAAGAATAAACGGAAATTTCTGTTCTTAATACTACTTTATTAATAAAATCTCAAATTCATAAAAGAAGAGCACTTAAATCTATTACTCACGTTTACCTTATTTTAATCCCCCGAAGTTCTGCCGGCAGCACTGAAGAAGGAGTAGACAGGATGTTCCACAATGGTGGTATAACGCGCACAATAAAATACTAAAACTAGAAATGACCTTACACTTTTCAAGGTTTCAAATTATAATTACTTAAAACTAAATTTGCTACTAAACAAATTTGAATTTTTTTCTTTTTTTTTGATTTGAATTAATTTTCAACTCTGCTATGGCTTTGCGTTTTAATATTGTTCTTAGGTATCATTTTCAGTAAAATTGTCTTTATACATGTGTGAATGTGTATGCATACGTTTTTGGAGGTGACAAAGCACCCACTTTAAATAGTGATAAGAGCACTTTTGAAAAAAAAAATCACTTTGTGGGGATTTCACTTCCGGACACCCTTTTTGTTGGGCCCTGATAAGTGTGCCTTGTTCTTGGCTGTGTGGCACCCACTTACAGCTATTAGTGGCCCGTTTTAAAGCCATTACACCGGTCCTTATTGAGTCCTTTTGTTGGAGGAAATTCAGCAATTTAGCAGAGGCTCGAAAATTGCCGGAAATTAATTCCACGATGCCTATGCACAAATGAAGGGGTTATTTATCGCACTAATAAATGAAAACGATGAACCTACCTATGCTCCAATTAAAATCAAATTTGCCTTATATAGGCCCTCATAAACTTTTCCAAGGAAAAGTGCTCCGTCGATTGATCACCCGCCAAAATCTAAATATAATTTTTCTTTAGACATTTTAAATAAATCATACCGAAAAATCTCAACTCACCCAGAAATAGTAGCAAAATTCTTTTAGTGCTACTGTAGCAATTCAAAACGAGTGGTGGGTGCACGACTGGGTCGTATGCAACTTTCTCTTTCACAGCGAGTTGGGCGTTAGATCAAATAGTACCTACGCATTTTGATTATTAATGCTTAAAATGATATAAATAATGTCGAAATGTATTTATACGAATGTTTACTCCGAAATTTGAGGGAATCGATGTCAATGTGAATAATAATGATTTTTCGTTATTGGCCAAAACTGAAAATTCCGTTTAGTGATAGTTGGGCTAAAACTAATAATGTCGAATTGCTTCAAGCTGCAATAGTAGTATATTTATTAAATTTTATTCAATTTGACATAATAGTTTGCGAGAAATTAACAATTTTCTTTATATGGCCTATATGACAAAATCCGTTATATGGATTTTTTCGTAAAAACTGGGTATGCAGTTTTGTTGGAACTAATATTCTTATAGTATATATAAAGTTTAATCAAAATCGTTAGAGCCGTTTTTGAGAAAATTGAGGTTATGTGTAATTTTTATATGGCAGGTACCGTTATTAACATGGTTAAAAGCAAACAAAAAAAATGGCCTAGAACTATGACCAAAACAAGCTTGGGTACGAAGTTTGAAGAAAATCGGTCAAGCCGTTTAGGCTGGGGAGACCATTACGGACAGACGGACCGACGGACCGACGAGACGCGACGGACGGAATTCCAACAACCACTTTT